>JAYRBT010000005.1:7135973-7343301 GCA_036023395.1 Myiotriccus ornatus
TCTGTGATCTCCTCTGGCACTGCCAAGTGCTGGCAAGGCTGCCCAGCAATTGGATGAAATACTTTTTGAATGGTTTAAGCCATTCTGAAGTTGCATTTTTAGATAAATAGTAAACAGAAGTTGTACGGCTCTAGTTGAGTGCCTCGTAATTGTTAATAAAGGCACATGTGCTGCTTTGTCCTCTCTCTATGAAGAATAGCATTCAAGAAGGAAGGAACATAAACCCAAGAATTTTAAAGAAAGAGTAATCTTGAAAGACTGAACAGACACATATGCAGATCAGTATAATCACAATAAAAACTACTACTTTTGTCCCCCCCATGAAGATAAAATATAAAAGGGTTTTACATATTCTCGTGTTGATTTTATCTTACAGAAGGGCTTAATTTTATGGCACAGGCAGTTGAGCTCTGCAAAGCGAAAGGGATCAAGAAGCCTTCTCCTTTCTCAGCTTTTGACAAACAAGAAACTAAAACAAACGATCTATTAAAAGAATAATTAGCTTGATTTTCCTCTCTTTTCCAAATAAATACACACACCAGACATCCATTGTCTGTTTAAAAATTATTTTTAAAAAGGGTATTAGTCTTGTATTTATTTTACGCATTAATCATGAATGAAGTCAGAAAACTCCTCTTGAAAGGGCCTAGTGAAGACAAAAACCTCTTTCCAGCTTTATCTGGTGTGCCTTTAGTAAAACCTGAACTGAACTGGCCTGAATAGTTCATTAGAAATCTGAAAAGTCTACCAAGAAGAATGAGTAGTTTTACAGCCAGTCACAAAGTTGCCAACTCTTGAGAAAACTCTGAGGACCCGACTGGCCATTGAATCATCGACATCTCCTGGTTTTAGGCCGGCTCTGGACAGAAGACCCTAAGCAGGTGGCCTTTGCAGGGCCCATGATGTCTTCAGTCTTCCTCTCTAGAGAGCTCAGAAATCAAATTATTTGTTTTTCTGTGAGTCAGCCCACTTTGATATTCACTGCCTTCTAGGCCAGTACTGCACTTTCATGGATTTATTGGTCAGAGTGTATGAAACTGTGTGTGTGATTGCCAAATCCAGCACTTGAGAGTTCTCTTTTTTTTTTATCAAAAAGGCTTACCTGTTCTTTCTTTTTCATGCCTCAGGTATAACCTCTTCTTCTCATCTAAGTCTTACAGATTGCTGTAAGATATGTGTTTTGTTTTAATACTTATTGTGAATCTCTTCTGTGCATTGATCTTTATATCTTTACCTGTGTGCTTTGGAATTATTGGGACTAGCAGATTTCCTGAGGACAAAAACTGAAATCCGGGTTTATGTACCAGCATCGTAGTCTTGGCCTCCGGAGTGTAAGCCCGCTCAAATCTTTTATCTGAACTGTAGCACGGCCCAGGGATATCCCTGGAATGCAACTTTTTGTAATATCCTACACAGGTGGATGAAGGAAAGTGGGCCCTGTTCGATAAATGGGCAAAAAAGTGACGCAGTTTCTTGAGTGAGAATGTCAGCAAACCAAGCCTTTTTGTTACCCTTGATTCCTTCAAGAATGGCATCAGGCAGAAGGATTCAACAAGGCTGCCAATAGTTCTGGAATAATTTCCATCTGTGGCACTTCTTTAGTGGCCAGATGCCGATAGCCAGAGCGGCGTGGTTGTGAATGCTGAGTGTTCGCTGTGTTTTTAGTGACAGTGGAGCTGTTGGAGAAGAGATGACAAAACATAACTGGCGTGCACTGAAAGACTTGCATCAGACAGATACTTTCAGTGTCACATATCTGGCATTTACTGGAATACCTATTCTAATGGATGTCACTCACCATCCGGTGCATGTGTCACTGAGCGACTCTACGCCAGTTCTGTTCCAAAAGCTGTTGCCTGCTGCTCTATCCCGGGTGATGGTGGGAAAGAGAGCATTTCAATACTACTGAAAAGAGTTGCACAATTATTTTTTCCCATAGGATAGTATTTATTTCTGTAGAAATTCCAGGTATATTAAATCCTTCAAACTCCTGGTGGCAGGCCAAATGTGTTGCTTGGTTACTGTTCAAATGCGTGTTGTGTGGGGACTTTATGCTCCCTGAGGAATGGGACACCCTTGTTTTCTCAGAAACAGTGGTGGGATGAGCAGGCCAGGTGAAGGTATCATGCTGAGTCAATTTAGCAAGCACT
This sequence comes from Myiotriccus ornatus, assembly GCA_036023395.1. Lineage (NCBI taxonomy): Eukaryota > Metazoa > Chordata > Aves > Passeriformes > Tyrannidae > Myiotriccus > Myiotriccus ornatus. Next base: position 7,138,124 of record JAYRBT010000005.1, read on the forward strand.
TGGGGCTCAAAGACCAGAAATGAGAGTGTGAGTATACAGATCAGAAGATAAAAGGAGTTCTCCAAGCCAGTGGGGGTTACTGTGTTTACTGTTTGGGGCTCTAGAGGAGAGTCACCAAAGCAGCAGGTCCAGCCCTGCCCACAGTCCTGCCGTTCTGCAGCCTCAGTCCCTCAAGTCAGGTAAATGGGTCTGGCCATCTGTATTTACACACATTCTTCCACCAGTTCCCAGAAAGCTCTTACAGTGCTATGTATACAGTACTTTAATTATATGGAAATTCACGAGTCACAACTTTAATGAACAACTTTTCTTGTATTCAAATGAATAAGATGCTGATGGCTGTTTCTTTGTACACAGCAAATGGTATTTCTATAAAAGCCACAGTAAATCAATAGTATAAACTGATTTAATTACTAATTTGTTGCAATGGCTGTTCCCATACCTATCATAACACTGTGTATTCAATTATCTTTCACCCTGATGCAGGTATGTTTTTGGGTTACATCTCTAAACAGGAAAACAGTTTTTGATTTTTTTCTGTTTTTTTTTTGTTGTTTCTGTTGCTTGTGAGGGGTTGTAGTTCTCTTCCTTTCCTTTTTTTCTTTGCAGCTGGTAAAACTAGCAGCAACTAGCATGTGTCTGGTGATTAAGACTTTTTCTCTTTGTAATTGTCAGATTGATTGGGACAATTGAATGATAATGAAAAACAGCTTGTTCCCTCATTTCCAGAGGTGACACTTTCTGCATAATACCGCAAAATATAACAAAAGGGTTTTCTTGGACGCTGCTTAAAGTTAATTGACAGCATCTGTTGTTTGGAACAACGGAGAGAAATAGCATTCCCTTGGCTCTTGGGCACGTTACTCAGGATTAGGCACTGTCACGCCAGCTGATATCTGAATACACTGTATCTATCCACAGGGTCTTAGCTGGGCTTTCTCTTGTATCAAGGTTCCCCTTTGTACGCAGCTGAGTTTAAAAAAAAATAGTTATAGTTCATTAAATTAATGACAAATCTCCTGAAAAATCTGTGGTCTTCATTAAAAAAAAAAAAAAAAAGAGGATAACACAAGTTACAATAAACAGTGGGATATGGAAATAATATAATAGTTATGAGCTGTCTTTTTAGAACCATCTTTTTCTTCTGAAACCTAACAACACATTTCCACTGCTATTTTATATCTGCTTGGGGTCTATATATCTAAACAGCAGTAATCACTGCAGGCACAGGGATTGTTTATTTTGTCAGATAAAATTATAACTAGTTCTGAGAGCATGGGAGAGAAATTTTTATTCTGCATTTCTCACAAAAAAAATAAAAAATAAAAAAAGGTATAGCTTAGTTTTGCTCTCAGACTGGCTGGATGTGTCCTGAGAGCTTGAATACCATTAAATATGCACATCCTTTTATCTTCTGGCAAACTTTGCTTTCATTGCTGCTCTTTAGTCAGATGTGCATTTTTCTTTATGAGATTTAATATTTCTCTGTTAGAACATTGATCAGTGTCCAAAGTCACTTAAGACCAGCAGAAAAATCGATAGTGAGTGAGGATTGGCTGACTCAGAGGCTGCTGCTGCAGCTGATCACCAAGAAAGCAGGGATTTGATTTGATTTTGCATTTTCGAGTCATTCCCTTGCTCTGTCAGTAAACTTCAAAATTGCTGATCTGAAAATAAATGCACACATGTTACTGTTTGAATCTGTTTCTTTTCCTTTTTTTTTGTGGTACCTCACACAAAATGGCATCCACAGGTATTAGCAATGTTATTGCTCACGTGGCTGCAGGTGTGTGGCGAACTCCAAGCTGAACTCAAGGTCAGGTACTCTGTGGTGTAAACTCTCGAAGTCAAGATTTGTACTTTCATGGAGGGTTCATCAATCAGCAGATGTTAATGAGCCAGTTTTGTCATGTTATTCTGGCAAGTAATTTGACATTTTGCTGTCTTAGCCTTATATTGAGCTCAGTATCACCGACAGTCAGATATTGAACTGACTGTAATCAGGACCAGGAAAATCTTTCATATTCTCTGCTGCAGTGTACAATGTGTTTAATGTGAGATATTCTCTGTCCTGTAAAATATAACAAATTGCTTTGTTTCTTATTCTGATCTCTTAGATATCAGTACAATTACTGAATTGAAGCTGAACTGTTTTCTTGCTGGAGTTTATTCTTCTGTTTAAGTTTGATAATGCACTGCATTTTATTGTTTGTGTGTATAAATAATGCTTTGGAGAGGAAAGGGACTAAAAATGCTACATGTGGTAATGAAATACAGCTAGTCATAGTTTGTTAAATTAGCTGCTTGTAAAGTTTGCCTATGCCTTGAAAATATTTCTGGCTTTATTTATTTATATATGTACATGTGTGGCTATTACTGCATAGTATATATAATAATCCTTATTCCAATGCTTATTTCATATTTACAAATAGGAGTAGCTCTACGAAAACTGTGTCGTGTTCTGTTTCAGAATTAAGCAAAGGAACACATTTAAGGGTCTTGTTCTTTTTAATATCAACTGAATTTTAACCCTTGTCATAATATAAATGATGAAATGTGCACTTTTCTGTGCTCACACCTCAGTAACAGATCTAAAAGAAGTTTTAAAGAGAAACTGTAAAGATTTTAAATATTCATACTAAGTTGATGATGCCACTTCAATATTGAGAAACCTAGATTGGGAATTATATAATTTGGAAGTCCTTAATGTCATTGAAAAGAAAATTAATGCCGTAACCAGTGACGTGAAAGTTCAGGAAATATGTTTCTCTCCTACTTTCTCCTCTCTTTTGGACTGGTTGGGGCTGATCTCAGCAGTGTCAGTAATTATTATTCTGATGACTTGCCCCTGAAAGGCATTCTCCTGTACCTGTGGGGACAGAGAATCCATTTGCCTGGCGCCGGGGAGTCGGAGGCTCCGGCTGGCGCCAGCGAAGAGAAGGGAAAGATGATTAATATGTCTTATAGATTCACTGTCTCTTCACTTGTCCTAGACCTGCCAGTAATTCCACTCCCCTGTGGTTCCACCTTGATCACAGATAATGGAGGCAGATTGGAAGTTTGAAGACACAAGCCTTTCTCTCCTCCTGATCTGACATTACTCACCCAGGCTAAATGAGCTGTACAACCACCGGCACCTGCCTATGGGAAGGCATCTCAGTGCACTTAGCAGTAATGCTGCAATAAAGCAGCAACTGTACTCTAATTAACCAGGTTTCTTTTCTTCCTTTTTTAGCTTTCTTCTTTTTTCTTTCTTTCCTTCTTTTTCTTTTTCTTTTTTTTTTTCTCTTTTTTCAAACTGCACAGCAGGCTGCCATTAGCAAAGCTATGATATTGCAATGGAAACAGTAACATCAGTACTCCTTCACCTCTGCAATTTATTATAACTTACCTTTTCCTTTTCATTTCTTTACAGAAAGAGTATAATAGAAGGTTATTTTGTCCCAGCAAGGTAGCTGTAGCATTCTAAGAAGTGGAATTATGTATGGAAAAATAACTTTGTGAAGAATATCTGTCAAAAATTTTCTTACCTAGGTTTATTTTTTAAAGATAAAACCACTGTTATTTACTCACTTTTTTTAAAGCTAAACTGGACTTTGTGGTACAAAAGTGTAATCTCACAGGACAGTCTTTGCAAAACAACTTCTAGCAGGTGTATATGTGTGTTGGTAAGAAAATTTACTTTATTTAAGAGACAATACAGCAACAGCAGAAAACAGGGCAGTCACTTTCTTGAGGTGCCTTTAGGTGAGGTGACAGCACACAGGAAATTACCACGTGCGTGTGTATCTGCCCAGTTTGCATCTTCCTTTTAGGTAAATGCCTTGTTCTCAGTCGGACTGTTAGAGATAAAATGTCCTTTTTTTCTTTCCGAAATCAGACCGAACAGAACATATAAAAAGGTTTTGCAGTGGGAAAAGACGTTGTCTTACACAGTCTCCAGAGAGATAAGTCATAATAAGGACCTCTGAACATGAGGGTTTTTTGTGTGTCCATGAAGTATTTTGCTCTGTAGTTCTCTGTGAGCGACGGAGCATTTGACAAAAGATATCTGGTATTTTTAAGGGCCTTTGATTTCTCGGGAGAAAGCCTGACAATCCTTAATGGACACAGTAATTTTTATATATTTTTATATGGCTTATTTTGGTTTTGAGGTTTTGTAAAAGAAACGACTGTGTTGTCTGGGCAGTGCATAACTCTTTAAATCAAGTTAAGCCCGATGTTGTATGCAATTTTAAGCTGAATGCAGATACTCTAAGAATCTGTACATAGTGAAATGTTCTGCTTAAAATAACAGATCGGTATCTTCTAAATATTAAAGAAGACTAGGTCTAGCTAGAGAGCTAAATTCCAGAAATTGGCAGACAGCCCACTTTCATATAAGCAAAGTGATACCATTTTTAGGTATCTAGGGTATTATTATGAGTAAGGAAGAGAAGAGGAATAAATAAACAGAGTAGCCCAAAATATTTTCAAATGCAATATAACCAGGAGTATAAATCTGAGGAGTCATGTTTCTTTAGCAGAATAGCTACTAAATACTGTATAAAACTGGAAGTGTTTATGTGCTGCAAGGTCATCGAGAGTAATTCTGTCAGCAGCAGAGAATGCTAGAGCAACTGAAAAAAACACAAAAAAAGAAATTCTCTGTGTCATTGCTCACCTCCTGTTACCACTGGGGAGATATATCAGTTTGGGGGTGACCTTTGAACTTCCAGTTCCTGGTCCTGCTATCTGGCTGCTTGAAAGGATTAGCTAATGCAGCCCCAGGGGCAACCATATGAACAAGGAGAGAGAATTGGGGTGATTGTGAGGAAAAAACATGACTCATTCAAATGGAAATTCTGGGCTCAGAAGTTGTAAAGGTCACCAAGCTGGTTATGGGGAAAGGCTGATTTATCATAACAAATAATGGGGGAAAGTTGTGATGCTCCTTCAAGGGAAAAGCCCTAATTTTAGAGTAAAGAAAAAAAAAGCTGTAGCAGATTAGAATTCCATCATTAGTCTATGCTCCATTAAAGCTTTCAGTCATGATCTGTAAAGAATTGTCAGACAGGTATAAGGCAAGGTAAGGTAAGCAAGGATACTTCTCACTTTGGAAGCAGTGGAAAAGTGTCACTTTTCTATTGAACCAAGCCTAAAGAGTCTTGAAAAAGAGGATAAAATAATGTACATACTTGAAGTCTGAAGAAAATAGTTTATTTTATCAACTATTTTTAATAAGATATTATTTTGGTGTTCTTATTGGTTCTTTATTGCTGAGCAAAAAGAGCAAAGCATGATCATGTTTATAACTGGGAGTGTTGATCTTGGAAAGGATTTTCAACCCTAGAAAGCCCAGAGAAGAGTTGTCTTCGTGGCTACAAGCTCCCTAAAAATCACTTAACCAGTGGTCAAAAAAATCTGCAGGATGGAACAGTGTGCTCTGCAGTGCTTCTCATTTATTTCTCACAGAGTTGGGGTAACAGCCTTCCCTTCCCTCACTGGACCCGTATAGAGCACACGTATAAAAAGAAAGAAAAAGCCAAATAAGTTGTCAGAATCGACATCATTTTTCATGGTATAATTTGGTATTTTATTACCGATACACTTAGAAAAAGCATAGTATGACATTTTTTGGGCTGGCAACTATAAACTCCTACTTCTGGGCATAAGGTTTATTGCCATGAGTAGACTCTCTGATTTACTACGGCATGTGGGTTTTTACATCACTAACGACAGCAAGCGTTGCACCTGTTGGTAAATGCTTTCAGATTTGGCATTTTTAGTAACGCTGGATGGTGGAAGGCTAGATGTTGAGTTTGGATGTATAATTTTGTACACAGTGCCACCTGGAGAATTTGGGAATAAGGTTTTGAATATTGGATTATTTTTTGCTTCGGTTTTGCCTATATTTATCCAAGCTCTGTGGGATTGTTAAGGAGCTTTCTCAAAGTCTGTTTTGGTACCGTTACCATTTGGTGTGTTAACATTCTGCCAGTTGTCTGGTCTAGAAGATGGATCTTCACAAGGACTTGGGTTGGGAATCATGCCTGATTCCAGTTCTTGAAACCCAAGTATAGAAGTGAAGTTGTCAAAGTCCTTTCAGAGCTGCTGTCTAGCTTTGTAAGTTTACAAATATTTTTGGTCTCCAGGATCCTGTGTTTTGACTTCTGAATTTCTTGCATGCTCAAAGATCTGTGACTTGATGCTTCAGTCATAGTAATGTCAGGAGCCAAGTCCAATGCAATGGGTCCTGACAAGGCCTGTAAATCATCTTCAGGCTGTTGTGGTGCCTGATCTGGTGGCTGTGATCAGGCCACAGAGAACTTCCTTAGGTTTTGCAGAAAAGAAATATTTACTATGTGGTTGGAGACAGAACCTTTTCAAGGCCTCCCTGTGTGTGTGATCTTTGCAGGGCTACAGAATCCTTTCTTATCCTACCAGTCTCCTAATTCCCCTCATGTAGATGGAACCAAGTATGCAAGAACAGGGTTCTTGGCCAGTCCCAGCCCTGAGGGGAGACCTCTTAGGCAGAGCTGAGAATCATAACAGGTCTCCTTCAATCTGGGTGGGTGTCCTGACTACTAATGGAACTACTGATACAATGTGCAGCAGGTGACAGTGTCACTGTCACCAGTGTCTGCACGTTGGAAGGAACAGTCTCCAAAACTCTGCTTGGAGTGGGAAGTCTCTGATGCTATTCAGCTGTGCAGGTTGTGGATCCTACCAGGCAGGAGACAACTCCTCACAATGCCAAACTTTACTGTCCTCATAGTTCAACCACTCAGGCAAACATTGGGAAAATTTGCCTGAAGGGGTTGTTCAGTCTCCTTCCTTGGGGTTTTTCAAGACCTGACAGGATAAAACTCTTGAAAAACATGGTCTAATCCCATCACTGACCCTGAGTTGAGAAGGAAGTTAGATTTGGTGACCTCTAGAGGTCCTTTCTAACCTGAATTACCCTGTGACCATAGAGCAGATGAAATTGCCCTTGTCCTTGGCTTTTGGTGGTGTCTGACTCTTTGCATGTGTTGGACAGGCAGCAGATACACTTTGTTGGGATTTGAGAATCTTTTGAAGACTCAGCTCTAAACTCCCGGCCAGAGTTCTAGGGAAGGGTCTCCCATGGAAAGACATTTTGGTCTTTCAGCTCTGCAAAGTGCAGTAGAACATAAAGGAATGGGAAGTTTTCCTACTTCATTTCAACTCTGGTTAGGTTTATGGAAGCCTTCAAATAAATCTGTCCCTGCATTTAGCAAACACAGGCCTAGATTTTAGGCAAGGCTTGTTCAGTTTATGGTTTACATCAAGGTCATAGGCAATTTTTAAGCTGTGCATATTTTCATAATGACTCATCATGGGTTTGAACAAGTGCTGTTTTAAGAGCTTGACTTATAGTTCTATAAATGCTTTGTAGTGCTGAGAGTCTCAGGATAAAATCTCTAATTTCAGAAGAATATTATGGTAAACATGAACCCACAATAAACAAATAAAAAGCAGTATGAAAAATTAATGGATTTAGTATTTTCGATCCTTTCCCCCCAGTAATTTAAAGGACAATTTTCAAAGGTTCTGCAGGAGATTCACTCTCCCTCTGTAAACAAGATACTCAAATAGAGAATTTTCATATTCTTAGCGTGTATCATCTTGATATTCAACTTTGTCCAAAGATCTCATCATTCCTCAAGAGCACTCTACAATCGAGCAAAGTCGGTGAGGCTTTTATAATACAGTACTATCATCAGATGATCCTATTTTTAAATACAATTGAAATCAAAGAGCTGGTAGATGACCTGGTGTTTAAAAAACATGAATCTTAGTCGGTGTAATGCACACCTTCGAAGATGATTGTATGCACCAACAGCTATTTTCATTTCTCACTGAAGCAAGTTCGGGAATTTTTTGGGATCTTGAGATTCCCAGCACAATAGGATTCCATGACCAGGGATCAGAGGAAGAGAATGAAAGTGGGTTTCAAAATAAGCGTATGGGAAATAAATTGCCCCTTTCTTTATAAATTTACATGTCCAGCAGAAATGTTGAGCTGGTATGTGGGGTTTAAAATTCTCTTTTTTTTTTTTTTTAATATTTTCTATCCTGAGAGTTTCATTCACCTGTTGAAGGTTTTCCAAGGTGTACAGTAAGGGACAGAGATTCCTGTCTGGAGTTTTTCCAGCCCTGCTATCCCTACCTGGCTGTCTCCTCACAGAGTAACTGGACTGAGAAGTGCTGCTTGGTGAAAGGGCTCAGCTGTTCCCCAGAAAAGAGCTTCCTTTATCTCCCAGTGTTGCCAACTTCCATTATGCCAACATGGTTTCCTTTGGAAGAACATTCTACCAGTATTTGTAGGATCCTCTCACAAAGTGGTTTGTTCTCTCCATTTATTTGATGTGTGGCAAGAAGTGGAACAGAGAAGAATAGTTAGAAACGAGCATTCCCTCTTCCTCATCCTCCAGTTGAGTTATGGGACAAGGTGGGATTTACCTGCACTTATAATCACTGTGTGGTTTTAGGACTCATTTGTTTCTGCCCATGATTTTTTGATGCAGAGGGGGAACGTGTGGTCCTGACTCCCTCACTGGTTCCGAGGAGAAGCAGAACATCAAAACTGCTTCAAGTCGAAGCCCTTCGTAAATTCAGGCTTTTATCTTCCACCTCTGAATGGCAGAGGATTTTCCTTCCTGTGTGATGTTTTGGTGTGTTTAGTGGCTACATGTGAGCGTGGTGACATTTATGTGAAGTGAATCCATTAAATTCTTTATAATGAATAGCATGTAACTGTAAAACATATACAGTTTTCTCATTTTGCCCTCCTCTGGGAGACTACGACAACATTTTGGCGAGTAGGAGTAAACAGCTTTGTGTTGGCATGCAGTAAATTAAACTGAGTAATTAAAATCAATAGCAAAACACTAGCTAGGCAGAAAGGTCATATAACACAACAGAAAACTGTTGGGTAGCATATTGCAGGAAATCAAAATAAATTTCTGAACTTTTCATTATTCTTTACATGCCTGAAACTGGCCTTAAAAGGCTTGTGAGATACAACGAGGTATTGATAGAGGCAGGATCATTCTGTGAGATGGAATAAAACGTTTAAATACTAATATAGGAAATTTTGCAGGGTACAAGGCTGCCAGACACAGTGGAAAATAGAAGAGAGGTCTTTAATTTAACTACTGTTATATAATTTATTTTTTTTTTGTTAGATTGGCTTAGTGTATTATATAGTAATGCCTGCAAGTGCTGAAGTCAGATATGCCAGTCACTGGTCTCTGTCAATTATAAGTTTAATGTTAATGTTTCCCTGGTCACCTGGCTGCACACTGATGCCTTCAAGGCCTTTTTTTTTTTCTTGCTTTCAAGGACAAAAAAGAGTGCGCGGATGATTTTGTGAGGCAAGTCTAGTACTCCTCTTGCACTTGCAGCTCGGGTGGGGAAGTGAGAGTCAAAAATATTCAGGTCCAAATCAGCAATAGTTCAAAGTGAACAATAACTGGGGAATATGACCCAACAATTTAGGGGATAGTCCAAATGTTAAGCTGCACCCAAAGCCTTTACTCTGAATAGGGAGCTTGGAGGAAATAGATGACACTTAACGATTTTAGGGCTCTGTTTGAAATCCCTTATGGCCGTGGCTTCCCGAAGGAAATCTGTGGTGGGCTTTTGCTTCTTTTGCTGATGGGATGTGTTACGGTGGTGGAAGGAGGTGGGAGGAAACCATGAGACACGATTCCGGGAAAAGCGGAGCTACGAGATGAGTCACTTGGAAGTGTTCGCTTGGGAGAGACTGAAAAGGAATCAAAGGCACAGCTAACCTGTAACAAGTATGCTCAGTCATGAAGTGCTTACGAGTTAAAAGGTAAAATATTTTATAGAATGGACTGGCTGAGTTGGAAAAAGCGGAAAGCTTTAAGGTCCCTGAGCTCTCCTGGCTGGACTGGTTTGCTTTTCCCAGTTCAATCTGTTGTTCTAATAGGCAATGTTACCGTGCCTTTCTTATCTCTCTTGAATTTGCCAGCTCCATTAGCTCTCTCTCGGGCAACTGTCAGAGAGATCTTGTGTCATCACTCAGGAGGTAGGAAATGTTGCATTTCTAAGCCTCTCCTTAGCTCTTAGTTTTTGGATTTGTAGCATTTCTCCTGTGCAGTTTGGAAGAGCTTATCCCGACTGTGCAAATCCTGGGACACTGTGAGGCTGGAGCAGCTCTCAGCTGATCAGTGGGTTTTGGGGGGTAAATGATGAGTCCCAGTGCATTTATCTGGCAGATAAGAGTCTTCAGCCAGTCAGGCACTGGACAGGCAGTAGTGAAACAAAAGCTTTGGGTTGTTGGTGGTGTGTGCTGTTCCTGTGTATTCCTGAGGTCATTTAATTTCCCTTCTGATGTTTGTAATTTCAATTTAAAACAATACTTTTTTGTTGTTCGGGTTTTGGTTTTTTTTTTTGATACTTCCATTTATATTGTCTGGTTTGAATTTAGTACTAGCAATTCTAAAATAATAACAGTGATAGGCAGTTTTTGCACTGGCTGGCTGTGGAGTAGCTGTGTGCACCGAATTCTAACAGAGTGCTGGAAACTGCTGGGGAGCAGAAACTGTGCAAACTGATCTGCCATTTAAAGCTGTGTTCACATTTGGTTTGCCTGAGTTATGAAAATGGCTCGGCCTTTTAGCCCGTTCCCTTGAGAAGATGTGTCCACATCCTGCAGCCAACACGGGACAAACACAAACCGGGCACTCCCATCTCCTGGTGGGAGACTCCAGGGGCCCGTGCAGCAGGAATACTGCAGGTTCACATTGTCTGCATCAGTGTTACTGCGTGGGAAGCGTGGATAATATCTGGTGTAAGTGGTTTAACTGGCCAGGCCCTCGTGGTTAATGAACGTCAAGTTTAATAATTCTGAGACGGAGATGCAGAAAGGAATATGACCATGATCAGATCCAGCTGAAAATGCTGTAAGACACAGTATTTCCCTTCCTTTTTCCACTGGATCTAACCCAGATAAATAAACCTAATAAACTTTCGGGGGTTTCATGTTTTCATTTTTAGTGATGTGGGACTTAAAATAATACATACTTCTCTTTTTATGTGTGTAAATAGTGTACGAAGCTACATAGCAATAACTTTTTGTTCTTCTATTTTCTTGTTTTAACGTAGTATATGGACTTCCTTTTTTAAAGTCAGCTCTTAAATTCTAAGACCTTTCAGCACATATTTTTCCCCATGCTTAAATTTTTATAGTCATTAATGGAATAGGAAATGGCATCTACCTTCCTGCCTGTTAATGCCAAACCCTAATTTATGAATCCTTTTTAAAACTGTGGCTCACGTTCAGCAGGACTGTGCATCTCCTTAAAGCCAAGCTAATGTGCAACTGTGGGCAAAATGAGATTGATGCAAAGTCTTCTGCAAAGATTTCAAACCGTTCTTTAACACTATGCTAAGTAATTCCTTGATGCATTTTTTTTTTTTTAATTAATTGCACGGGTATGTTTATTGAATTTTCCCTATTATTACAGTAAAAACACCTCACGTTCTATCTTCAGTATTACATGGCTACATTTCCTGAAATGCTGGCCCCAATAGTCAGCACACACCTGTGTTTAATGTATAACACCCCTGTGCCTTCTGGTCCCACGTAAAGACCAGAGGGACAGCGTTTGACACATGGTATAAAAAAAGCCTGGGAAAGCAACAGATAAGAAATTGTGACTCCTGCTTGAAAGCCTTTAAATATTTAAGGTTATTACAACCCACATTTTCACCATTTGTGTGTTTAACTTGATAGATGTATAAATTATATGTCAAGTACTCTTACAAACATTTCCTACAAGTATATTGGCAAGTGTCCTGTCATTCTCCTGGAAATACACAATATATGGAGCATTTTGAAGATCATTTGCTTATAAAACTTTTTGTATCCCATATGTTGCTTTCTTTGATTTTCTCTTATTTAAGCATAAATATTACTGCTTCTTGACACTATTTGGAAGATTTTTAGATGCTTTCTTTCAACACCTCGGCCTTATTGCAGTATAGAAACCTATTTTTAAAATGAGTGACAGTCCTACAAAGCCTTACTTGTCTAAAACGGAGGTTAGTATTTGGACCAAACCTTTAGAATGTGAAACAGATGAGTTCCTGAGACAAATGCAAAATAATCCCCAGGGAACCAAGAAACCTTACATCAAATGTAAATAAAATGCCACGGTAGTCCTACTGGCTTTGCATGTTTTGTATGCAAAGTGGTCTAAGAGGGTGATGATAACAGCAGGGTAAAAACCAGAAACAAACCGAGGAGCATCGCTGCTGCTCACTAATATTTCATTTGCTAAACCAAAAGACAAAGCTGATGGAATTGGTAGGATTTTGCTTTACACAGAGTTTTCACTGAAGCCTTCTAGGTATGATTTGATATTTGAATGATATTTTACAGTTGTTGGTGCTGGTCAGTGCAGAAAATACTGAGAAACATAGAAGGCTACCCCATCATCTTGGGATCTTTTCTGTATTTCCTTTTTGTATTTTATCATTGGAGCCTGTGACCTAAGACACTCTTTTAGGGTTTTTTCTGCCCACTTTTTCCTCATCTGAAATCTTACAGGATCACAGTTATTTCACAGTACTCAGGAATATGTGGTTATGGGCCTGGACTAGCAAATAGTGCAGCATCTGCTTGGGCAATCTCATTGATTGGACTCTGCAAGTGCAAACATTTGAACAGTGATTTAAAGAGTAACCTCTCTGGAGCCTTACAGTGTGTGCCTGGAAATCACTGGAGGCAGAGTTTTTACAGGTGCACGTATGTCACTTGGAACTCAAACTACCCGAGTTTCCCAGAGTTTGCTGAAGATCTGCCTCGGAGAATCTCTGAGGGACGAAGAGTCTCCTGTAGCTGGGTCACATTTCCTGAGAGCACGGGAAAAAAAAACGCTTTTGTTGACAAAATACAAAAGTTCTGCTTTGCTTTAGTGCTCAGTGACTTGCAGACAGCTCCCTTGTTCCCAGCTGGTGCCATCCTCTCCCAGCCTCCTGGCTGACCCACGAGCGGTGTGGACGTTCTCTCGCTGTGTTTTGTAACAGTCTAAAGAGGAAGGGAAGTGTCTGGAACTTCGGCGTTACCTTTGGCAGCAGGAGGACGTGAAGAGTCTTTCAAGGCTAAATAAAACTTTGTGTGATTTAACAAAATGTATCCCACATTTCCCTTCCCCTCACCATCATGTCTAGTTATGTTGCAGAAGAGGGTAAAGGAGGTAATGCTCTTGTGGTCTACACAAACTCAGCACGGTGAAATGGGACAGTACTTTTAAATATGCATAAGGATTGCAGTTGCTCCATTTTGTGACACTGACTGTTCAGGTAGGGAAAAAAAAAAAACAACAACCAACCAAACAAAACAACAAACCACAGAGTTTTCCTAAAATGAATATTTTTTAAAGGGCTATCAAGAAAAATGATGCTGGAACTATTACTGTGAAAAATTGGAGTGGCCTGGTTGATATCATGCGTACAGTTTGGAAAAACAAGATTAGTGCAACACATACCATTTTTCACTTTCTCCTGTCTGCAACAGTACTAACCATTGCAGCAGCTCATTTTTTTAACTTTGTGTTTGGGATGAGAAATCCCATGTGTGTAGAGTTGCTCTGACTGCCTGGTCCCTCTGCTCCTGGTTTTTCCCTCTGCTTTCATGTTTCCATGTGTACTGTAAGAAGTGGCCGAGAGGGCAGGATGCTTAGTCTCCTCTTAGATCAATACTACTCTGGGGGTCAGCAGCTAGGAATGCTGGAAAAGAGAGAAGGAGGGAATTGTGTTTTATTTCCCCTGTAGACTGAGGCCAGCACCTCTGCATTGGGTTCATCTCTATTACTTGTGTAGGTTATTTCTGAACCAGGATCAGCTGGCAAGAAGACCAGTGGGAATAAGATGGCAAAGAATTCAAGCAACGGGGAAATCTTAGAATTTTTCCCCCTTCCTGGTTAAAATAAGGATTTTAATCTCTGGGTGGCCATCTACATGATTTTTCCTTGGACCTGGCCTCAGTGGAGACAGGGATCAAGGTCAGCATGTGTTGAGTTGGGGGGCCAGCTACTGTTTGCAAAGCAGTAGCTCTTGGCCCTTGACCCAGAGCACTGAAGTCCTGTTGCATTCATTTTCCTTCCAAGAAAAGGGCTTGCCATATTTGTTGTTCCCTTCTGGCTAGGAAAGATGAGACTTTTTTCCTTCCAGGCTTTTTTTTTCCCCCCACTGTGTGTTTAATGTGATAGCTCTGAGTGCTGTCCCCGAAAGGGATAACTAAAGGACACGAAAGGCAGGGCTGCACAGCACAATGCACGTTTGGCCCTGGAAATGCAGTACTGCCACTGCTAACAGGCCACATGCTGGTGTGGGGAATAAAGGGGAGACCTCCAGCCTCTCCTTGTAGCACCCTTGGGGACAGGATCTCTGCAACACTCCCAAGAACAGGAGGATGTTATGAAGCAGTTTTTAGCTGGAGGAAGGGGGAAGGAGGGAATATGAAGGAGCTCGTGGAGGAGAATGGAGAATAAAATTTGTGTACGTGCAGGGTGTGTAGCCTGGGGAAGAAATAAAAACTTTGCAATGCTGAATTTAAATTATTTTTCTCTCACATTGTCACATCGTGTACATGCTTTACAATTATGTTTTCACGCAAAGAAATCAGGTGGTTCTACAACATAAATCAGTCTTTACAGCAAACAAGTTTTGGAGGCACTCACTTTAGACCTGCTCTTTTCCAGGAATAAAGATATAAAGATGAGGCACTATCAGAGATTGAGAAGATGGAGCAAATTGATTAATTAAAACGTAGTAAATCATCAGCCCCACATGATTTATATATAAAAGAATTCTGAAGAAGCTTAGGAATGAATTAGCTGAACTGCTAACGAAGAAATGCCCTCATTAAAACCAAGCTCTGTTCCAGAGGGTTGGCAAGTATCTGGGGTTTATCCTATATTTAGACCAGTAAGCATTACATCTGCACATTGCAAATGGTCGAAACAGGAATTTAAAAGGGAATAATAAAACACCTGGAAGATGGTGATGTGAGAGACTTTAATGAGAACAGGTTTGACAAAGGAAAGCCACGTCTCGCTGCATTGCTTAGAACTCTGTGATGTGCTCGTTAAAAGAAAGAAGAATGACCATCCTGGATCAGCCCAAAATTCCCTCTAGCCCAGCATCCTGTCTCTGTCAATGCCTGGTCACAGCCACATGGGAAAGAGAGAAGAACAAAAAGAGTCAGATAACCCTTTCTCCCTGGACTTGACTGACAGCAACAAAGGCCAGGTTTGAAGTTAAGGGGGTCGCTGCTGACATGCTGACATCATCCCTTTCCCAGAAACCAGTCCGGAACTTACTGGTGCTCAGAAAGAGGATTCCCCCCACAAAAGGAATTGGATGGAAAAACAAACAATGTTTTCCTAAAAAGGTCTAAAGAGAAGTCTGACAAGTCAAGTGGTCAGAGTAGCAATAACCAATTCCTGAGGTATAACTGGACCAGCAGTGTTTTCATCTAGTGAGGCCACTGGGTGTTCTCACCTGCTTTCATTCCCGGTGTGAGAGTAGCCAGGACTGCAGGAAGTGAAACCAAACCCAGGCTCTGCTGACATGTGTATTTAGCTGCTTTTCAATCCTCCAACCGTGCATGTCCTTGCTAGCCACACTTGGTGCTTCTGGTAGCCACAATTCTAGATGCTCTGTGCTTCATGGTGCTCTCACCCCCTGTTCCCATCAGCTCCCACCCCTCTGCTGGCTGGTTTTGTTGTTTAAACCCTTGGAAAAGTAAGCACAGTGCTGAGAACCAGGCACAGGCTCTCATTGCTTAGGAGAGGCTTAAATAGCTTCTGGTCCTCGCTCATCTTGCAAAAGGCTTTAACTTGAGTCTCCTTTTCTTTTCTCTTTTTTTTTTTTTTTTTAAGATGTAACCTTTGTATTTTGGTTCCTTCATTGACTCATTTGGACAGTCAGTTGAATTAGGCCTCCCCATGTTTTCTCCACATGATGCCTTTGTAACAGAAACAATATAAATGTCCTTAAAAAATATAATTACAAAGAAAGGTGTTTCTGGCTTGCTCACCAGTCTTTCCTATTTATCCCCCTTTTATTCCACTGGATGCCAAGGTGAACTTGCCCCATGGGAGTTCCGTGGAATGTTCCCTCACCTTTAGGTTCCAGCTACCAGGCTTGGGAGACGAGCTGCCTGACATGATGTATTTTGACTTTTTAAAAGCATGTGACAAAGTCTGTCAGAAGACACTGCTGCAAAGGCTGAGTAGTCACATATGGTGACAGGGCAAGGATCCTCATAGATCAAAACCCGACAAGGAAACAAAAAGGCCCAGGGCTCAGTGGTCAGTTCTCATCACACTAAAAGGCCAGCAGCTGTGTTTCTTAAAGTTACCTTCCAGGTCATATGCTAAATATATTTATTAATGATCTGAGAAGGGAGAGGTGAAGGATTAGGTGGTAACAATAACAAATGATGTGTAATTACTTAAGTAATTTAAGCCTGTAGCACACTGTTAGAAACTTCTGGGTGATCTAAACAAGTTACTCAGATGGATAAAGAAGGTTCGTTCCTGATAAACGAGAAGTTTGTATGTGGAGGAAACGACACAAAAAATGTTATCCTCAAACTACAGGGAAAAGCCCTGAACATTGCTGTTGGCAGTTCCATAACAGAAGTCGTTTGTGATGCTGTTATGGTAGAAAAAGTGAACAAGGTGCTAGAAGGTGTAAGAAATGGGGCATTAAAAATGAATTACTGGACTCAGTCTTCATTGTGTGTAGACAGATGACAGGATAAAGCATCATATTATGGGGAAGTTTGCCCAGCTAACAAAGTCTGATCCATTTCTGATGACAATTTCCTGTTTTCCTTTGTCTTTATCCTGCTCATACATCATCTGCTATCAGAGATGGACTGTTCTTTATCAGGAATAATATACTTCGGGAAGGCTCAGGCTTCCAGAGGATTTCAGGGACAGTTCAGTATCAACCAACCTACAGCTGGCAAAATCTTTCCTATCTGTCCTCCTTCCTTTGGTAGTTAGTTAAAGTTCACATCTAAATGACACAAATTAAAAATCTCAACCTTGTATTTAGACTGTGAAATCATCAACATTTTAAACGTGGATTTCAGAATTCATACGTTACTGAAATACTTCCTCAAGTTGGGGCTCTTATGAGACTTATAAATTATTCTTGCATAGAGAAGTCACCTGAGACTAACCTAAATGAAGTTAACATAGATTTTGAAAATTATTCTTGCAGAAGAACAGGGAGTGGTGGGAATAGGGGAACAGATGGGAAAGGGAGAAGAGGAGACTGAAGAAAAGACTAATTAGGTAATTGAGGCTAAGAGGCTATTAGAGCTGACCCAGTGGTCCACTGGTAGTGCAGTTCAGGGACTTGAATTTGGGACTGAGGTTGGTCCCTCATTCCCAGGCCAACAAATGCTCCAAACATCGTAAGGACTCAGTTTTATGGCCTCTATAATCCTGTAAGGATGTGTTTTCCAGTCAACATAATCTGGAGGGTTTGTATGTCAGATTATAGCAGAGATAGGAAAGAATAATGGAGTAAAATGCTGAGTTTGCTCATGAAGATACTAAATTATTATGCTAATGGGTAAATTGCTTGGTGAAATTCTTTGGCATTCATTTGAACTGTCTGTTGGAGAAAAAAATGATTGAAATAAACATATTTTGAAGAGCTTCTTAATAAGAATTAACTATTTTTTACCAAGCATGATTTTTCTTTTGAGCAGTAGTAGGCAAAGGGAAGGCCTAAAAAGCCACTTATTTTAAGTTATTCCATTACCTCGTTTCTGGCCAATTTGAGGCTGGTATGCTCATGGTGTGCAATCTTGTCCCCCTCTTTCTGTCTCCTAACCTACCTTCTTTTCTGACACAGTCAGTGGTTCACGTTCTTCTGGATTTTATGTGCTTATTTTCTCCCTGGTGTCAGTCACATTCAAACTGTCTTCTTGAAGTTGTCAGTAGAGTTGCTCTTTCATGACCAGAGAGTCTGGTACAGGTCAGAGCTGGGACGAGCATTGTGCTGAGGTGGAACATTTCTCGTCCTCACCTTTTCTAGTAAAACATTATTTATGCTGACTTTATTCTTTTGAAATTTTCCACTCATTTGCAGCATTTGTGGCTACTCTTTCTCAGTTCCTTCCAAACCCTCTTGTTTTAATTTTCTGCATTGCAAACTGTGGCATTACAGTGGTGCATCACTGTTTCTTCCCTCAATTCTTGCCTTACTCAGTGATTCTTCTCACAAATTCTCACATGCCAATTTAAGTATTTAAAAAAAAATTTTATTTTTAAACCTCTATTTGTTTTTTTTCTGCCTGTAGCTGCATTTCAGGACATAAACACTGGCCTCTGCATCCTTCTCATTCGTGATATCTTCAGAGGATCACAACATATGTATGGCTTGATTTTTTTTTTCTTGTTCTACAATTTTTGTGGAAATTCAGTTTTTCTCCTTCTCTTCCTTTCTTTATTTTTTTTTTTCCCTTTATAAACACTACATGGAGATACTGCTATTGAAACAATCCATGGCTGGAATACCTGTGGTCAGTAGGCAAATCATATTTCAACAGCAGAAAAAAAATCAGCACCATTCATTATCCCTGCAGTCTAACAGAGAGTTTCTGTAGAATAATTGCAGTGTTGGAACTGCTGCTTCAGGGGAAAGTCACTGCAGCTTAGGATTTAGCAACTGGACAGAATAAACAAAAGATGGAGGAGGGTGTATAGCTTTAGTTCTGGTGGTAGGTTCTGAGGGAGAAAAGAAGGTGAATTGGCTGCTTGTCCACTGGAAATCCCGCTTGTACCTGCTGCTGGCAGATTTGGGGGTTCATTATCAGCTGACAGGTCCCCTAAGACATATTAAAGTGTTTTGTCAAAAGAGGGCACCGTGCCAAATTTGCACCTTCGTGAACAAGTTTCATGTTTAGGGGAGGTAGACAAGAGTCACACTGAATGAAACCTCCTGCCACAAAACCAAACTGAGATGTGGAGAAACAACACTTGTCTTCATTTTGGGGATCCGGTGTTGCTTTGTCTTATACGAAGTTGCTTAAAAACTAACTCAGTCATTTAAAAAAATTATTTCTTGCCAGCGTGTGATTTCTCAGTCCTCCCCTCCATTACCCTTACTCTGGTGAGCTGAAGGGCGATGGCTTCATTTCTGGCAGCACAGCCCGGGCACAGGTTTTCAGCATTGCTTCATACCTCGTAGTCACGACCCTTCCATCCCGCTCCACATGTGGCACGCCCTTCCCTCAGCACTTCGTGTCACCCTTAGGAACACCCTAATATACCTTCAGGGTATTTTTGTTGTCTTAACATCAGCTGATGGGCCTGATTCATCTGGTGTGCAGGTCTCATAAAAAAAACTATCCCAGGCTGACTGGGACTGATAGAGGAACCCAACCCCAGCTGTTTGTTATAAACATTGACATGCAGGAACTCTCACTAAAAAAAAACAAACAAACCACCATCTCATTGCTTAATTATGTAAGTTGTAGAGAAAAAAAAAAGTAGTTAAAAACTCAGTGTTTTCTTCTTGAAGTTGTAATGAATGAGGAGATTTTACAAGCAATCTCTGTCCAGTTCATTACTATTTGAATTCCCTAAAAATATTGATAGAGGTTACTAAATTATGCCAATTAAAATATGAAAGCTGTATATCTAATGTGTAGAGTTCCTTATTTTTATGAAGTTGAATTATGTAATATTTTGATTTTTATACTTGAGAAGAAGCAACCAGGTATTGTGAGATGTGGAAAACCCTGAGGTCTTAAGTTATGAAAATATTTGGAGAACATTTTCCTGCATAGGAAGAATAAAAGCAGGGCTTATTTTGCACTGTCTGAAACTGAGTTAGCTGTGCCAAAACCCATTCAGTTGTCTGCAAAAAATATTTAACACCATCTGACATATTCACTGTCACTCCATGCTCTGTGAATCAAATATAAAATTATGTGCAAGAAAAAAAAACCCCTACAAACTTATTTTGTCACAAGTAAGCTAGGAATTTTGAAGATGGTCAGCTCCACTTGTCAACAAGAATAAGCAAGAAGAAAAATAATGGCTTAGACTAACAGAGAAAGAAGTCAGCAAGGCCTTCAGTTTGAAAGGGCTGCCTCCCAGAAGAGGAGTTTGCAGCACATGATTTACATCCTTATGCTTTGTCCAGAGTGTGTTGGATTTCTTGCAGTAAACAGGTAGGGACATCCAGCTTTAGGAGGTAAATCCGAGCACTCAAAAGGAGTCACCAGGTCTTGTATTCAGGGTAATGTCAATAAGTACCTGAAGGTTATTTTTCAAAGTTGAATCGGGATCAGGTTTTGGATCTTTAGGCTTAATTTCGTCTGAGGTTGTGACTCAGGCCCACTCCTTTGAATTCCACATGCAAGCTTGGAAATGTGTGGGTTTAAGTAGCGTCCCTGCACATGCAAATCGATGGCAATGGAAAATGATCACCACAGTGTGTCACCACAGCCAACAAACATTGCAACCAGCTTCACTCGAGCATTTCTCTACAAGGCAGATCATTTTTCCTTTGGCCCTTGATCCTTTACAGCACCTGCAGCTTTTTGCTTTTCCTCCAAAGATCATCATTTCCCTTTGAAGTTGAGTGACTGTGGTATGTCTGACCCAGCCGTAGGGGCGAGGAACTGAATAATTACTTCGGCAGTGCCATATTAAAAGTGGTCCAAAGACTGTTTATGCTGCTCATTAAAGGCATTGGGAATTTTGCTGGGCTGGAGCTCCCTGCTTTGGTCGTGCAGTGGGGGGAATAGCACTCCAAAAATTGTTATTTTGTAATTATTTTTGTCGTGGTACCACAAAAGGATTTGATTAACACCGTTGTGTGTTTAAAACTTAAAGAACAGATGCTACAAAGCAGCACCCCCACCATCTCCCTGTGCTGGTCCCCCAAAGTCTTGATTAACTCCCAGTTTTCAAAGGCAAGTGAGGTAGCAGAGGGGAAAAAAAAAAAAAAAAGAAAGCAGAAGAGATAATAAAGTTTGCCTTTAAGGTCACAAATTCTTAGAGTTGAAGTTAAAAGTAGGTTTGAATTAGAAATACAGTTAGGATAAAGTTTTCAAAGCTAAGTTATACCCCTCACTGCCTCTTGTAGTAGCAAGGAGTAAAATCCTGGGGCCTCTGAAGTCATCAGATTTTTGATCCTGGATGAGGACTACGGTTTTAGTTTTTATTTTTTGTACTCTGAAAAATTTGATCTTATAGCACACTACCAAATAGAGCAGATGTCCTGACTCCACACTGCGCTGTAGCAAACAGGCAGGAACAGGCACATGGACATTCACACCTGGAGTAACAAATCTGCTGGACTGGGCAGATAGGAGGACAAGACACTCAAATCCACTGGCTCGAACCTTTGACTGGCACTAGACTGTGAGAGTCAAAATAGAAACTCTTCGTTTCTGTGCTTCCTTTTTCCTTGGACAAAAGGTTTTGCATCTGCCTTTAAGACTGAGCAGTCTGAATTTATCTCAAAGCGTGCTAAAATATCAAGCGTCATTTCTTCAAACACATTTCAAAACCAGGCTGGGAATCAGTTGCTTGCACGTTGCTCTTTGTGGCTGTTCTTAGAACTGGGGTGGTTCTCCTTTAAAGAACCACTGAGCAGCGTGGAGATCCAGGCAGTTGTGCATCAATTAGCAGGGTGTGCATTGCTTAGTGGGAGCTGCCTGGAAATGCAAAGGGACAAATCTGAGCGTCGAGGTTTCTACCATCATTTTGCTTTCCTACCTCTAACTACAGATCGGCTTCATTGTGACTTACAGTGTAAGAAGTTGGTGCATTTCTGCAGATCCATGATAAGATATTTTTTTTCTAGTAAGAAATGCAGTTAGACTCTGCATTTGGAATCTGTTCCTGCCAGGCCCTAGATGCATTAGTATTCCACTGGCAGCTGCCTGTAGGTAGGAATATTGTTTTTGTCCATAACCAGAGGGAACAATCAGACTAAGCCGTTCCTCAGCTATAAACCAGCCAAAGTAATTGGGTTTAATTTTAATTTTTGTAATAGCTTTAAATTAATAGGAGCAGCTGCTGCCACAGTGTGTGGGTGTCCTTTTCCAGAAGGCATAGAACAAAAAAGGGAAAGAGTAAACAATAGTGTGTCTAGGACACAAAGGTTAATTCAAGAACTGAGCAATGTCTCTTCGTTATCAAAAACTCTGTTGGTGATATCTAGCACTGTGTCTCTTTTCTTTCTTTTCCTTTCCCTTTTTACTTTTCTGCTTTAATTCCCTGATAAGATCTCAATCTGATTAGGCTCCTGTGTGTAAAGATGTGTTGTTGGTATCCAAAAGCTAACTCTCTTTCTCTATATGACTCACAAATAGATTAGCAGTGACAAAGTGCTAGGAGAGATAAAAATAGATTAGCAGTGACAGGAGTACTATTATAATTATTTTTGGAAGATATGGTTTGAATTAAGAGTTTGGGCACTTTTTGCCCTGAGAGGGTGAATTTAAACCTGGGAACTGAGGATGGTTTCTGCTGTTGTGTCAGACACCAGATAGTGAAATGTCAATACCAGATGTCCTAGACATCAAGATTAGCCATAATAGCCAAATGCAGCCATAAAGTGATGTGTCAAAGTGGATAATAAAACAGATGCTTAGCTTTTATAATGAAGGGGGAAAGGGAATGAAATATCAAAAGTGCCTTTAATACATTAACAAAGTTGTCTTCAACTTGCTTAAAAGTAGGAGGTTATTGAACCAAGGAGAACTATGTGTCATTTAAACATTAACTATCAGCAGATGAATTTCAATTAGCATTAGCCTTTCTAAAATCCTGACTTTCCTCCTATTGGTCTCATTTTACATGAAATTTTTATAGCATAAAGTGAGGCTTGTCCTTTATTATTTCTCCCATGCTAATCTGGAAACAAATAAAGTTCAACAACTCAGCAACATACTGTTTAAACTTGCATTATGGTTTGAGGACTGGGAGCTAGAATACATTTACCCACTGCCATATCATCTGCTTGATTTGAGATCAAATGAGGGATGTCCTATAGCACTCCAGAGTAAGGGTGAATGAGAGAAATATGTTAAGATACTGGAGAAACCTATTAGGTTTGGGTTCTGCATGCAGATGGCTGGTGGTGTTTTTTCCCTACTGATACTTCTTTATAAAAATGAAAGATTTGTTTTTCTGTGCTTTATATTTGTGGCTTAAATATTATTTTCAGATCTTAGTGATAAGCAAGTGTCTCTTTTAAGAAAAAAAACAATCATCAAATCATAGATTTCACTGGGTTGGAAAAGTCCTTTAATATCATCAAGTCCAACTGTTAACCCAGCACTGCCAATTCCATCACTAAACCATGTTCCCAAGTGCCACATCTACACGTCCTTTAAATATCTCCAGACCTTTCACCAGCTCCATTGCCTTTTTCTGGACCAGCTGCAGCACCTCAATGTCTTTCTTGAAGTGAGGAGCCCAAAAGTGAACATGAGATTTGAGGTGTGGCCTCCCCAGTGCTGAGCGCAGGGGGACGATCCCTGCCCTGGTCCTGCTGGCCACACTGCTGCTGCTACAAGCCAGGATGTCATTGGCCTTCTTGGCCACCTGGGCACACTGCTGGCTCGTGATCAGTCGGGATGCTGAAGTAAATTATTGAAGCCCTGAACGTTCAAGAGGCTGGGCATTAAAAGGGGCAAATAAATTCCTATTTCGAGTCTAATTAACTGCATCGCTGGTTCTGTATTGTACTGTCTCAGGAAGATCTCAATTCCTTTCCCTTTCTCTTGGTAGATCCTGAGTCTCGCTGATCAGAGTCCTTAACTGCTGCTGATTGGCAAACACGTTCTTGTGTGGAATGGGAGGGTTTTGTCCTCTAATTCATATTAACAATGAGAGGCCAAAACTGATGTTCTGCAGCAGACCAGCTTCTCGGAACTGTTACAAGGGAGCACATTACTCGTGCCATGTCTGTAAATGTTATTATGTTTCCCCCCCTCACCATGATCCGAGTTTAGCTGAGATCTGCTCCAATCATGAGATCAGACCTGTTTACAATGTTGTGTAATTGAATCAGATAGAGTCTGCAGGACCGTAGTTTTTTGTTGCCAAACATGACAGGTCAGTTAGTTACATCAAATTACAAGTGCATGGTGTGATTGGAGACTATCCTGTCTAAATAAAGTTAGAAATTCCATCTAAGAACTGAAGAAAGCATAAAAACAGAAACTGAGAATGTCTCTCATCCATAGAACAAGTTTTTGTTCCCTCTCTGAAATATTACTAATTTCTGTTGAAAAATAACAAAATAACTGGAGTTGAATGAGAGATGGCAGGCAGATATTTGTTATTCCTTAAACAGATACCAGCTTGATAACAATGACATAAATGTCTTTATTATCATTATTTACCATCATGTATATTCATTTCTGTCTTGTCAAATAAACCAGAACTGTCGAGGAGGGCAGCAGTCCAGTTTGGAATGGGACCAAATACCCTTTTCTTCTTTGCTTTCTAATTTAGGGCCCAGTTATTTTCCACATTTGAAGTTTTTTGTTTGATTTTTTTGTTGTTGTCATTTTGTTGGTTGGTCTGGGTGTTTTAACCTCAAGAGTTTATCTTTTCTTCCATTCATTGGCTAGGTGTTGATAGGTATCCCGCGAATATTAAGGATAAAAAAATAATTCAAGATGTCCTGAATTTCAGTAATTCAGTTCTGTCAATGGTGCCTTTTACTGATGTTCCTTCGTTAGTTATGCCTCACTCTATGCTGGTGAATCAGCCCTGTAACAAAGGATGTAGCCACACTCCAGACAGAGGTTTGTCTGGAGCCTGTGTGTGTTATGACAGCAAAGTAGAAGAAACTTGACCAGCCTGTGCATCCTTTTCCCATGGTGGGAGTGGGTTCCCCTGGTTATAGGATGCTGTGCCCTGCTGTGGTGACTCTGCCAGCTCGGGCCCCTGGACACAGCTGCAGTCCCAGTGCCATGCCCGGGCTCTGCCATGGCAGTTGTCTGCACCGCTCCCGAACACAGGCTCTGGGACCTGCCCACCAGCTCCTGAGCTGTTCAGGCTGCCCCACTTCATTTCCTTCAGAAGAAATTTGAACCTTACACAGCCTTTCTATCCACCTTTCTTATGCCAACGGATATATGTGTCAAGAAATATACCTACATCCATGTTTTTGGTTTTTTTTAGGCAGAGAATACCCTCTAAAAACGTGTACTACTACCGCTGCCCCGACCACAGGAGGAACTACGTCATGTCTTTTGCTTTCTGCTTTGACCGGGAGGACGACACTTACCAGTTTGCTTACTGCTACCCCTACACCTACACCCGCCTGCAGCACTACCTCGACACCCTGCAGAGGAGGAACATGGACTACTTCTGCAGGGAACTGCTGGGACTCAGCGTGGTAAGTGCCAGCCCCGCCTGCCAGCCAGCCGGGCTTCATTGTGAATGTCTCGCCTTGAACGCTTACAGAACGTAACTCATCGTCCCCGCTCACACACGCGCACACAGATTTGTTTTACTGCTGTCAGCGGCACAGGAGCAAGTGTGTACCTGCTCGGTGAAATATAGACAAATGCTAATTTAATTTCACATAAAGCATTTCCTCTGCGATATGCAAGGCGATGCTAAATTCCCACGTAGGATCGATTCACCTCTAAAGACGTTAAAAGATGAAACTGAAACAGCTCTATTGAGGAAATGTGATTTTTAGACTACTCTGACCATTTGTCTTTCCGGAAGAGCTTTTTCTGTTTAGAAAGAAATGGGTTTTTTATCAAACAGAAGATAACTTTTCCTGATGAAATAATGCAAAATATACACAAAGTACCTATTTTATTTACTCTAAAAAATGCCTGCTTGGGTGATGTGATATTAGAAGGGGCTTAGTGGTGTCTGTGTAGATCCTAGTGGCCACACAAAAATTAGGTGTCATAGTTCTTCTGGGGCAGGAAGAAGGGATAATGGTAAGGCTGAACTTCTGCTCACTTTGCTATAATCTTTCTCTGAAATGCTGGCTGTCCAGAGGATTTGGCAAGCATGACTCAGCCACTCCCATGTGAACCCAGACATCATCAGATTAAAAAAATAATAGCTCAGATCTTGTTTGTTTTTTTTTAACTTCTGCTTTCTCAGACTTTATAGTGCACTTGTACCATGTTCTTAATCTTTTCTCTGAGATCTGATTTGGTCTAAACTTGCAGTGTGTGTTTTGGAAACAGAAAGCTGTGATTCCTGGGAAGGCTGCTGATCCCAGCAGCAGTTTCTTCTTAAAAAGAAACCCAGCATAGATTGTGAAAATCAAAATGCAATCATATGTGCACCCTGCACTGAAATAAATAAAGGGCTTCCAGCATTAAAGCAGGCCATTGAAATCCCTATGGTGGCATAAAACTTGGAGGAAAAAATTAACTCACAGAAAGGAGTGAAAACAGAATTAACAAAAGAAGGCCTTTTTTAACCCTTTTTATAGTTAAAGTGCAGTTCTTGTTCCAAAGGTGACTACTGCGTATCCATGAACTGGCATTAATAATTAATCATTCCAATTAGGGGAACAAACAATTATAAGGGAAAGGGGTATTAAAAAAATAGAAAAGTAAAATGTGCAGAGACTGGGAGGAAAGAGCACTATCATCTTAATGTGTAGAGTTTTAATTATTAATCTTAGAGGACAGAGCTGTCATTAATTCTATAATGAAACTGAATTTGTTTCCTTTCACTCTGAAAAGAGTGTATAAACAGTCAAATTTGCATATTCATCAATGCCCTGATCTGACTGATTAAAACTCTGAGATAGAAGGATTTGTCTTTTATCTGCATTTT
This sequence comes from Myiotriccus ornatus, assembly GCA_036023395.1. Lineage (NCBI taxonomy): Eukaryota > Metazoa > Chordata > Aves > Passeriformes > Tyrannidae > Myiotriccus > Myiotriccus ornatus. The sequence goes on from JAYRBT010000005.1 coordinate 7,164,985, forward strand.
GACAGGCAGAGCTATACTCTTAAATCTTGTCAACATTGTGTTACCAGTAGTCGTGAGATATTATTTTTCATATTTCAGCCAACTAAACAAACAGATGCCACTCAAAATATAGCAGGAAATGTGCTGTGTATAAGTCCTGATTTTATATCTATATGTACACACCGAGTATGTTTTGCAGAAATGGGGATGGTAACATTTTGCATCTCACCATGCCTGAGCTGTATAAAAAGCTTCTGAATCGGGCTCAGGCTGGAATCTTTGTGAGCAACGTTACAATCTCAGAGCATTTCTGGCTTTTCTCCACACACAACTGTCCTAGAACAGCTTGGTAATTTAATGTCTTTGCTGAGCTTGAATAGACAATTTCCATAAGTTCTCCGCGAGTTAAATATTTTAACATGGAGCTTTGTTGCTATCATACATCTTTAAATGGTGAAAAACAGGATCCTTCATTCTTCACTGCACAGTGCTCCATAAAAGCAGGAGCTGGCTGTACTTTGGAGAATTGCGTGCCATATAGGATGGAGTCAGAGCTAAGAAAGTGAGCTCTGGCCCCGCTCTGGCCCCTTATGTAAGATGAGAGGAATCAGATTGGCATAAAGAGGCCCTCAGAAGCTGTTCCTGGCCGGGGGACCGTACCCCTGGCAGCACTTGGTGAGAGGGAGCTTAAAGATGCCGTGTGAGGACAAACTCTGGAGTCCTCGCGCTGGGCAGGGCTGGAGCAGGAGGACGTGTAAGGGGAAGGCTGCAGCACATCTGCTGAGCTGCCACGGAGCTGCTGATACCCTCTGGGTCATTCCAGGGGAATCTCACAGCCCCCCGCTGCAGCCGGTGATTGTGAGGCTGGAGAACAGCTGGAAACGATTTCACGTCTCCCGGGCTGTGAGGTGTTGAACTGGGTCTCTTGGAGGCAACAGAATCTCACCACACATCTTTGGTGTTTCTTTTTCTTTGTCGTGGAACAGTAAAACATAAGACATAAGAAACCACGATTAGATGATTACTCCTGAAGGCTTTCTGAGTGCACATTTTGCTGCACGTAGTGTTTTCAAGGCAGTCTAATTTCTAATCTAATTTCATATTTTCTCTAAAGAAAGTGCTATGCTTCCATTAACTCCTTCAACACTTTCAGTAATTCTATGAAAATTGAAAGTGAAATATCAGTGTGGGACACGTAATTGTCATTAGAATGCAGAGTGGCAAAGTGGTTCAGAGCCAAATGGCAAAGATTCCCGTTGCCAGTTTCAGTGGATGCCTTAGCTGTTTTATTTTCGACCTTTTAATGTTTATATTCCTTACTTTAGAGAGCTATCCCACATCCTAGGTGTGCCAAATGGTCTTGAAAATAGTCTCTCCTGCAAGAGAGCTGGGATGGTCACCCAGGTACCATTTAAACTGCTATTTTCATTCTGCCATCGTTGGCCTGAGGTAACTTCAGACTTCCTATGGTTTGTCCCTGCAGATCAGAAGTTCAAAATCTGTGAGCATTTTTTTAAATTGTGAAATTAGTTTTTTGCATATTAGTGATCTGTCTCTCATCTCAGCAAATATTATGCAATATTTTACAGCAAAGCGTAATTAAAAGTAATTTTTATATCTCTGTGAAAATATAAGCCCAGGATCAATTTACTTTAACTGTACCTATTTTATGATACTTACTCAGTCTCACTTGCAATACCAGTTATGTGGGTAGCATTATAACCAATATTTCAGAGTTGGCAAAATCTTTGAGTGTGTTGTCATTTGAGGCTGGTTGTCCAAATTACCTGTGTGTGCTTGAAACGTGTGGAACAATCGATGAGACCTCTACTGGTCTTCCAGTATCACACATAACACACGGAAGGAGTTGTGGATTAGCCTGGTTCAACTCCTGCAGCCCACTTCACAAGTCATCACTGGCTGGGCAATATTTTCATGTCACACCCAAAAGAGAGCCACGATTAATGTGAGGCAGATATTTCCTTTCCCCTCGTTAGGCAATGGTGCTTCCAAATTACACTTGAGGAGAATTGCAACTGCACATACAAACCACGAGCCTCAAAGGGACTTGCACAGTACACAGAGACTGAAATATGGAATTCTGTTAAATTAAATATTAAACATACATATTTTAAAACAAGAAGGCAATATGTCTAATGTAGAGCTCTGAAAGGGAGCCAATCTCTGGAGTCAGATACGGAATACTGAGTGGCACAGATTGGAACACACGGTGCTTCGTTCTGACTCCGCACCACTTCGGTGCCTGCTTCTAATTCACTTCAGCTACTCCTGATTTGTGGGGGTATCAGAGAGAGCAGAGTGGGGCCCTAAGACTGTGAGAGTGCACACCAGCTGTCACACTGCTGCTTCACTGATCCTGCAGCCCCTATTTACCGTCCAAACGACTCGGTACCCCGGGAAAAACAGTGGATCGGTTCTACTGTTTGCCGCTGGTCCGTTTTTAACTGCTCACTTACGACCCCTTTAAAGCGTGAAGCAAAGAACATAGGCAGCTTTTCTAAGGCGAAATTTCCCATTTCTGCGTTCAACTCTGGGTTATGTAATAACAGCTCTGTAAAAGAAAAGTATACTCTTGGTCTTTGAGGGGGAAAAAAAATAGAAGTTACAGGCTCCTGTGTGATGTAACACACCTTTGAAATCCTGTTGGTATCAGCTACTTGTTTCTCAGTAGTGTAAAAGTGCAGCTACATATGTGTTCACAGGCTCTTTAGTCAGTGCTGTATCTATTTACTCCTCTAGTACTGCTGTTCCCACAACATTCATAATATGGATATCATCCCAAAACTGTATGTGAGATTTAAATGTTCCTACAGCTATTTTCTTAGCAGGGTTGATAGCAGCAGAAGCAGAGTTGGATCTAAAAATAACATCACCAGCAGTTCTTTCCAAAATAAAATATGATTTATAGCATGTAATAGCACAGTGTGCTACCAGGGAAATTATATAAATAACGTGAAAAATAACAGGGGACTATTCTATACCATCAGTTTTAAGGGAAATTTCTTTGTCACAATTTAAAGGGAGTTCTGTGAGATAAACTGGCTTGTGGGAATCATAGACAAGGAAAGATAGGCGAAATTATGTTACTGCTGAAAGTTGCCATCTGTCTGTAGGATATATACAACTGTTCATGGCAAAAACAAGAAATACTTTGGTGTAAGTTGGCAGCAATATATAGTTTTTGAAAAAACAACCTCAGTAAAATCATAATTTACAGTTAATATCGTGCAAGGTTGCTAAATGTATAAGCTGGTTATTTCTTAAATTCCAGAAAGAGCACTGTTTGATATAGTAAAATAATTTCTAGAGAGATTTGCATAAATTACTCTTTATCTAACTAAGAGTAAAAAATCTTAAATTGGGAAGAAGGATTCAAGTCTTAAGTCCATTTTGCAGCTCACATTTTATAACTACCATTCTCCATTTAAAAAATGCTTGGAACTTCACCAAAAGAAAAAAAAAAAAAGAAGCTTTGAGCATAAAAAGTCCATTGAGGTAGGAAATCATCTGAAGAGAAAAAGTGTTATGATCCACTTTATTAAGAAGAAAACCTCCTGAAAGGAACTGGCAGTAAATGAATTACATGTGGTAAAGTTAGTCTATACAACCTGTTTTCATGCATGGGTCCCAAGCTGCACCCTTTCATCCTGTAGCCACACAGGGAAACCTTTGGAAAGTCAGTGACCTTTCTGAAGTTTTCACTGGACTTTTTGTAGCTGTGCAGGTTGGCTTTTTGCTTCATGGCTCTTCCCATTACCCTGTCACACCCTTCATCTCACCTTTACTCCTTCATCTGGCTTGCCCTTTCTTTGCCTCAAATCTGACTTTCCCTTTTCTTTCCATTCAGTCCATACTTTGCTAAGAGAGCGAGAAGAGAGAAGTTGTGGTATTTGTTTTCTGCTCTTAGGTTACTTATCCTGCTTTGTTCTTTCCTATTCATTCCCCTTATCTCTTTGAGTTGTGAAGGGCAAATCCAAAATAGCTGTTTGGTCTTTTAAATACCAGGGCTGCTCAGGGTAGTCATGTTCTCTTCTGGGCACTCAATATCTCAGTGCCATTTCAAGTTATATCCTGATCTACAACCTTTTCCCTCTGTCTTTTGTGTTCCCTCTTTGCTCCATCCCCTAATAGGAACACCTGTATTTCTGGAAAAGCCGGAATAATATGTGGTTTGTCCAGGCTTCAAACTGGAAAGGAAACATTAGTGATCTGGCCAGAGGTCCTGAAATGCTTGAACTAACACCCAAGTGCAGGGTGGAATTTTGGGATCTGAATCCTTGTTTCATGGCAATGGTGAACTTCAAGTAAAAGGCAGGTTTTACTCTTTTTGGTCCTCAGCACTTTCTACTGCTTGATGTGGTGCCACACAACTCTGTGTGGGAACTGTAATCCCAATGGACAAGCCAGTTTTGTCCACACACTGAGTTCAACCCTCGGATCCAGGCAGTTTTCTTTAGTTACTGCACCCTAAACTTCTGGGTACGGGGAGAACATATTTTATTTTCCATATTCAATGCTCACTAGAACTCCTTTTTCTCACTGGGGCTTGGGAAATAACATAGCATGACCAATTAATATCATTTCCTAAAGAGGAAAAACAACCAGCAAGTCTAAGGTCCTGTGTATACACCAAGGTGAAGCTTTTTCATAGTTCTAAAATTCATTTACTTGCCCTGCAGGCCGTGAATATATTTGGAAGGTACGTCAGGCCCTTAGAACCCTGTGAAAACCCCGGGAATACATTCAATCTTCTTTCACTTCCATTTACAGAAATTTGTTTTCCCTCCTTTGTAGCACAGCATTAAGCAATAATTACCATGTTGATAGCAATGCTGAATGTACTCGCATGTAGGGGAAATGGGGCTGTGTGGAGCTATTAAGCTGCATTTGCCCCGGAGCACTTCAGTGCTTTGATTCTGCTGGGATTTTGACTATGTTTGAGTTGGTTTCTGTTTAGATCTCCGGAGTGGTGACTGTGTGATGCATCTGTGGGGCTGGGGTTCTGTTTTAGTCTTTATTCTTTGACTGTAGACCCAGAAGATGGTTAGCCTGGCTCACATTACCTGTAGGGCTGAAACCTTGGGATTGAAGGTTTATTTAACAATTTCAAAGTCTGCTCAGTCCAAAGGATTTGGATTTGTGCCTTTTAATTTAACCAAAGAAAGAACTATTTATTGGTTTAGCTTTACATTAGCTCTAGAATGTAAATATATTATACTAAGATCTCTAAATACCTTAGGCAAAATCTTGTTCATATAATTTATGTAAACTGAGCATTGCGGCTCCAATCCAGCAAAACAACCCGAGTATAGATTTAAACTTAAGCGTGTTGAATAGATGGGTTGAAATCACTGGCACAGTTCATGGCATCAAGTTAAACGTGTGTAAAAATGCCTTTAAGCTGCAAGGTCAGAACAATCAACACTTAGGCCTCGTGCCCTGATGTCTTGCCACGAACCTGTACTACCACTGTAACAACAAGGCTACAGGTAAAAAAATACTGATCAAAACATCCTGGACTTCAAGCCCAGGTTCTCAGTGTTTCCAGCCAGACCTACATACAAAGTAAAGAGGTGTAATAATGTTTCTTTGTCTTATGTAAATGTAAATGGATCTGGCTATTGGTTGACTTATATTTCAGTTCTTTCTAAATGTTTATTTTTATAAGCTTCCAGGGGCTTGGTGGTCTAACATTGCACCTTTATCTGGAGTACACTGAAGCTGAGAGCTAAATGAGGGATCTAGTCATAGTTTATGGTTCTACATACCTTCCTCTACCCTCCCTTCTGATTCGTCTTCCATCTCGTAATGGTTTATAGCTAATAAATAATTCAAAAATAACTTGATGAATGAAATCAAGTTTCAGATTTGATAAAAGGAAGAATTCCTTTTCTTTTTTTCCTATCATCTCATTTTTTGGCTTGTTCACACCTAGGTGGAGAAGCTGGTTGAGGCAGAATATTCTGCAACCCTTTTTGCTCTTCTCTATAAATATGCTCAGGGTCTGTGTGTAAAGGGAATCCCAGCATTGCTCAGCAGCTTCTTTTTTTTTTTTTGCAGTGTATGAGTAAGGTGTGCATTTGAGGCCTTCTGCATCAGACATCTGTGCTAATCCTGGAGTTCTTTGTCCTTGCCAAGCACATGTTTGTCTCTTTTGTCCTTAAGCTTTGAAAGCTGAACACTGGCTCGAGGAAGACTTCAGCTTACGGGTCAGAGGGGATTTGGGGATATATCCTTGTATCATACAGGAACGAGAAAATAAAGGAATAAGAACATATTTTGATGCAGATTATGAGACAATATAGTTCATGTGGCCCCAGGTGGCAAAGTGAAGCCTTACTGTTGGCCCGAGTATTTGAACAAAAGTACTTGAGGAGACGAAGTAAGGCTCATGACAAGGTAATACATGTAAGAAAGCACAGATGAGAGAAATTATATGTAGTCTGCGATCTGTTCCTGATTTCAGTGTGATTTTAATGGCCCTTACTTTTTTGACCTGTTAGCCAAGTATTTTTGAATCGAAGAATGGTGCAGTGACAAAGGACATTAAACTTACACGTAAGGGAGGAGAGTGCCATCCTTATTTTAAGACATCGTGTTACATTCAGACATATTTTATTTTAGAAGATCCTGATATTCCTGAAAAAAAAGAGTGGTTGTTTTTTTTTAATACAAAATACCTGCTGCTGCTGAAGTGCTGCTAAATCCACAAATACTGAAAGCAATATTTATCTTTATTTTGAAGACAAAATGACATACAAATACCATGAGGAGACAGGAGTTTTTTAATGTAAAGCCGTAGGTACTTAATTGAAAACTGTTTTTCCACTTCTTAGGAAATATAAGACACAGCTTAAAGCCTTTTTAATACTCTTTAAAAGAGATCTTACATGGCAACCAGTCATATTGGTACATGAAAAGAACTGCATTCTCCGATAAAGATCCTCTCTTTCATGTTTTCAAACAGCAGCTGAGCACCATACTGTGGCAGCAGAGAACAATCTGAGAAAATGAACACAGATTGAAAAGGCCTCAGTTACATGACATTTCCAATGGAAAAAAAAAAAAAAAAGCCAGCCCTAGGCCCGCAGTCAAATATTTTCACTCAGAATCCCTAGAATTGTGGACGTGCCTTTCTACAGAAAGTGTGTTTTTCTGAACCACCTTATCTGATGTTCTAATAAAGGTGAAACACGGAGGAAGACAAAGGAGAGGTACCATCCATTTAAGGAATTTTCACGACTATGCATGAAAGAAAAATCTGTCTCAGAAATAATTTTTCTCCCATTTATTTTTAATTCCCCATTAATTGCATCCAATTTTCCACTTAGTCCTAATTAGTTAAAATTTAAGAGGACTGTTACTTTCTCACAATCTAAAGACTTCAGGATTTTATAGTACATACTTTTTTCCATTTAGATTTTCTGCATTGTGGTGGATTATAATAATACATTAATATCCATCATTCTATTTTTAATCGGCTTCTTAGTTCATTAGTAACAGCTGCACATTGTTAAATGTTGTTTGGCTTTTTTTTTTTTTTAATTTATATTTTGCTTATAATTAAAATATTAAATATTATTTACCATATTTTTGAATTCTTAAATGTTATGCATCATGGCATGAGGGGAAATCTCATGCCTATCCTTAAAGAAAACCCAAGTTCTTTTTAGAACTTTTGCTCTGACAGCCTCCAAAATATTTTATAGGAAAGGAGGCTCTCGAAGAAACCTGGATCATCTGGGAAAGCCTTTGGGGTTCATTCTCAGAGGTCAGCCACACCAGCCAGGCAGTTTCTGTGGAGCTCCACTGCACGTTCGGGTCCTCGAATCCTTGTCAGGACCCTGGACAGCGCATCCCGCACAATATTGAAGAAAGGAATTAGAAATAGACTCTGCTATTTTGCACAGCTTATGTGACTCAAGACCTCAAGTCTGTTTTTCTTATTTGCCTTCCGAGAATGAAAAATAGCCAGTAATGTGTTATGTCTGATGGAAAATTTATAGGAATGTCAGAGATGACTGATTAAGGGCACTTTATGGATTAACAGATGAAGACTAAAACAGAGGTGCTGAAAAAATAGGAGATATTTGGGCAATACAGTGAGATCCATCAAGACTTGTCTTAGACCTAGACATGGATATTAATCCAAACAATGAATATTTCAAGAACTGAAGGGTAGTGCACAGAGCAGGAACGGTGTTAGTGCACGCAACAGGGTGCTCAGCAGCATTGCATCTTCTTTGTCTCCAGAATCTCCTTCTTGCCTGTAGTCTGTCCTCCTCTCTAAGGCTCAAGGAAATGCTCTGGATCCTTATGTGGGTTAGGCAGCCAAGTTATCAGCATCAACTACTTTGATAACTTCTCTATGAGGAACATCTTCCTCTTCTTGTGGGAATTAATGATATAGTAGGTTCCTAGAGAAATTATAAAAGGTTATGTGGGGTTTTGTTTGGTTTTGGTTTTATTTTGTTTGTTTGTTTGTTTTCTTTTTTTAAAATAGTGGCCTCTTTATGAAGAATCCAGACAGTTTATATCCTCACTCTTCAAGAGCACAGACTATTCAGAATGTGAACTCAGGAAAACAGAATATGTGTTTCAGAGGTGCACTTTGCTGCTGTTTTAATCATCCTTACAAGATACTGTGGCAGCACCAGATTTGCCTTCAGCTCCAGATGATTTTGAAATCCTTCAGAGCTTTAGGAATAAAACTGCACTATCCTCTACATTTCTTTTATAGAAACAGATAAGGTTTTGAACAGCAAATAAAATAACACTGCAGAGCTGAACAAAATTGTCCTCCTATAAATGAGACTTGGATGCACTCAGAGCAAAGGACACGGTAGACTCATACTGCACAGACCCCTAGGAAAACAAAGGAAAAGGTGTTATATTCCTCATGGTCAAACAGAATTCTTGTCCATCTTGGCTGAAATTCCCATTAGCCATGGCAACCAAGGAGAGAAATACACAGCAACAGATAACATCTAATTTAACACTGACAAAGAGGGGGGATGCATTGATCTGTTTGGGAAAAAAAAAACCAACCCAACCTTCTTTTTCATTCCTATAATTCAGATTTTCTCATTACTGGACACAGATGGCAAAATATAATTTTATTAACTATGACCATTTGTTTTGTGGTTCATCAATTAAATTGCAAAGAGTACAGAGGCTGGTTCATGCCAGACATTAACAGAAACAAGTTAGTAGCTGGAGCTATACTGCAAATGGCTATAGATGTTGCATACAGTGCTTCAAGATCATTTGTTGCTATGACAATAATGAAGCAGAATAGCTGTGGCCTCTGAAATCTCAGATTTTCATCTTCCCAGAGAAACACAGACAAATACAAACTCTTCTTTTAGAAATCCCGACTTCCCTCAGTGGACAACAGTGAATTTCTGTATGTGATACAAAACAAATAAGTCACTCTCTGCTCATTAGAAATTAGATCAGAAAAAAAAAAAGGGGAAATCAATGTACTGCAAAGCTCCAGGACAACCATCTCCCCTAGAATTGGCTGTCTACTGACAATTGCACTATGAACCTCCAGGTAGTACCAAGAAAAGCAAACTGATGGTTCCTGTACACCTTCCAGCCATCTCCAAAATATCCTCCTTCAGCCAAGCACACTTTGGGTAGAAATGAATAAGAACTGCATGTAAAAATCCTTTGCTGTTCTCATGTGTTTTTCCTTATCTGATAAGAACTGCACCTGTGTTCATTTTTTCCTGTCTGGGGAACAAATTGGATTCTAGAAATTATTTCCACCCCAGTTTTGTGTATCACCATACAATGGCACAAATTTCCTGACATGCTCCATCTTACTCTCCTGCAACTGGTGACCACAGAGTAGTTGCTCCACAATCCCTCTTCTTACATTAAATAGGGGAGTGACCCTTTTTATGTTTATGTATTTTTTGAATAGTAGATAAGCTCTCTTTTCTTTCATACAGTCACAAATTGTTTACTTTACATTCAATAATGCTAAATCACAACACGAGGTTTAGAAAGACCTTGGACAGATGATGATTAACAGCCATAAAATACTAATTCACAGTGGATACCTTCCTTGATTAGCTTCAGAAGTTGCTCCATGCGCTAGAAAGTAGGATAGCCTGTACTCTGGCAGCAGCACACACTATATAATCTATTAACAGAACATCAATGGGAGATGTGTCTTTAACACAATAGGGAGCCCACATGCACAGACAGTTCAGAACACTGGGCTTTTCTGGGAATTGCTTTTACACAGAAATTTACTAGAAATAACAAAGGTGTTTGGACTTTGAACATTTCCTTTCTTTGATTCAGAAATACTCCATAATGATTATAAGGCAATGATCACAGCCTGCTGCATGAAAGTAATGTGTCCTAATAGTAAACCTCTGGAGCTGCTCACACCTCAGCAGATCTCCCCGACTGCACTGAACTTACCCCTGGTGGCAGATTTATTTCGACAGTGATCATGGAGAGAATTCCTCACAGCAGCTTCACAACACATCCTGTACGCTGGGAATACCCACCTGCACCCCTGTTTACAGCCAAGGGACTGTGACAGGTTTTATTCCAGGTACAGTCTGAGCTTAATTTCTCTGGGAGAGACCTTCACCCTGCCACAGCTGGGTAAAATTATCCCGAACTCCAACAGCCTGGAACAATTCTTCTAACCTATAAAAAGTTCTGACTAACATATATAGGCGAGAATGCTACCCCTCAGGAGTCCACTGCATCTTAAAGCGTTACAGGTGGATGTATCCTGATTTCAAAAGGTCATCTTCATTACAAGTCTAAACATCATAACTAACAATAAACTGGAATCTCCTTGAATGGCATTAATTTCTATAAGGAAAAATATGTGATAATTTTCACATTTCCTGTCTTCCAATCAGTGCTATTTGGAATATTTAATGTTGCTAATTTTGGACAACCTCTCCTTTACTTTTTTTTTTTTAAATATTTTTTAATAATTTTTTCCCTTTTGTAGTCTTTTTCTTTAATCCACAGAGCATCTGAAAGTGCCACAGTCAAACAGAGTACTCATAACATTGCATTCAGTTTTTGTAAAATTTGTGAAAGGTGGGGGTTTTTTTCCACTATTCTCAAAACTACTTCCACTCTTTCTCTCATTTTCCACGACACTGAAGCCTTGGTTGCAGCCTCAGGACTCTCCCTCTGTCCAGGTCGGCTTCCTTTTGGATTCAGTGTCTGTGGCAGAGGCAGCAGAGCAAGGAGATCTGGTGTCTGACCTCTCCTGTGCTGTGTATCGTTACAACAAAGGTTATCCTAGATTACATCTAGAAGGTTTGTTTGTTGCTTCAGAATTAACCAAATTATCATCTCTGACTTTTCCTGACCTTCAAAATACAGACGTGAACTTCTTCAGCAGGGCCTTGTTGGGTGCATTCCATCTGTTTGGTAAATCAGTGAGGGACCTACTGGAGTATTTAACACGGATTCTGTGGTGAGGATTGTCTTCTGGTTTGGATTTCTTTGAGTAGAACAGTCCAGCAGAACAGCATTAACTTATTTAATTTACTGTTTGGGAGTTTCTCACGGTGGTGTGTGCACAGAGGCAACTGTGCATAAGAAATATTAATGTTATGTACAAAGAAATATTTATTTGCTATAAAATCACCTTCCTGCATTCATATGCATTCATATATATATATTCATCACTTCCTTGAGTTCCCATAATTTCATATGGCAGAGGAGCTCCAGAGCCATGGCCAGCAGTGGAAGTGGGGAAAAAGGAGGCCAAGTCTTTGAGAAAAGCAGATGAGATCATCCAGTTAGCACGAGATACACGGAGATGTTTTCAGGAGCTGTTTGTCTTTCAGTGTCACAGCTCAGCCCACGGTGACACAGCTTTGTGCTGGCTTAACATTCAGAAGGCACTTTTGACAAGCGGGGTCACATAATAGTGCTGCTGAGCAGATTTGGGAATGTGTCTTGCTGCCATTACTTCAGAGGTCAGTTTTAGCTTTTTGAACTTCAAGTTAGGGTGCAGTCATCTTCAGTCACACTGTGAGTTTTGGGAAAATGTCTGTGATGAATGAAAGATATGCAGAACTCTTTGTTGGTTTTTGTTTGTTTTTTTCCCCATATATTGGTAATTTGTGAGCTAAGGTTGTATCTTTATGTATTACTGTGACATACCAGAGCCTTAGAGCACCTTTGCAAATCAAAGAACTTGAGTGTGTCCATGTTTGTGTTAAACAGGATAGAAATACACAATACTTACCTTGATTCTGAAAATAGATACTAATGTGGGTCATGGCAATAGTTTCAAAGGCAATTTTTAATATTTTAGTCTCTATAATCCTCTGCAAGTGAGCCAAGAAATGCACTCAGGAGTGTCTTCATTCTGCTTGAAGTCATCCTCAAGTTCCTGTTACAGTCAGTGAGCTTTCACAAGAAAGGTGATGCTTGAGAACTTGTAGAAATTATATATAATACTGCATTTTCAGAATGAATATCCAGCCCCTAATAATTTGCAGTTTATTAATTTAAGATGTCTCTTTTAATAATACCCCAAATGGGATTATTTTCCTCATCTGTTTCGGAGCATTTCTTGGAGGAACGGAACGGTAAAGAGCAGCTCTTGGAATTCAGGGATGGTAGAAAGGGGAAACCCCTTATAGCCACATAATCCAAATATCTAAAAAGAACTTGCTTAAATCTATCTGCCATTGTTAAAATCCTGTGTTCCTTGTAAGTGCCTGCTTGTTCTGGAGAGAGAAGTGTGTGCGTTTGGATTCGTCCATCAGAGAGCTCAGAGACAGAATAATGTTCAATCATGGTGTTAATCCCAGCACAACAGTTCCTACTGAAGTGACTCTATAGAGGATTTATTCTCCCATCTATGCAGGTGCATAAAGAATTCTTTTAATGGGTGGTGCATATAGTGTTGTGAAAGAATAGACCTCTTTGTATTAAAATTACATGCCTGGGATTTTAACATAAAAACTGAAAAATCCCACTGTGCAAAACTGACTTAAACTCAATTTCCCTCTCCTCCTTTTACAATGTCAAGATGCCTGAGTGCTCAAGTGACTGAATAAGTACTAAATATTTAATGCATGGAGGTTACATTAACTGAGTCTTTGATCTGAAACTTCTTAAAAACATCTTAAAAGCCCTTCAAAAACCGGTTAGTATTTCATTACAGTCACTTAAAATAGATTTATTTTATCAAAACATCCTGTCAGAAACCCCAAGGCTGTGATTAATAACCTACAGCATTTTGACTAAAGCATCTCCTAATACTGGTTTCATAGTGTATCAACAGATTGCCTATTGTGGGTGAGGAATAGCTGGCCCTGTTGTCTCCGCCAGGCACTTGCATGTGTGCAGAGTGTCTGTTCTGAGGGTTCCAGCAGGTGTGTGCAGTGGAATCCACACTGGGATTCTGCATGCTTGGTGCTACTCAAACAGAATGTCCCTCATTTAATTCTGAGGTTAAATTAACTTTTTTTTTTTTCCCCCCTTCATGGAATAGATTTATTAAGCCAGTTTTGTGCAAGTGTTTCAGTGTAGTGATATTTACAGGTGTTTGGGCAACATGAGAAATGGCACTGATCAATAATTTATATAATCCTGGGAAAATCCGGCTTGTTTTTAATCTGTGCAGCATAATTTGAGAGCGCCTCTGGCTGTGTCAAGGCTCTGTCCTGTAGATTGTTTCTGCTGTTCAAGGGCAACAGTGTGAGTCTGTGTTGTCTGCCAGATGTGCAGAAGACAGAGGCAGGTTTCTATATAATTCATTTCTACTGCATCCAGCAGACCTTTTGTGCAAGAACTTGGCCCACCCAAATCTGTCCTTACCCTGTGTTGTAGGTTTCCTTCTCACTGGCTTTGTGCACCTCTGGATCCCACTCTGAAATTCCCACTGTTGTTTTAGTAACACAAGGCTTCGTGTCCTAAGACAACATGAACACAAAACTTGAGATCTTAAATGATTGATCACAAACCAGCCGGTCACTCTCCTGCTGAATTTTGAAATGTTATTCCGAGTTCATGGAGTTTTAGTTCATGCCCATCGTTTCTGCTTCTCAACTTATACCTGTTTAACCAGTGGAAAGAAACAAAAAAATTCAGTCTAGGAATTGGCCTGTTTCTTTCTCCTCAGCAATTAGTAGATTAGAGCAAAACATTAAGTGTATTCTAGGATAATAAAGGAAATTAAGCACCAGGCTCTGAGCTCACTGGAGCAGCATATGTAGTCATTTGCCATTATTTTCTCAAAACAAGAGTTAAGGATGTCTTCTTGAGTCTCCCAGAGTATTAGCAAAAGGCACATGGCTAAACCCTCGTGAACCACTTTGAAAATAGATTCCTGGTTTCTTCAGGGAAATGTGCTTTTGTTAGTGTAAATCTTGTGTAGAAGATGTTTTGCATATAAAAACCACGTGTAGATTGAATCCCATTATATAAAGCAAGGCTGGTTTTCTGTGGAGTTCTTTTGTAGTACCAACATTAAAAGGGTTGTTATAAATAAAAGTGGAATATAATTATAAATGCCCTTCTGAGAAAAAAAAAAAAAATCCTTGATTACCTTTGAATTCTTTTGCCCTTTAAAAAGGTTATATTTAACTGGTTCAGTTTCTTACTTGATGTTTGAGTTTCCCAAGGGAAATCAACCTCCAGAACGAACTGTTTCAATTGGGTTACATGACTTTACTTTGTGTCTTGCATTTGTTAACAGACAGGTTATATAACACTGCAGGCTAAATATACATTGCTCTGTTTTCAGCTACCTCTGCTCCTCCTGTGTTCAGGGGGATGACCAGAGAAGTGGGAAATTGTTTTCCAAAGTTCTGCTGGAATTAACCCCTCCTGATAAGAGCACAAACTGCTTGGCAGTGGAGGCTTCGGGAGCAGCGCGATGCTGGAAATCCTAAAACTATGAAAATATATGTAACATTTTGATGTGCTACCCATCATCCCTGAGCTTTTTTCTATGGCCAAAAAGACGTGGGTCAAATTCCGCCCGTATTCCCGACGGAATGTCGTCTGTGGACGTGCTGCTGGCTGGGACAGAATTTCCTTGAGTTACTGGTGTTGTAACTGAGAAAGTAATTGGAGTGTGTGTGCTGCTTCACTGAAATGCAGGAGGCTGAATTCTGGGGGGATCTTTTCCATTTCTAGCTACTTTTGGTGTTGAACAGCTTTAGATTCATTATTCTTGTATTTCCATCAGGTAATGCTTTCCTGGTAGAGGAGGAGATGAAAGGATCTTTTTTTAAAAAAATATCAATAACCAAAAAGAAAGGGAAGAAAAAGGGATTCCATCCAGGCTTTTTTTTTCAGTCACTGATCAATAGCAGCACGAGAGTGCTGTATTTAGAGAAGAAAGGCAAGCAAGCAAGAATCTTAACTAACTAGCAGGACGTTGATTGTAGCGTGCTGGTGTTCAGGCAGCTGATAAAGGAGGAGGAAACATTTATGCTGAGAATCAGCAAAAGCAGGAACATGTTTTACCACAGGCCTGTTTCATTTGACAATCCAACCTACTGCACAGAGACCCTGGAGATAAATCTGGAGTGGTTCTGATAATTGCATGGCATTAAATTTGGAATCAGATGGACAAAGAGCTGTGGCAAGTGATACTTTGATTCACCATGCAGCAGTGTTTGCATCTGAGATGCTACATTTGTGACAGAAATAAGAATAAATTATTGTTTAGATTGGCAACAACCTGTAGGTCCCTTGTGGTGTAAGGTGGTTCACTGGAGGTTTCCACCAGGCATTGTCCTAGCAGCTAATTCCTTGCAATAGGCTGTGATTTGTATGGGATCATCGAGAAAACTTTATGGCCTTTTACTCTGTGTTCAATTGATTTATTTTTTTTTTTTTAGGTGTTTATTAAAAATGCATATTCTACCCAGAATGATTCCTAGAGGTTTTTGGAGCACTGCTGAGTAAGCCAAACTAAATATATATTTCTTTAGAGGCATCAGTGCTCTTGGCAGGCGCTGT
The DNA here is from genome assembly GCA_036023395.1 of Myiotriccus ornatus. Classification (NCBI taxonomy): domain Eukaryota; kingdom Metazoa; phylum Chordata; class Aves; order Passeriformes; family Tyrannidae; genus Myiotriccus; species Myiotriccus ornatus. The sequence continues at coordinate 7,180,969 of JAYRBT010000005.1, forward strand.
TATTTTTGCAGTCACTTACTGATTGAATTTTTTTGTAAAAAAAAGCTTCTGTGTTTCTTTTAGTCTTAGGTTAAAAAAGCATTAAAACAATTACTTTAAATTTCAACATGTAAGAAAATAACATAATTTAAAAAAAAAAAAATCCTTACAGAACACTTTTTTCTGTCCCCTCTCCCCGAATTTATTCCTTTTATTCACTGTGAACGTGTCTTGTCTTGCCTTAAGTTTATTTAAAGTTGTTTAGGAGGCAGAAATAAATCCATCTCTACCTTCTCCAGTCTGGTTTCCTCTGTGCCTGAATTTATTCTGTGTTCAGGGTTAGTGGTTCAGACAGTCAAGTCAGACTTCTAAGAGAGTTGGGAGTTTTGAATTATATTTGCAGTTCTGGAGTTATGTGTATTTTTAGCAAAACGCTGGCATGCTTTGTAGGATTTTTCTTTTCCTGTGGTTCTGTTAATATTTACACAGGAAGTTTGAATTAGAATGATGAAATATTCACTCTGATGCATAATGGTTTGATCCCCTTCACTGCCACATTCTTCACAGCTGGGTTTTTTTTTGCTCATGCTATTTTGCATACGAACATTTATCATGCAATAAATTGATTTTCCTGTCAACTATTCTCAGCTTCTTAAACCTGCACATTCCTGCAGAGTTGATTTTGCTGTTCTTTACTTGTCCTATGTATAATTTTCTAGTCATGACTAACTTTAGTTATGACACATTTTGTAATTCTTAGCAAAATTTTTGTTACATTTTAAAATGTGATTGCTCAGTGTTCCTTCTTCAGGTAGGAGATCGGTTACTTTTTACCTTTGGGAAGCTATTTTAGCTCTTTAGGTTGTGAGAATTTTGTTTGAATTCAACAAACTGTTGTAACATCTATCTTTTAGCTCAAAAAAAAAAAAAAAAAAGAAAAAAAACAACAAATCATTTAAATGCTTAAAAAATTGACCTGCAATCTTTTATGCAGGAAAAAGACCTTTCAAAATATGGAAAGACTTACCATAAAATCTTATCTGAGAATTAGCTTCAGGCTTAATTTCTTGAATGTGCCATCTCTGCATGACTTACGTTCTGGATTGCATCTGATCGTGTGTCTTGCTCAGCTGACTAAGGCTGGAAACCTGCCTTGAGGAAAATGTTCCCCTGCCTCCCTTTTTGCATAGCTGTTATTTTAATCGCTATCAGAGCAGCGAAGGCTCGGTGTGATCAAGGCTTTCTCACTTCCATCAGCCTGTAAAGACAATTACTCGTCCAAGTTCAGCAAGTGCCCTGAAGGTCTGTAGCAGCCTTGAGTCTTTATTGCCTTCAGCTTCTCCCTCTGCTCTGTCAGCCCAAGTGTTTGCAACTCACCCCACCCGAAATCAATCTCAGCCCTCTTCTTCTTGATTTGCTGTCTTAGCAGACCACGTATCCTGATATGCAAATTGCTGCTTTGGTTTTCATCAAGCTTTTGGTATCTGGAAGCGAAATTCTGTAATTTGTTTCAGAAGTGACTGGTATGATTTGCTTTTGTTCGAATTTGCTTAAAATTATTTGATGTCCTAACCATTATTCAGGGCAGCAATTTGGAAACAGGAGCGCTTAAACATTTTTCTTCTTCATCATCTTCATAATATTGGTCTAACATTCAACCTGTAACCACATTAATAGCATGTATACTCTGTGGTTTTAATGCTCTTTGCATCAATGTTATCTCTGTGTGTGTGTGCAGAAAAGATCCACTAAACCTCCTAATGCAAAATAATTTTATTTGCAGGCATACAGGAGTTAAACTTTCTTTCCTTTACAATTTTCATTAGACAGAGGCTTACTGGTACCATGGCAGAATGCTCAAATAAGCATTTTAATGTTGAATAAAGGTCAACACACTGGAATTTGAAACCATTAATCCTTTTGCTCTTAACGCAGACAGAACTTTTACAGACTAAATAAGGCATTAAACAGTAGACTCTCAAAGTTCTGCAGAGGAGAAACACACCTCCGAATTGCCCATTTGGATTTCTAGAACTTTTCCTTGTTTGTTGTTTTAAGCAAAATAAGTTTTGAGGGGTTTTGTGGGGATTTGTTTTTTAAACACTGTTTTTTTCATTTCCCAACGTTCTGGTGGGAAAGGATGTTTCTGAGTTATGGAAAAGGGATCCCCAGTGTATAAAAGTACCATCCAGCAGTGGAGACAATGCCAGTACTTTCAGGTTGCAATATCAGTCTGTGGGTGCAGAGGCCCTCCTGTTCAGATGAAAAGAAGTTCAGGCTCACTTTAAATTAATTTCTGGACTTTGAACAGTTGTGGGAGCCCTCTAGGACATCACGGACTGTTAAATTAAACCTGTATTGCCTTGTGTTGAACTTTTAACCTATGTATGACTGGACTCTGTCTTTTGGGAAGACTTCCAGTCTTGATTTCAAGGGATCAGGAAACAGAGTATCTGCTGCTTCCTTTGGTAATTTGTTCCAGTGTCTGATTACTCTCACTGTTAAAAACATAAATCTAATTTTTAAGTTGAACTAATCTTGGATTATATAATTATTTTTTTTCCCTCTGGAAGCTAATTTTTTACTACAAGATTAAGAAATCATTTGCTTTGATGGGGGGGCAGAGATGGGAAGGTAATGGTAATGCAACACATTGTAATACTTGAGTCTCACTTCAAGATATTTTATTCAGCCCTCAAGTATTTTCTGTGGCTTCTTGCTGTGTCTAGTTCAACAGCTTTTTAAAAAATATAGGTTCTAAATTTCCATCATTTTGTTCAGCTGTACAAATACTGTATTTGGAAAAAATGAGGTGTTTAATCCTGTTCACTGCTCCCAAAGAACATGTGCAAGGATCTCATTGCTGGGATATTTCTGTGGGGCTTATGGAATCACTTAAGTGGGAAGGACCTTTGGGTGATTTTGATCGCCCTTTCTTCATGGCAGGATCCACATTTATTTTAGACAGATTTTTGTGTTATTTCTGACAGTTTTTTCCAGGAGTATTCCAGAACATCCACAGGCAATCTGTCTTCTCTTCTGTTTACTGCTTCTTACTACTTGACAGTTTTTTTCCTAAAATCTAGCCTTAGTCTCCCTGGCTGCTCTTTAAGTCGTTTATGTCTTGCCCTATCTAACATCAGCACAAAGAGCAGTTTAGCAGTTTTGTGGTTTGAGGCTTTTTTCTTGTTCTCCTTATTTTTTTTCTTTTTAGCAGCCTTTTACTTTTTTTTTTTTTTTTTTTTTAACCAACCCTTATTCTTACTTATAGTGATATTTTCTGAACTATAAATTTCTTCTGGATTGTCACCAGTCGTTCCTCCCTTTTTGGAGGTGCAGTTCCTCAGACTGGATGAAATAATGCAGCTGCAGCTTTAGCAGTGCTGAGCAGAAAGATTCTTCTGTGTCGAGCAAGCTAGAACTAATTTATCCATTGCAGTAGGACATTCATCTTTGCTGGAGCAGCATGGTACTGGTGATGGATTATCCACGTTGGGATCCGCAACAACTTCTAATTTTCTACAGAAGGGCTACCAAGTCAGTGGTTCTCCATCCCCAGCAGTTAATTTTTCTTGGCTAAATACAGTACTTTTCATTTATCCCTGCTGAACAAACACTGTGGCTTTCAAATCAGATCTTTAAATCACCGAGGTTACCCTGAATTCTGGTCTCGTCCAGTGTATTTCTAATGCCTCCAAGGAGGACATTGTCACAGCAAGTATGTTTGGGGTGCTGTTTTCGAGTCATTAGTCAAAATACTAAATGCTACCAGACCTAGGAGAGTCTCATCCAACTCCTCACTTGAGATAACTTTTCGTGTCGATAGGAACGTTGTTAATCATGCCCTGAGTGTGATTTTCTGAACCGGTGTTGCACCCACTCTGCCCTGTTCCCATCTGAATCATGTCCATGGTTTGCCCAGAAGATTGATACATGTGGAAGAGAATCAAAACCAGTCCAAAGTACAAATGACATCTGATGCTTTTCCTCTGTCCACAAGGCCTGTTACCCTATCAGGGAAGAAAATTAGATTGCTCTGACATGATTGCTCCTGACAAATCCATGCTGGATGTTATACATGTTCTCATTACCTTCCAGGCACTTACAAGTAGTTTGGCTATTTGTTTCTGTATTTTTCCATGAATTGAAGATAAGCTGATTGGCTTACAATTGTCAGGCTTGCTTATCTCTTTAAAATACTTTTTAGAGACAGACCTTACACTGTCCCTTTTTTTGGCCTTCCAGCTTATCCATTGTCCTTCTTAAGTTCTCGAAGGTAAGCCCTGATGACTTTTGGGTTCTTAGTTAGCTCTTTAACAACTTCACTGTCGGGTGAAGTCCATTAGACTCACCCTGTTTAAACATATCTACCTTACCAAAGAACTCTTCCAAAGAACCTTCCCTATCTGAGGCTCAAATCTGGCCCTTTGCCAGCGATATTAATTGTGATAGATCCGTGATTGCAACTGACCTTATAATAGGGACTGAGGTAAAAAAAGAGATATCCATTAGTCCTTTTGACATCATCCATCATGTTTCACTCCTTTCTTAAGGAATAGAATAGCCTTTCCTTGATATCCCTCTTACTGGAGTATCTGTAAAGTGGTTTTTATTACCCTTGAGGATCTTCGTGCTTGCATCCCACCTTATACACACTCATTTGGATTTTTTATTTCTGTCCTTACCACTTGGGTAGTTCCTTTCCACTGCTGTATCAGTCCTTGTTCTGTAGCTATACAGAATAACACAGTGACCAGGTTTCTGTGATTAACCTGCCCCTCATCATCCAGCTCTCCAGCTGTGTGTCTCGTAGATAACAGCAGTAGTGCATCCACCTTTTCTTCTAGATCCTCAATTAAAAGGTTGGGCCCTGTTAGGGTAATACCTATTATTGTGGATTTCCATCAAAAACATCTGCATTACATGTTAATTTTTTAATTACTACTTCTAGGGAATTTCCTTTAATTAGCACTTCATGCACTGAACATATGCTTTATTAAATTTATGGAATTATCCATTTTTAAATGCTACTGACAATTTGAAGTCAGTCAAAAAGCTTCATGAAATTACTGCTGCAGAAATCGAATACATTTCTCCTCAGTGCTGAGATTTTTAATTTTATAGAAATGGAAACCAGCTTTCCAGCAGTAGAAGTAGAGAAAAGGAGAGGTAGGACAAAAAGGCTGGATTAGGATGAGTAAACCCCTAAGGCCACGGAGCAAAGGTTGTCCCTAGGCCTTGGATGTGCTCAGTGCGTTGGATGGCGGCTCCCGTTGTCTCAGCGATCCCACTTTATAGCGCTGCGCTATTGCTTTTGACGTTTCTATTGACTGAGGGGCAGCCTCGCTGCAGTCTGTGATTGCTCACAGATCAAAGACAGGTTTGCCAGCCATCACCAGCCCTACCCCATATAATGGTATGCACTGGCAATTATGATACTAAATGCATCGGGATTGTTTATAGATCATTTTTTGATTTAACCAGTTGAAGCGGCTATAATATCACTGCGGTACAACCAATATAAAGAGGGAATAAAAGATTTGATTAATACTGTGAACTGATGAGATGGGCCATTTGCTTACAAGGAAATCTGAAGGTTAGGCATTCATACTCTAACAAAAATCAGACTTTGTGAGATCATATTATAGTTAATTGAAGAAGGCAAGTTCTAAGGATGAGAGTCAATCATTAACTTACGTGTAGCCTTGTTTATTGTATGACTAGAGCTAACTTGCCACTTAGGATTTTCTCGTGTAGGAATGTATTTCTCTCCATATTTGGAGGGTGGCAGTGAACGTGGCTCTGTCACATTTCATTACTTTAGACTTTACTCTGTTTCATTTCAGTCTGCAGCAGGACTGCATCTGAAATGGGATTATTGACCCCTACCATTGATCATGCTGCCCCGGTGTGTGCGTGTGTGTGTTTGCACAGTTAGTGCTACTATCACAATATGAACATCTGAAGGTAAAAATAGCACATGATCTGCAGTGTAAATAATATCTATGGATCTTTCCTTTCTCCCTCTTTTTTATCCCCCTTGTCTTTCTGAGGCTAGCTTAGTCCGTCAGTAGGATGAAAGGAAAAATTGCTACACTTGTGTTAAATTTCCCCTGGGAAAGTAAATTATGGACAAGCCTCCAAGGACAACCCAGAAAGAAAGGGATAAGATATTGATGCTCACTGTACCTCTCACTCTTTCTTCCTTGTCCCACAATTGAGCACTCCTTCAATGAAAAGTTACGAGTTCCTTGTTAAATTGAATTTCTCTCCTCCTCGTCTCACAATTTATTGTGACGCTGAAAATTTTATAACTTGGTGAAAACTGGCAGCGGCCCCATTTGTCCCCACAAAAGGCTATCCAGGTTTGAATAGGTTTTTGAAACAGAGCAATGAATGCTCATGCTTAAAGACAGATAGCCATGTCAGTTCCCAGCTTATAGGAACTTTTTTAGTTACTGTATTTTTTCATCCGTTTTAACTGTTGAGCTTTTGGGGGTGGGCGGGGAGAGGAGGGAAGGGGATGGATGGAAAATTGGTAGGGGAGAAGAAAGTTTGGAATGGTGAGTGAGTATCATTGTACCAGCATCACTGCAGGCATCACCTGCTGAATTCTTTAAAGAAAGGCTGGCAAACCTTGCCTCCTGAATTTCATGCTGTAACATTTTGGTGGTCACCAGAACCTCAGTGGACAGTTTTAAAGTGAGCTTTTAAGGATTCATTTTTAAGCCAGTTCGTGGCTGCTTTGGTTTTGATTCCCAGGCTGATAAGCATTCTGCTTGTTTTTACTCCCCTAAGCAAAGCAGGTATCTTTTCCTCAATGTGTTTTAACAGAGGAGAGAAGATGGGAGATGTTAGATTTAAAGTTGGTTGGATTTGATCATCAGACGTCTTTTCCCGTGGCAAAAAAACTATGAAATGCTGAAATTGTTCCATTGAAAAAGATGGTGAGAGGAGGGAAGGACTGGTCTGGTTTCGCTCCAGATACTTTGATCCACCAGTATTTGGCTCCATGGTGTCCTGCAGTTCCCAGAACCTTCCTTGCAGCGTGGCTCCTGATGTCCCCAAGGCTGGCAGAATTGTTACTGCTTTCAGGTTTGCTAAAGGTTCCCATGCTTTTCTTGTGGGCTCAGAGATGAGCTGGTGAGAGCTGCCTGGGGTTTTAATTGTCCTTTACATTCTCCATCTGCCTGTGGAAGGATTGCTGGGGGTTCTGGTGAATCTCAGCTTTCACTGACCTTTCACGCTGTGGGGGGGAGTGGCTGCACGTTGGGCTGACACAGAACAGAGAGAGCTCTGAATGTGCAGGAGGGAGTGAAGTGATGAGGTTTTTTTTAGTTTCCCTCACAATTCCACAAGTGATGTTGTGGCTGACCAGGAAAGGTGATCAGTATTTGGCCATTAGAAATAATGTCTAGTCTCTAAAAATAGAGAAATCTTTTGAGACTGGAATCTGATACCCTTAGATATTCAGCCCTTGCTGTGGGTCCTGACAGGATGTCATGCAAGCCATAGTAAAGCCTTGAATGAAAAAAGAGCTTCTGATGATTTGTTAAAATACACAGTGTATGGCACCTCTTGTATCACATCTAAATGCCGAAAAGAAACTGCCTTTATTTTTTCCCCCAGGAGCTTTCTCTGCAGTCATGCAGGGTGCTTAATTCTAGTGGAAGGGAAAGCAGAAAGACTGACATGCTACATGACATTCCAGTTATGGAAGGAAAAAAAAAAAGGTAGCAGATTGACAGGCCAATAAAATACACCAAAAGTTTTTCACCTTTCCAAGGATACATCTATGGGAATGTGGAAGAGGAAAAGGCTGGGAAGGGTAACATTTAATTACATATAAACATGTATACATGCCTATATGCACAGGCAAACATTAATTCAACAGGTAATGATGTGTGTTCAAAACATCTTTCTTCTTGATGTTATCAAAAATGACGCAGTTTTCTGCTCATCATCATGCCTTACACTGGGCCTGCCATTGGTGTGACAAATCGGGAATAATTTCTTCTGTGTGAGTTGTTGCAAAGGAGAGAAGTCCAAGCTGAATGAGCAGGACTTTCTTCTTTTCTAGTGCACCATTAACACAGAAATATGAGGAGGAAAAAAAAGGCTGGGAATGGGAGGGGATGAGCTTAAGTTATGGAAAGATTATCTGAAAATGTTTAAGATGGAGTTATGGATATTAGTCAAAACATTTATATAACATTGTAGAAATTTTCTTGTCTTTGACAGTTAAATGGTAGAATATTTTGCACTTCATTTTGGATTTGATATGTTGGTTTGAGCTCATCACATGAAAAAGGCAGGGGTGGTTTGGCTGAGCATGACTGTGAGGTTGCAAAGATTTAAGAAAAATGCCAGTCTCAGGTTAAGCTGTGGCTTTCCTTCATGTGGGAGAAGAGTGAGGACTGGGTTACTTCTTTTGCCACAGAGGTAGTTGCTGCATTTGCAATATCCCAAAGGCCCGTTTGTTATTCTTCTAAGAACATCTTGCAGTTTGGCCTGTAAAAAACTACTTGGTTTGCATGTGCAAATCAACAGGTTTAGGTCCTTCTGATAGCACTTTCTCAGTCATTTTTCTAAAGCACGTGGTTTTCTGTGTTAGATTTTAACCAAAGGGTTTCTTGCAGTCGAGATGAAGCCCTCTAACCATGTAGGGTTGTTTGCTCTGTGCTCACTGTCCCTCTCTTCAGCCTCCTCACCAGCTTCTTATTCTCATTGCTCTCAGATTCAGTCTGCCTTTCCCTCTCTCTGCATCAAGGCTTCTCAGTCCCATCACTGGACTCTCTTACTGTTTCTGCTTGGGTCTTTTCCCTATTTTCTGCTTCCAAGTTGAATCCAAAGTAATAACTGAATTGGCCCTTGCCTTCCTGCTGGCCTCCTCTATGCCTGCAGTGCCTCTGCAGGAAAGCAGAAAAGCAGAACCAGGAGGAGTCCCAGCAACCTGACACCATTTGAGGTAAATATCAGGGATGTAGTAAAGCCTCTCTGGACAGAAAGAGAAGGCAGCTCTGCCTTTGGCACGTAGAGTGATTTATAGCTTTGCCGTAAATCAGTCATTTGCACAGGCTCCCTTGTGACATGTAATACACGGAATGGAGGCACCAAGGGAAATGTCACCCAGTTGCTGTATATCTTCTGTTCTCTCTTTTACACCCTCTTTTCCTCAGGAAGTTATTTCATTGCCTGTTGTCAAGGTTTAACCCCAGCCAGTAGATAAACACCACACAAGTCACTCGCTCTCTCCCCCACAGTGGGATGGGGGAGACAATGGAAGGAGTGTAAGTGAGAAAATGCAGAGATGAAGAAGTTTAGTAGGTAAAGGAAAAACCTGAGACATAAGCAAAGCAAACCAAGAAGTTCATTCCCCACTTCCCATGGGCAGAGGGGTGTTTAGCCATTCCCAGGGAAGCAGGGCTCCATCACATTTAATGGTTACTGGGGGAAACAAACGCCATCGCTCTCAGTGTTCCCACCTTCTCTCTTCTTCTGGGGGCTTTATATGCTGAGCATGATTCCACGTGGTATGGAATATCCTTTGGTCAGCTGGGGTCAGCTGTTCCAGCTGTGTCCCCTCCCAAACCCTTGTGCACCCCCAGCCCCCTCACGGGTGGGGTGAGAAGCAGAAAAAGCCTTTGCACTGTGTAAATCCTTCCCAGCAATAGCTACAATATCCCTGTATTATCCACAGCACTAGTTTCCAGCACTAGTCCTAAACACAGCCCCTAAACAGCTACCATGAATAAAATTATCTCTGCCCCAGCCCAAACCAGCACACCTGTAATCCTGGCAGTAATGTAATATCTACCTGTAAGCAGTGGACAAAAGCAGAGCAGGGGTGAATAGCAGAGTGCCTCTGTTAGAATCTGGGGTGCAGAAGCATTTTTGGGACCTGTGAAAGTGGAGTGGATGGTGGGATAAGAGTTGGAATAACCAGGTTTATAAGAGGTTGTAAACTGGGGTACGTGTGCATTATGAGAGAGACATGAAGCACAACTGTTAGCTAAGAGAATTTTGAGAGCAGTGCCCTAAATTATTAGAAATAACACTTCTCTCTGTAGTCTGTAAATAATACCAAGACAATCCTTAAAACTGCTGTATGCACTGTCCAAATATTCATTCCAAACACGCTTGGAAATGTTGGACTGCCAATAACAAATAGTAAATAGCCCCAGTGATACATGCCTTATGATTGCTTCTTCCAGTTAAAGAGTGCATTCATCTTTACATGAACAAGATGAAAGTTTTGTCTATCACAATATAACACTGCATATTGCATATTCGATACATTAGATCAACATTTCTACCTTGGATGTCTATAAAGGTATTTTACCATGAATAAGGAGTAAACAAGTATTTGGATTCTGTTGCCTTATGTTTGGGATTTTTTTCGTCTTCCTTTTTTTTTTGTTTGGTTTGTTTGTTTGTTTGTTTTTGTTTTGTTGTGTCTTTTTTTGGTGGTTTTCTTTTTTTAAGAATGTGACTCTGGGAGTATCTTTCAAAGAACACTTTACTAATAAAAAAAATATACCTTTGTGTGTTTTCTGTCTGCTGTAAGGAAGAAAGGAGATGACAAAGATGATGCATTTGCTCTGGCATTATGTGACTATAATACAAGTAAATGCCTTTTGCCTTCTTGGCCATCAGTTAAATCACCTGTATTTTTTTTCTAAAAAGGACAGTTCTTGCACCTTCTGTTTTCTGGTATTCTTCACTACTGCTGTTAGGGAATCTAGTTCACTATTGAACCAGGGAGTCTTTATTACACAACAAAAAGTATAACTTTCCAGCACTGAGATTAAATCAACATGAGAGAAATAATAACTGATGCATAAACACGAGAGTAATTTTTGTTTATTAGTTAAACCCATCTTTATAGACTCTGGAGTACTTTAGTTCATTCTTTTTCTACAACTGTTGCTGAAATGTTGGTAGTTTATCAAGCAACTCTTGAAGATGGTGCTTTCTACGTTCATATGTAGAGCCACACTGTGCATATTTGTGTGTGCACAGCCAAACACTCGAGAATGAAGAATCCCTTCCCTCCTTAGAACCTGCACAAGTCCCCATGAACAACTGGAGCAGGGATCCCCTGAGCCTGCTGCCACCTCAGTTTCTTACCTGGGTTTGAAAGAACTGTTTATCCCCTCCCCTTTGCTACTTTTGGGAGAGCAATTCCTCCTGGCTTCGTGCAGTTTGCGTGGTCAGTCAAGGAATGACATTTAGTCCATAGTCCTGTTTAACATTCCCCGCAGCATGAGGGTGGGTGTGTGCAAAAGCTTGAAGGAGGAAGAAATGTAACAGTTCTTGCACAAAATGTCTTGTTCATTCCTACCTTCTCAGCCCCTTTTCCTAGTGCGTCTCCCTGGGAACACTTGATGGATTTTCAGGGAGGTAGAGACTGAGAAGAAGTCACGCTGGACGATGTGCAATTTCCCTTAAGGTAATGGGACTTGTTTATTCCAAGGTACTTCTGTGCCTTGTCAAAGATCTCAGTAGCTGCTTTTCAGGTTCGAGTGTATGCCCACTTCCAGAATCCTGTTCATCTGAATGCTACATCTCAGAGAGGAACAGCTAAAGAAACTTTTTGCACGTGCTCTCTTGCACTGTTAAAGGGAATTTTTGTCATTGACTTCAAGAGGATTACCAGGTATCAGCTTCCAGACTTGCCTATGGATGATGCCCATGTGATTTATTTTCCTTTAGAGATGATGCTCTCTGAAAAAGTTCTAAGGAAACATCAAATGTTACTTTGCCAAATTGTCAGGCATTCTCAGCTATGCTGGACTTCCACAAACCTGACCTGGAGACGATTGTCCTCAATGAGCTCCTGAAAGATGGCAGAGTCTGAGTACTTTGGGACTGACAGCTTTGGGTTTGCTTTCTAAGTTCCTATATCTGAAAAAAAAAATCTATTTAGGCACAAAGACAAACTTAGATTTTGTGTGTTGCACCGGTGTGTTCTGGGAAGTGGCTGGAGATTCACCGTAGTACAGACATAATGTCACCCAGGGCTGCATTAGCAGAAGAGCTAATGTGCTGTACCATTGTGTGCAGAGAAAGGCCAAGGTCTCAGATGCAATGGTCAAACCATCCTGTACCTCTTCTAATGATTAGAATGACTCCATTTCAGCAAATGGAAAAAATACATTGAACTCTCCAAAAACTATTTTCTTTGTCATCAGCAATGCCAAGTCTCCTTTTGCCTGACTGGGTTAAGAGCCAAACCGCTCAGCTCTGTCAAAACTCAGGCAATTCTGAGTGGGTGCCAAAGCAGAACTTGCTAGTCTCTAGTCAGCTTTACAGCCACAAAATGCTGAATGAATGGGATACAAGTGGCAGCTGAGGTTCACAACTCAGGATCACAGCTCTGGGTTTCTCTCCCAAAATTCCTCCTGATTTCAATTTTATGCCTTCAAGTCCCTTTTTTAGACAAAGTCCCAAGCGATGCAGCTGACATTGCTGTCAGAATATAAGCCCTATTGAGGCCAGATTGTTTCTTTCCTCGCTGAAAATGGCACGTACATATAGGGCTGAGTAGCCTGAACAGATAATTTCTGTGAGAGCATTCTCGAGGTCCGGCATGATCATTCACCTTCTAAACAATAACAGTGTGAATATTTATTCTCAAAGGATGTCTGCACCGTGCAGCATGCACACGGTTCTGCTTTCTGAGCAAACTCTGCAGTAGATGTGCAACGCGATTTCCATGAAGTGGTTTACATTCAGTATCCAACTGTGATCCTTAGAGCCACTTCTGAGCATCTCTGTGCTTCAGTGTCCCATGGCACGTACTCTCTGTGTCAAATCCTTTGCTGGGTCGCAGTCTCTTAGGCTGCACAATTTGGCAGACGGGGTATACGTAGTAGGGGAGGAATATCCGCTTGACTCACCTGGATGGTGTCTGCATTCCCTTCTGCAGTGTGGAGCTGTACACTAAATGTTTTCAGTGCAGTGGCTTGGGAGCCTGCCAGCAGATGAGCCAGAGCCATGGTGTGTCCCAGGATTATGGTTATAAGACTAACAGAGAGCCCAGAAGGTGCTGTCCGCTTCTCTCATTGTCAGGTGAATTGTGTATGCCACTGCCAGCATCTGGAAAACAGTCCATTTGAATCTGAGTTGCCAAATCAAGTGGATGTCACTGTAACCAGTTCTGTGTTTACCCTAAACAGTGTGTGTCCTTATTTGTGCCTGTTCAGTCCCCTCAGACATGCTGGTATTGATTGAATAAACACGAACGATAATCTCGATCAGCAATAAGACACGATTCCCACACATCCCATAACCTTGGTGTTACCATCAAAAATGCTGGAAGATGTCATTTGCACTCATTGCCTGGGTATAAAACCTCACAGTGTGGGTTTCTCAGTCTGTCTGTGTACCTGCTGAGTGCTGTGTGTGTTCTGGTCTGGTTCCTCTGGGTCGAAGTTAGGGGCCTGTTCTTTGTGTTTCAGTTGTCCGTGTCACAGAAGTGGCGTGTAAGGATTAACCAAGACAGCAGGCATTTAGCTGCACAGCCTCAGCTCCCTGCTCAGGGCAGAACGTGCTGTGTTCTGTGTCCAAAAGAAATCGCAGGAGCAGGTTGAGGTATGGAGAAAGTACGAGCCTGGGAGTTTGGCTGGGACACGTTCCTTCACAACTACAGCCCTGGCTTCTTTAATTACAACAATGGTCAGGACTATGATTCTTGCGCTGCAGATGAAAGATGGAGTCTTGTACTTTCTAACACCACTTCACAGGCTTAGTTCTGACTCATAATAGTGATTGGAAGACACTGATCTGCTGAGTCATAAGTGTCTTTAAAGAAATGTTTGTTTACTTGTATTTTCAGATCCATGATGTTTTTATTACACTATCAGTAGGCAGTGTGTGAACAAATAAGAAGATTTCAGGTTTGGTCAGAAGATGTTGGAAACTAAGGGAAAGGCTCAAATAAAATGCCTCCATATTTGTTTTTTTTCCATATTTCTTTTTTTGTGTTTTCTGAAATGGCACACGGGATACCCACTTCAAATACTGACCTGAGCATGTGAGCTCTGTTCACTTCTTCCTGATATGGGAAGCACTCCCATCCACGTATGACCAGCTAGATAGTGAAAGCAGAGTGACAGAGCAAACATGATCTGTTTTCTTTGACTTCACTGTTTGCTGTCTGCCTGCCTTTCATGGTTCCTTTATGCAAGCAAAAATATTTTGTGAAGCATAAAGCCCTGTGGTAAATGCTAATCTAACCAACAATCAAGAGAATAATTGTTTTGCAGGGAATATTCTCATTCTGTAATAGAGAACAAAAGCCTTGCAATTAAGACAACAGAGCATTAATAACACACATTTATCATTCTATATGAGCTTATTATTTCCAGTCCTTTGCAAATAGTACTAATTTATATACCATTCCTTACAAAGCTGTATGTTAATGTGATCTGCATTGCTGTGTTAGTATCTAGAAATATTTTTAGCATCTTGTACTGTGAAATTCTCTTCTCTGGATTCTTTGAAGGACAGTGCACAACCTTGAAATTCATGAGATGTACCTTTAACTTGGTCTTCCTAGCCTGATACTGTCTACTACTCTCTTCCTTAAAGTCTAAGAACTGGATTATAGTTTCCTTCTGGAACAAACCAAATCCCTGCATTTTCAACTCAGTGTTGTCAGGCTTCTCCCTCCTACCCACCTCATTTTGCCCTTCATTCTCAGACATTTCTTGCTCTCAGCTGGCTGTTTGTGCTTAGCTGTTCTGGCAGTCCCTTGCTCCTACAGGAGAATCTGTGCCTTTTCCTGCACCATCCCGTATGTCTGGGCTATTTTTCCTTTCTTGGTCAATCCAGATAAGTTTCCATAGTTGGTTCTCATGCATAATTCCCATGTTGCTTTTTCTTTGCTCTCTGAGACAGACAAATTTAGTGGGAATGAAGCCATGGCTCCATCCTGGTGTCTGTCGGCTGAAGAGCCACTGGCTGAATTCAGAGGGGGGAATAACTTGCATATGTTAAAGTGCCATTTGCAGATGTGAGTACTTAATACAGGATTCTTACCAAACGAGTGGGTTTGTTCCATTTTAGCCACAGTCCATCTGCTTTCCACGTGCACCGTTCAACGAGAGTTATTTTGTGTGTGGGAAGCTGAGTGATGCCCCAGTGGTTCAAATACTAGTGGAATTTATTCTTAATAATCTCTTCAGCAATATATAATTTTTTGCTTTGAAAATACCAAAGACTTGAGTGTCAAAAGAGTATTCAGAAATATTGCAGAATCATATATATATGTATGTGGGTAGTTTGTAACTCATTTTTTGCCTTTCTATGGCTGTTGGAGTCTAATGCAATTCTCTGGCTGAGATTAAGGGAATGAGCGTATGAATAAATTAGTGATATTTAAACAGAGGTGTTTATTTGCAATGCATGAGCTGCTCCATAGTAACTGCTTATATGTGTGCTCTGACCTGGTGATAAATGGAAGATGCTGTCAGTTTACACCAGTTAAACTCAGTCCAAAGAGAACAAGTCTTCTTCAGAATGACTTGTCTTTTCCCCTTAGAGGGTATTTTCAGAGAGCTACTCACAGAGAAGTGCTGCTGGAGACAATGTAAAAGATAATCAAAGACAAAAAAAAATGGAGTCAGAAGTGGGAGAAAAATATTTGCATATTGGATCTAGGATAGCATTCATCACAAATTGAGTGAGATCACTTGCCCAGCGTGGTTTTTGGTTTTGCAGAGTGGAAAGTGGACAGCATCTCTGAGATCAAGCCCTTCTAGTTGATCTTTCTTCCACTTGTTTAACTGCAGTTTGTTGGCCTTGTTTGGGATAAGATTCGGTTGTTCAGAAGCATTTCTGGTGCTCTTTTAGATACCCCTGAGTAGCTGAGGAGTTCACACTGGGCCAGGAAATAGGACAGAGCTCTCCAGACCAGCACCATTCCCAAATGGCAGAGGGAGGCTCTTGAAGCTACACTGAATTCTGATAATTGGGCAAAAACATTCATCCTGGCTGCCCAAAAGACAAATTTATCCTATATCTCTCTTAAACTTGTAAGTTTAGTGACATATGCAGACTTGTCTGAGGCTTTGCCGTGTATTGGTATTTCAAAGGAATATGGAAAAAAGAATTTCGGTAATTAATCTGAAATGTATGAACTTGTATCAGAAAAAACATTAATTGGAAAATTTTCATTGCTTATTTGTTTGGTTTGTTCAGTTACCAGTAGATTGGAAGAATTCACAGCTTTCCTTAACCAGTCAGCCATCTGTAGACTGAGGATAGAGGCAACATTCTATAAGAAACAGTAAAAAGGACTTTTTAGCAATCACTGATAACCACCTTTTAAAGATTTAGTGTTCTAACTTGGATTCCCAGACCAGTTTTATCTAACTTCAATCCCTTTTTCTTTGCCACAGTGCAGGGTGAATTATAGGTGGGTCAGTAGACCTTCCTTCTCAATTGGAATTATTTATCCAGGTGTCCTGTCCTGGTTTTCATCACTTACCACTAACTGTGCACATATTCATTATTTCCTCCTTCTTATGGTAAAGGAACGTGGAGGTTAGATAGAATCCCCCAACAGAAACTGCAAAGAATGAAGATATGCAAGGGAAAGTCAAAGACTTCAGAACATGCTATTAAAGTTTTATCAATATAACCACTTGGAGGGAAAGAAAAATAATTTGAAGAATAAAGGGTTGTGCCACTGGAGACACAAATTCTGTATCAATAGAGGGAAAGAAGGAGGAGGACAGGAGCAAGGGATTTATATAGTTTTGTTTCATTTTGTTGGGGTTTTTTTTTTCTGCCTTGGAAGACTGAGTTCAAATTTTGGTCTGACAGTGAGATAAATACAGCAAATATATTTTTGACTTTTCCTTTCCCAAAACCAAAATAAATGTTTTGCTCCAGGGTATTTTTGGAACGTACAATAAATCAGTAGTAAAAGGAAAAAAAAATATTTAAACACTATCAAAGTGTTCCAAAACATCCATTGCCAGAGCATAATGGTATTCTAATGCTGCCACATAACGTGGAAGGAAAATAGGACACTTAGGGAAAGTGGCTTCTGAGCTAAACTTGACATATTTAGTTTGGAGGGAAGAGAGAGGGTCATGTGAGATTGTTTGATTTTAATGATTTGAATTTATGGTGGGTAATAATTTCCGTATCGTTAAAGGAATGTGATGTGACACAGTTATTTTCTGTGCCCCTTGGAAGTACGTGGTGAAACTTGTGTGGAGACAGATCCTTCCTCCATCGGACCAAGGGTGGGGGTTTCTCAGGTGAAGCCTTGGGATTTTGACCCTTTCTTAAATTTTAATATTTTTTTTATTTGTAGTAGCTTCAAGAACTCATTAGACAACTGTGTGTCACTTCACTCAATCCCATGCTATTCCAACCAAAATGTGTGATAAAGGTTGGTTTGGACTGTGTGTTTTTCCGTTCATCTTTTATCTGAGGGGCTGGAATTTTTTTGGATTGCAGGCTCACTGCTAATTTGGCCTGTTGGTACAAACATCACATTTCTGGCTGAAGGAAAGAGAGCAGGCTTCAGCAGGAGCTCTCATACTGTTGGGATCTGGAATCATTGCAAATTAAATGGCGTTGTGTAAGTTTGCCCTTCAGAAATTTGCTTTGGGAATTTCTAAATCCAAATAAAAAAGTCCTTTGTTGCCAGTTAATGGAAAAGTTGCCACCAAATGATATAAAGTACATGCTGTTAGGTATTAGTGGCCAGACTCCACAATGTTACTAGGGGGCTCGAAAAGCTGGATTAGCTATCTTTTGGGAATTAATTTGTTTATATCACTAAGTACGTGGTCAGCCATACAGCAGTGTGATTAGCTGCCATGGATTTCTGTTGGCACAGTCTCGCTTTTACTGTGTCATGTAATTATTGTATTTTAGACAGGTTAGCAAAGGAGAATTCTTAGCCTGTAGTTACTTACCCTCCACTATCTTTTGGGAAAAAAAAAAGAAATAATACCTCTTTCCACTTTTATAATCTCCCATTACAGCAAGTGTTCTCTATCTCAGAAAATATATAAAGACCAGATTTTGCCCTCTGGACGCCTGCAACTTAGTGGTCAATCTGTAAAGCTCCTGTTAAGTAACAGAGTGACTTCTCAGTACTTTTTTGTCCTTCATCTCTGTTCCATTTTAAGGATAAGAATCTAAGTATCTGAGTAGAAGCAAAATGAACTACAAAATGAGCCATAGCTGATACTTTTGTTCTCTGAAGTCTGGATTAGTATAACTTTGTTTGGTTTTCTCACACATTACGGGCAATTTGTCAAGTAGATAACATTAGTAGAATTGTGGTATTAAAACACTCCTGATCACAATCTATTTGGCTGTACTAAGAACGTGAAAAAAAGTTGTAAATTGGTTATTACCTTGAGTGCAATTTCAATATAAAAAAATTCCTCTTAAAGTGAGACAGAAAAATGAGAATTTAAATCGATGAGAAGGTGTGTGCTGACTGTACAAACGGGAGGTCTCGTTGGTTTCTGTGTCATTTTCTGTGGAGGATAAGAAGGATCACAGCCCAGTCTCGTGCTAAATAATAGGTCCTAAATTACTGAGCCTGCTCTGCCCCGGTGTATGAACTGCCTGCAGTAGCCTGAGGCTTGTTTCCTGCAGCAGGAGGAGGGAAAGCAAGGACAAAATTGTCCTTGATGATTGGCCAAGCTCTCATCCCTAACAACATCGTGTCAGGGACACCGTGTTGGAGACTAAAGCTTTATATATGTCTGCTTTGACCTTGCCATGTGCTTTGCATAAAATGAGGTCCTCTTGAGTATGAATTGTAATCCTCTTTAAAAGGACAAGGTGACATCTGAAGAACAAAGATTTGGGTGTTAATGTAGGACCTCCACATTCAGCCATTTGCTAATTGCACTGAGCACAGTGCAGTATCCTGAATATATGGTGTCCAGGGCTGCCTGAATTCTATAGCATATTGTGTGTACAGTATTCTGCTCAGCCTGGCAAATGTTACTGAATTCAGTAGCACTTCTGTGGCAGTAATGACATGTAACCATCTGTGATTTTGCACCTGCAGAAGCCAGTGTCAGCTGTTGAAGTTCAGCAGCCCTGGCTTTGCATGAATTTATTGCCAAAAAACCCTCGCTCATTTACTAGCCGTGGAATTCAGATAACCCTTTCAGTGAGCTTCCAGCTCTTGCATATTAGATGGCAAAACAACAGTTCAGAGAGAAAGTCTCTACCAGGCTGCCTTTCTTAATAAATACTGTTTGTGCACTGTAGGGCTTTTAGAGAGTAAATAAGAAGTTTATATGAAACCAATAGCACTGCTGGTACTGGGACACTGGTTAGAGCTGCCACTGGTACTGTGGCCTTTTCCTGCAGGCATTGGCTGAACACACACAGCAGGACAAGCTTCCCTCTGAAAAGCAGAGAGGGGGAAAGGTAAACAGAGGCACAGAATGGTGAGCTGGCTCTACAGGCTGTGCTGTAGAACCACAGCTCCACAGGGAATTCAAGACTAAAATCTCTCTCTCCATTTTCCCACCAGTGCCTTAAACACCGCTTTATACCATCTGTTCATGGAAGTGAGCAGGACTGGCCGCTTTCTCCAGCTTCAGATTCTGCTAGCAGGCACTCACATGAAATGATTTTGTATAACTAACCTCAGAATAAATAAAAACTTTGTTTATTCTACTAGCAAGAGTAGTTCTATTAAATGGGAACAGATATCAGCTGTTTCTCACCAGAATGTGTACTGAGCTTGGTATTTCTTGCATGACTACCCAGATTCATCCCAGATGTCACTGTATTACTTTGGATATCCTTTTACAAAAGACTTTTGTGGAGATATGCAGTCTTACAGTTGGAACAAACACCATCCTCCTTTTCATCTGAGTCCTCCTGCACAGGCAAAATATGCAATAAAGAGATGAAAAGGACTGTGGGATGATGGAGCGTGTTACCTGGCAAATCACTCGGTCTCTATGCCCTAAATATTTGGTATCATGAACACTGTTCTCTGTAGACATATGGTACATACTTTTTAGTTTTCTGTGATGAACGTGACCCTGTTGGCTACTTGTTATGTTCTTGCTCATGGGGCAAGTGCTTTAGACTTTAAGGTGGAACAAGACGTTTCAATATCTTGCCAACATTTCCTGTCTTCAAAACACATTTGTTTTGTCTAGAAAAGTTTTTGCTGGGATGAACATGAGGAGATTATTTTAAACTACAATATTCTCATATTTCAAGTTTTTCCAACATCCTCATGAAGTCACATCAGATACAGTCCAAATCCTGTTGTTTTCACCACGTGTTCTTCTTTCCAGTGGGACAATTAAAAAGGTTCAAAGACAATTATAATTTTTTGAGTAGGGAATGAATCAAAAAAATATTAGTTGCAAAAATTGGCCTAATGTAATGGCAGTTTCCTCCATGATGACAAATGTAACAGCTTTGCCCAACTTACTGACATCAGATAAATGATCATTTTTCCTAATTCTTGCCATTATGTGATTTAAAGAAGAAACACAGATTGCCAAGAACACACAAAGTGAATGAATGATTTTCTTTATCGTGCAGGCTGGGGGAAATCAATTTGTTTAATAATAGTTGGGTAAAAAATGATAATGGTTTAAATGATGTTAGTCACAGCCTTTGAAGCTGAGCTGTTTCAGCTGCAGAACAGGAAATGATCTGTGGCCATTGGAGGAGCAGATGATGAAGAAAGGAAGAGCTGAGAGAAAGCCACATCTCCACACTGGGAAAACTCATGCAGAACTCATGGAAAGTTAATTAGAAAGAATTCACACTAACTTCTTTAAATCTATTTCTGTTCCTTTAGCCCTAATTAGGTTGTTGGCAGTGCCAGATCTCACATGCAGAACTATTAGAAATATGAAAAGTTTTGTAAACCTGACAAAAGGGGAACAGCCCCCTTAGCTGTTGGAGTAGGGAAAATAAGTTCCATGTCTTTTATGCTACAGTATCAGTGCACTCCAGAGAAGTATGCTGATAGACCACCAGATTGGAAGCTTAATTAGTAGTTAACTCTGTTGATGAAAAAACTCTAACACCTAAGAACTGGATCCTATTGACAATTTGTTTCTGGTACCATAAGTTATAACAAAAACCTTCTTTTTTTTTTTTTTTGAATAGTTATTACACAGCTTCTTCTCCAATTCTCAAAGTAAAGATCCTAATGGATTTAATGAGTATTTATAGCTTAAACAATAACAGTGCATAACCTCTAGGATCAATGTAATTAGGGCAAATCAATAAAACAGCAAAATCTCAGTATGTCAGCATTTAACTGGGAGTTGTAGGGCCAGTACCACACAGCACACCTTCAAGATCAAATGGAATTTTTTTCTGTGGTTAAGGAGGCTCTAGGGTATTTATTTGGCAGGATAATGACATTATGACTTTCCACACTACCCTCCTAGCTTTGTGCTGAATTTATTGTACTAAAACTGTGGGCAAGAGCCTGAGATCTGTACTGAGGGAAGTCAAAGTTCTGTGTAACTTTGTGTCTGGACTCAACTTTCTCATGGTAATTTATCTTTTTAAGGAAGGCTGAAACAATATGTTTTATTGTACTTCAGCAATCTTAGTGTTTGCTGCTAGTTTTTCTTCTGTATGCAGTAGTGGGCAGGTTTTTCTTTTTATCTCCTGTTAATGAATTTAGAGACTGTTCTATGCATAGTTTCTCCTAGTCTTGCTGCTTAACAGAGCTATTTGGTGCGGTTTTTATTAGTTTTTGAACAACTTCCTGTTCCTCTTGCTTATTTGCTGCAAGTCTTGCATTAGCATACACACAACATTTACCTGTTGATTTCTGGTTTGGACACAGTGAGATTCCTGGAAAGAAAACCATCTGAGTCCTGAACTACTTTCTGGTAGTTCCCAGAGTTTCAGGTCACACAATAGGACAAGGCCAGGAAAAGAAGGTTAGATTTGGAGTTCTTACTTTTCATGATTAATATACACAATTGAAGTCACCTAATTGAGATGGATAAAAAAGAAATTGCGTGGTGCTGTTTTTTAAGAGGCAGGAAAACTTAGTTTCTGGTGCCTGTGTAAGCGTTGACTTTTAGAGGTAACCGTTCTAAGTAACAATTTCATCCCTTCTTCCTCTTCTATCTTCTACAATGGCTTTTGTGTAACAAGATCAAGGGTCAAGTTGAATCAATTATCACCCACTTTTAGTCCTTTCCTTAAATACTTCTTAGTCACTTGCTCTGGAAAGGAAGTCAAGAGGCAAACAGCTGAATTTATTCCTGGATGCCATGTAACAATTGAACTGATCCTTTCCTCATATTTTAAGCTCTCCTCAGTCCTTTACCAGAAGAGAGCATTATGGTTATTCTCTAAGTCATGGATATTTTAGATGAATAGTGCTCAGATGGGATATAAAAATAACTCTGGGAGATAATGAGGTAATCGGAAAAAGTTAATGCAATGCAATTGAAAAAAGTGATCCAAAAAATGGGGCAATACTGTCTCTTGACATGAGTCGTGTAACTCATCAGACTACTAAATATCTACCTTTTCTTTTTAAGCATCTTCAGTATTTATGAAAAGGAAATTAATGTACTTTTCACTAACATGTGCCTCATTCCTATAATACACATTCAGCAAAATAAACTCAGTGGGCCAGTTGCAGGGCAGAATCACAAAGTACTTTGGATTTATTGCCTACACAGCTATTTAACATATCTGCTCAGTAATGCTACCTCAAGTTTTCAACAAGAAGGTTGGACGAGAGGTACGACCCAGAAAAATGCTTTCTTCCATGACACTGTCAACATCCACTCCCAATGAACACCAAAATAAATAGTTTCGTGAAACCTTTCAATTTTTTAATAAGTCAAAATACACTTTTCTGACAGTATAATTGCTTTTCATACTGGGCCTTAAATCTGCACCACTATAAAAGAATAATGCTACAGTAGATCATTTGTGAAAACTTAATGAAAACTGAGTTAGTGAACCTCAGAGTCAGTAGACCTTGAAATTCACTTTCAAAAACTAATTTGCAGTAAATGTATGAGAAACATATTTAGACATGATAAACTTTCAGTCCTCTGTTAGCTAGGTGCAGAAGTTTATCTTGATTAACTATTTTTTCTTTTAATTAATCATTCAAGTAGGTAGCCAAGATGTTGTGGGTTGCATGTCCACCAGTGACATTCATCCAAAAAGAGCAAAATTCTTTATTTTTTCTTTGCTTGCATAAATAATGGAATATGCCAAAACATGACATTTCTTCAATTTGTGTATCTTATTGATTCCTGAAGATCCTTGGGGTATTTTGATTATAATTTGGACAAGACAGAAATTCCCACTTGGTTGGGAAATGGTAACTATTTAAGAGCTCTAAGCATTATTTTGACCTGAACATAAATGGTTCACATTACCATCAGTATGTAGATGGAATTGTAACAAACACAGTCAAGAGTCTTCTAACTTAAACATTTTGCTTCCTCTGGAGCCCTTGTGTTGAAGGGACATGAGAAGGGAGTTGCAGTGACATCCATGGGAGATCCATGATAAAGGCCAGCACCTGATTTCTTTAAGCCAAGCTGTTTTCCATAAGCAAGAGCAGGGCAAGCCAGAAATGTTTGTGCTCGTGAGTTCTGCAGTAATGCACCCTCTTAAATGAGTTTTTTACCTATAGAAGTGAACACCATTTTATTTATTAAAAAAAAAAATGTGCAATTTCAACTCTTTTATATCAGCTTTCTAGAGCACGAGGTAAAATACACAAGCCTGGATGTGGTTGACCCTCTGAATGGCAACTGGGCACAAGCCTTCTGTGTTTCCTTCTAACTGCTAATTCCTCAGTTCTTTCCAGGACTTGCATCAGTTGCTCCTGCAACTTGCAAAGCACAAAGTGAGGGTTTTAATGGTGTCAGAGGGATTTCTCTCTGGTTCACTGAGCGGGCTGCAGGTGGGTTATATGGGGTTTTACATGATAAAGTCACTGTTCTTGGAAGAAGAATGATGTTTAAAAGGTGCCACTGTGATTAGCCGCTTATTTCAGCTTTCAAAATTGCTCCTGTAGTATATGGCAAAAATTCGAGGTCAGAAGACTCTGAAAGTCCATGTTTGCAGTCCAGTAGGTTTCCATGGCAAGCTTTCTGTGCATTTGTTTTCTCAATAGCTTTTCTAAATGTGGGAGAGTGCAATCATTGGATTACCAGAGAAAGAGAAGGCACAGATATGTTAGTTTTGTTGCAACAAAATCAAGTTCAGTTTAGCTTGGCTCACTGATAAACAGAAATGATTAGATTTTGTTTTATTATCTGATCCATTGCAAAGCTTTCTCTTCTGATGATAATAAATAATGGTGAACAGTTACACAACCATTGTCATCAATAACTCAGACCTGCCTGAAGATGAATAATATATATTTAGCCTGATTTTAAAGATGGAGTAAATAAGATGAATGCTTTTCCCGTGGTCACTGAGGAAGATAGTATAAAGACTAAGTTGTTTCTCAGACCCATTCTTCATCCTCAAAGTCTTCATGAATTTCTTGGTTAAAGCTGAAAAAATGTGCTCTAAGGTACTTTGGCATATCCAGGTGCAATAGGTAATTTTCTGTTGTACTGCAATTCCTTGAATCCGGGTCAGTTAACTTGAAATCTACTGATAGCACGTAAACTTTTGATAAATACCTTCCACTTTAATATTGTGTCTTCAATGTCCTGGAAAATTTCTTTTTGAATGGCAGCGGGAAGCTCTTCCCTCCCAGTGCAGTAACGCGCTGCGATCAGTGAGCGTGTCGTGCCTCCGTTTCGTTGCAGTGGTGGGTGGGTGGTTGGTCCATTTGGTCCATTCCTGTTCCCACTGAAGTCAGTGACAAAATTCCACTGACGGGCAGCAAGATTAGAACACTGGGTTCAAGTCCCAAAGGATGTGAATATGTTTACCTTTAGTGTGAGGTTCCTCCTACCTATCCCTGCATGCCTTCAAGGAGGTGGATAGCAGCTAGTTCAGTGAAATGAGGTTGAACCATCACTGAGTAAAGTGCTTCAGCATTTACAGTGATAAAGTGTTATAGGTCCAAGTCATTGCTTGGTAATAATAAAGAAAAAACTAGTTGCACACATATGCATTACTTGCCAAATCATCCAAGACTTGAGCGTTTCTTCCTCTTTCTTGATTGGATAGATAATGCCCTAATCTGTTTGGTATTGTTTTACTTCTATCTATCAGTCCCTTAAAAACACTGAAACGAGGTTATCACAGAACTCCAGATTTGCCCAGCTTTGTAGTCCAAATGGAAATGATTTACTGAGAGTGCTTTTCCAATCATTGTTCTTTAACTGGCTCAAGTGGAAATAAATGACGCGTATCAGTTGCAGTGTTTGTAAAACTTTGCAGTGTGAGGTATGACAGGGTGATAAAGTGTGTGTGATTGAGAAGGATGTGTTTTAAATATTAGGTATCAGCAGGCTGCTGTGGAACTCTCCTCCGTCAGCCTTTGCCCACTGCTGCTCACAATTTCCAGTGGGAGCCAAAATCACTTGTCCTGTGAACTTCTTTGGGTGAACATTAGAGCGTTCTTATTTTCTGAGTGATGTATGAAAAAAGAGAAGAGCTAAGCTTTCTTTACTTTTGAGAAATCTAATCAGAACAGAAAATCTAACAGAAAAAGAACTGCTTTCTCATAAACTGGAGTTAATGAAAAGAAGGATTCTTTCCATTTCAAGGAAAGAGGGAGAAATGTAGCTGACTTTCTTATAGAGTACTGATTATCTAAAAATACTTTTTTGTAGTGCTTCCATATAGTAAGCAATTCTCAAGTAAAAAAATAAAAAGGGAGGTTAGCACAGTCTGTCATTCACGTGCTTTTCTCTACTAATATTGAGACAGCACATTGTAAATATATGTATCAATCACTGAAACATCTAGAACCATTTGAACCTTACAAAGCTGAAGATGTTCCAGTGGCTTTCTATTTCACATCACTGGCCCTTGGGTGCTGGACTCAGCAGGAGTCTCATGTCTCAATCCTAAAAAAGAACCAGTCCTTGACCTCACTGTTCTTGGCTTCTGGAAGCATGTGGAAGAAAACCCCTTCCCAGCATGCCCAGAATAAAACAAATTAAAACCACAATGGGGTTAAAGGGATGTGTCTTATCAATTTCACCCATTTAAACACAGAGTCGAAATAAAAAATAAAAATAGTTTAATTGTTTGGTCACTGATACATCACAACAAAGAAATGGGATTATGTGCTTAATCATAGAGATATTTGTGTCATGAGTAGGAGTAAACTGCAAAATGAGAGGTGAAGAATGAGCTTTTTTTCCCGTGACGAGTATTGGTTGGCACCTTCCTTGATGGCACAGGAGAGGGATAATGCAATATATATTGCTTTTTAATCTTTTCATTTCTGAAAGAGCAACAATCCTGGCATTTGTACAGCACCATTAAATTGCATTCTCAGAGCTTATCAAACAGTTGAATATGCAAAGCATCATTTCATGGCTACCTGCTTCTCCTGCTCTCTCGAGTTTGGAGTTACTGACAAGCCTCCTGACATCCAGGGCAATTCCACTCTGCTCTTTGACACAAATAATACTGACACATCCTGGAAATCCTTCCGGACCGTATCAGCTGCAACATGCAAAGCTGGCCTTTAGCTGCTTTCTCTTGCTATTTGACCTGGGATTTGAAGCCTTTATATGTGGGATATCTCTGATTTAGAATAAGAAGCCAGGGTAGCACTCAGTGTGACTGGCACCAGGGAGGAGAGCAGTTTCCTGAGAAGTAATGTGTGCACTTGGATCCAAATTCTGTCAGTGTGATTCTGGATATAAAAAACTTTCAGTCCTAACTTAAGCTGTCTGAATCATCCTTCCAGATCCAGGAGCCTCGTTTGCAGGTGTGGAAATTAAGCAGCTTGATTCTTAAAATAAGATGTGTGAATATGGCCTAAGTGCCTTAAAGGCAACTCATTTTTGTTCATCACTGCTAATTGCTAAGTGAATTTCAAGGTTCTTCATTGTGCTAATTACAGGATACTGAGAAATCCCGGAATGAATCTCTGTGAATTCAGAGAGCATTGCTATCGCTGCACGCCTCAGTCTTTAATTATGATAAAATTACAATGGGATTGCCTAATTTTGAAAGTTCAGTTTTTAAGGGGGAAGGAATTAGCCCCAGTTCCTGTCCCTTATGCAGCAGTAAAGAAAGCTCTTACCGTGTGCCAGCGTTGGGCCAGCCTGACTCATCCTTCAGATGATCGGCTTCGTTACAGATGAGGACAGATGAATCCAGTGTGGAGGTGGTGTTTGGCTCACACAAGAGCCCCACACCTCTGCAAATCTTCTTCTCTCTGTGGCCTACATCCACTGGTGCACATAAATAGATGGCTAACTCTTATTTCAGGATTAGTTCTGAACTGAAGTTATAAAGCACAAAGCACTCAGTTCTCTCTGCTGCAGGAACCACACACTGAAGGACAGTTTTGGAAAACAACCTTCTTTGCATTAGAATGAAGGGAATAATAAATTTTGATTGCCGTGGAGAAGGCATTTCCAAGAATTCAAAGAAATGGTCTGTGGCCATCGGCTCCTGCAGGCACATGTGCAAACAGAATCGAGTAAGGTAAATAAAATGCTGACCAGAGATATTACTGGCATTGCAAATATTATTTTCCAATTTGTTCAGGGACCTTTTATTTATAGGAAGTCTCAGCTACATTTCTCAGTAAGTCAGTAGCCTTGTGGGTCAATTAAAATTATGTCATTAAGTTAACGTGGCAAAGAGAAAGGATGACTGCAAAAATAAAGTAGATTCTAACATATTCTGTGATAATAATGAGGCCTGATCTTTATTCCCTGTTTTGAGCAGCTGAGTAATAAACCTTGTTGAGACTTTGCTTGATTGATAGATGGCTTCTATCCAGTGACTCCAGATAAGACAGTAGGGAAAAAGCTGCACAAAAACAAAAGGGGAAAAAAAAAATACAACTGATCTCAGGCTGTTATGGTCTGATGGCTCAACGTGCTTCTTGTGTCTGCCAGCATATTGATTCTTCGCATTTGATAGCAGCAAACTGGCACTTTTACCAGCTGAAAGGATGGGATCAGGAATGACAGAGCACAGGGAGTCAGTGCCTGGTTTCTGTAGCTTCAAGGCAAACAAACAGCATAGCAACGATTTACTTTTGATAGGGATAAAGGAACCCAGGGAAGTTGACCATTGGTTGCTAACCTTGTGTTTTACAGGAAAGCCTTTGAATGATTTTCTGCTTGTTGTTGTTACTCAGCTTTACAGAGATATTATAATTCAGAATGGACCCACAGGGTTCTCTGTGTGAGTGTTATTGGCGAGTTTGCCAGATGTGTGTGCTCATGTGGTGTTGCTTGGGCAGAAAAAAAAAGTGTTGTAAATTGGTATTTTCATATATAAATAAAACACAATTAGCAATATGTTCTACACTAAGTAGTGACTGTTTGAAAGGACAAGGACTGCAGGACAAAAATGATTAATGCTTTAGCAAGTAAACCTCACAAATAATTTACAGGAAGAGTCTTGTTCAAAGTTCTACATGATTAATTTGGATTCAGTCTCCCTATATATACAAACTCCTCTTCATAGCACTGTGTGTCCTAAGCATAGGGAGAGAACAGAATATTACTGAGAGTATCTGCCGTGTAAATGGCACATTGGTTTATGTTCAGGAGTTGTAGTAGATAGGAGTGAAATTCTTGAATTACATGAATTTGTATTGTGGATTTTTATGTGTGATTTTAATTGGGTGACTGTTGCTTGAAATATGTGTTTAGATGTCTTCTACTAGAAACTGTGCTGTATTATTTACAAGGGGTCATTCCTATTCCTGGCTTTTAAAAGGAAATGTCTTTATCTTCCAATTATACATCGTGATTTGCATTCACACTAAAGAACTCTGAATTCTTCCCGTATTTTCCCATGAACAGTTTGGCAGTGTATTGTACTCTTGGATGTGTAGTTGAGGAAGATGCAATCAGGTCAGAGAAACATACACATACCTGAAGAAAAACCATTTGGGCAACATTCCTCAGCTGTTGCAAATAGTCAGATTTTACTATAAACGAGCAGTGTGTAGCAGTGTGCAGGGAGCAATGTGGGAACATTACAGAAGGCTGTATTTCCTGTGTGTGGGTTAAAGACTTAATCCTTTATGTAAGATGAAAGGCACGGTAGGTTTCTGAAAGGGTATGTGCATTCACTGAGCCAGAGAATAATTATAGCACGGTGAGTTATAAAATTGATGTTTCCATGTTCGGTTTCATTGTCTTGTTGTAGCCTGTGTCTTAATGGATTAATTATCCCTCCATTAGTGTGTTTACTCTGGGAGGTGGAGTAGTACCTGCTTTCATTTATCTGACTTGGTTTTTAACTCCTTTGTGAAACTTGGTTTTCATGCAATCCTTTGGTTGTGAAATTTCCATTTCCTAAATGGATGAAAGGGGAGGGGAGGAGGGAATAGGTAGGCCATAGTACTTCAGATTTGGGTTGTATCCAGTTTTCATTTGATCTATTCAGGATTCAGATTTTTGTAGAGTTGCCGACATGGATATTTAAACTTGTGATTTATAACAAGGAAATGATAATTGTAAATTGGTTTACATTTTTGTTTGCCTTGCCACATTTGTTCTCTCACTGACTCAGTCACCTAATGTTGCTTGAGACTCCCAGCTGCTGGGGTTTGTGGTGTCAGTCTCCCCAAGCTGGTATGTGGTGCTTCAGTGTGTTTCTGCCTGGGAAACCTTGGAGCACTTTGGCCCTTGCTGAGGTGATTGCTTTTCCCCCTTGTCTGTCTTTCCATCTGCACTTGAAAGTGTACATACACTCTTTCCATATGCACCTGATAAAAAGATGCAAAGAATTCAAGCCCCATTCCAGTTCCTTACAGATTTCTTCTATTTCTTTGTACCTGCTCTTTCTGTTCCGTATTTCTGGCTTCTGGTTATATTTAGTGTCGGTGTCAAAGCCGGTCTGTGAATCCTACAGCAACTACAATTTCCTTTCCTGCACGGAATGAAATAAAGACTCACAATGAGCTCTTGCTGTACCAGTTGCTCTAAACCAGCTCTAGGTTTTCTGCACACAGTTCTAACATGCTGCGCTGACAACTTTATTAATATTGACATTAATTTTGCAGATTTCAGTTGCGTGCTAAGATGAGGGGTTTGATGTGAGGGAAGATTACACAAGGGGAAACACTGATTGCTTTTACAAGCTTTCATTTCTGCCAGAGAGCGAATCTTCAGTAGTTGCTGTACATCAGAAGCAGCATTCCTTGTCCTGTGGATAATGTCCGCCATGTGACTGGAAGAGCAGAGGTGACTGATGCCTCCTGCACTTTTCAAGGCGCTCTTTGGAGGAACAGATGACTGAGATGGACTCCCTCCTGGGACTTTTTCCTTCTTCTTTGCACGTCCCACCATTTTGCAGATACAACCAGTGCACAGTGGGAAGGAGGCTTTAATATTGTATTTGATTTAATTATATATCATTATGCCTCCTTTAAAATAGGCAGGCTGTTGATAAAGAAAGAAGCACACATTCCATTATTTCTTTAAATAACAAGAATGAACTCTTCAGCACAAGTGAAAGCAGACCATATGCCTTCCCTTTGGGTATCCCTTGGCACTGAGGTTCTGGCATCACAATCCTTCGTGTAGAAGCCAGCAAAAGATGTTTAATGGCTTTCAGACTCCGAAATGAGTTCTGCGGCCATGTGTGTCCCTCTCCAGTTGTCTGAGGAGATGAGCTTGAATTACAGCTCAGCCACTGCTGCCAAGTACTCTCCATTATTCCAGCAGACCAGGTTGCCAAGCAGGATTTATGGTCCTTTTAACTCAATATCAGGCGATGGAGCAGCATTGTGTGATACAGGCTGTGTACCAGATACTCTTATCAATGGAACAGGACTCTCTAAAATCAGGGAGATAATCAAGTCTGTAACTATCACATTGGTAATTGGCAACACTCAGAACATAGTTAAATATAAAAATACAAACTAGGAACGCAGAAGAAATGACTTTGTTTTTGCTGTCGATTAACTTACTATGCAGATCATACAAATTGCTTTCACATTAAAATTTTCTAACCTCCTTCCTTGCCCTCTGTCCATGAAGTTCTGAATGTGCTTGCAAAATACAGTAGCTCTTTTGATTGGGTACAATCTTGATAATTACAGTTGAATATTATTTTTAATCAGTTGTGATCTGAGACAAAGCAGGTTTGTGTGTTGCTAATAGCAATGAAGCTCTGAATATATTAAGCTTTATTTTTCATTCCTATGAACAATATGTTATAGTTATGCTATAGAAGTAAACATTTACATTGGGATCTAAAAGAACAATTGGTTTCTTCTGAGATATTCACAGTTTAAGACTCAGTTTTAACATGAACCAGAAGCCTATCTTTCAGTTATTTATAGCCAGAAAAAAAAAAAAAAGCAAATAATTTTAGAGTGGTCTACATATATTTGCAGAAAAGATAAGCTATATAATTGCCTATGCTGTTGTATCTCTACTAATTTGAATATAATGAGGAAACTCTCACCTCACAAAAATTGGGTCCTGAGGGGTTAAAATATTAGCTTTTTATCTCCAGTGCTATAAAAAACGTCATTGCCATGCCATGCAGCTAATTATATTAAATAGTTACAGATATAAAATACATGGGAATAGTTGTTTAATAGGCAGCCAAAAAATAAATGGCATTGCAGCTATAATTTTCTTGATTCTGTTTTTTTAAAGTATTACTGATTTGCAAGATGTGTTGAACATCCCTGTCAGTGATACAAATAGCACTGCTGACCTTTAGTGTAAGCTCAAAAACAACAGCTGTAAACCACAGGTAAATTAGAACACGGCTTATGTCAGGGTGATTACAGTACCTTCGTACAACCAAACAAAAATAGGAAACAATGAACCAAAGAGCAACATTTGCTCTTTACTGTTCACCATGAAGTATTCAATATTCAAGCAAATTATTCTTCTGTGATAAATAAGTGCTGGTGGATTTTACAGGACGTTGGACTCAGCTTCAAAAAAAGGCTTATGCAGTGAAACCTTTAAAAATATATTTCTTTTCCTGTATTTGTGCTAGACACAAGCTTCAATACCCTTTATGTTAAATACAGATCTTCTCAGATTTTTGGCAAAAACTCCCCTTATCAGCATATCTTGTTCTGTCTTGAATACATGCATGTTTTTCCTCTTCTATTTCATCTTTTTGTTTGAGAAGAAAGGCTTTGCATTTAGGTTACAAGGCAACCTAACTAATGGCTAAACTGGTGATATTCAGAGGATACCAACCAAAGCTAAATTTGTATTGATGTTTACAGTTTCCAATAGATTTCTGGATGACTAAAAAAAACAATTATTAAGCTGAAATAGTGAGACCTGATATTCTTATGTTATTCTACCATCTCAGACTGTGCTGAGAAAAGCACTATAGAAGCTATCCCAAGTTTTAAAAAAAAAAGAAATAGAAAAAATCCATGGAAAAGACAATCCCAACTGTACCAAACTCTTCAATAAATAAAACATGACTTGAGCAAACCCATACTGGAAGCTCAGCTGCTTTCTCAGAGCAGTCTCAGTCTTCATAGTATGTTCATGTTTTGCTAGTTAGTCCATTTTCAAATCTGTGCCTTTGGTTGGCTTTGTCTGAGTTTAAACTTAAAGAAACCCAAAAATAATCTGCAAAGAAGGACTATTTTTTTTCATCACTTTATTGGGAAGGGCCTCAGAGCTGCTTTCTCTGTGCCAGTGATGAGCTGGCAGCTGTTAGGTTCAATTAGATGTTTCCCACCGTGTCTGCAGGGAGTGAACGCCTCGGACATTTTCCATGGAGCGTCTTTGTCTGTCCTAAATCGGATCCATTTGACTTATTTGTTGGTATTTTTATTGAGGCAATAGAAAAATGAGGTGTGGGTAATGTACACCGAGGCTGAAAAGGAAGTCTTTTGGGGATTTTCCTGTTTGGAGGAAGCGGGATTTGTTCCTCTAGGGCAGCACTTCTCGGAGATGTAGGGCTTCATTTCTGAGTTCCATGGAGCCATTTTGGTCTTTTATGTCGGCTTCAATTCCTCTTCCTCAGAAGTTTTGTTTTTTAAAGGATGTCGTATTAAATGTGACAGGCAGAGATTATATGTCCTGCCTGTAGATTTTGGGAAGTGATCTGAATTTCTGCCTGGTGGTTTTCTTCTTGTTCCTCTTCCACCTCCACATGGATTTCAACTGCTTGGAGCGCCTGGAGGATGGGTGTTGAGTGTGGGGCACTGCAGGGGATGGGTTCATCTCCATCCTGGTGCCCATTCACTGGCAGAGATCCTCATGTGAGTGGGTTCCCATGCCCACAGTGGGCAGTTCTGTGGGAAAAGCTAGGCCTGTGGAGATATCTGGCTTTGCATGCACCATTCATTCTGCTCCTTTGACTCCAGAGCTGCTTTGGTTTGTATAATTTTACAGGCTACTGAAGCAGGACCTATTGATATTTAAAAAATAATTAAAACAGTCAGAGTATTGAGTATTAAAATGCTGCCTTTATGCAGTATCTACTTTTCATATTACAGCGTAAGATTTTCACTCTACTTCCGCTATTATGAATCCATTACATGTAAATGAATGAATACTATTGTTAATAACCATTTACAGCATACAGTGTAACAGCTCCAAAGGAGCTATTAGAGTTTACTGTATGCTGTGAATATATATGAAGAACAATACACAGACCTCAGCTAAACTGTAATGAGTGCATTGACATAATATCAGCTCTGAGAAGAATCTGCGTAGCGCGTGAATGGCACGAAGTCCAGACTCCTCCTCTTTAAATCACCCGACTACAGTGTTATGTGATGGGTATCATTACTGGTAGCAGTTCTGCAGTGTTGCTGGTCATGGAGTACACCCTGATTAGCTCTTGGAGCGGGAACACCAGTGTTCAGTGCTCCCTGTCACCTGCTGCAGTGCCAGGGTGGCCCCTGTGTTTGGGTTGAGTTGCATATCAGCATGCACAGCGCTTAGGGACATTCGTACCTTTACGTGTCTGATTTGGAATATTTCAGGCAGAACACAGTCCAGGTTTTGTGCAGGAAGGTGCATTTGTGTCAGAGGAATGTAACGAGAAAATGTTTGCTCCATGTGTGTGCACGTCCCTTTAGCAATGTCGGGGTTTTGGTAACACCTTCAGTACAGATGCAGATCTAAACAAGTGCAAACATGCAATAAGCTGACGTCAAACCACTGCAGTATAAATTTCTTCTGCTTCTAAGGCAAATCTGGAGGTAATTTTTTCAGGGGTAAGGTACATTTTGCCTCTTTGTTAATTTATTCTAACACTCCAGTGACAAACTTTACGGTCTACTGCCTCATCACCAGTGTGGGAAGGGACTGCTCAGAGGGAACTCAGCAAGTGCTCACAAACTGCTTCAGTTGCTACATCCATTAGTCTGACCAAGGACTTTCAGTTCCTACTTTTTCAATTATATTTTCTGTTTTAGTTTATTGCATTTGATTGAGGCTTTAATATCTTCTGGAGGAAATGTACTGAAATTCTTAATATTCACTGGCCACACTTAGGAATTACTGGAAATGGAAACTTAAATGGCTGTCCAATTTTGGTTCTAATATCAATACCTTTGGCTTTTTATATCCATTTTAAAGCTTTTCTTCCTGGTGATGTTCTACTGACTTCTCAAAATGTGAACCAGATTATTGCTGGCTGGCACAGAGTTTCATGAGGAAGGTCACCAAGGTCATCCTTTAATTTTACTTTTCTCTGAGCCAGCTGTAGCTTCTGAAACTTTCCCAAGAACCAGGAGTGCTACCTAACAAGCAATCCTTGTGATGCTTTCCTTTCTGAAATGCAAGTGGAAGGCAAGGTAGAAGGCAAAGGTTTGATCTTTGGAATCCCCAGAAAATTGCCAAAACACAGACAGCTCCAGAGGGTAATGCTGCCCCGAGCTCTCGGACTGCCCGTGGCTGTGTGTCCTGCAGAACTCAGTCCTGAGCTCCAGTGGCTCAGCAAAGGCAGTGGCAAAATTGCATTTTGAAGTTTTAGGACCTGAATTCCCATCGCATGGAAAAGGTGAAAATCTCCCTCTCATGATGTCAGAACATGAATTTGACTGTTTGAGCCCAAGAAAGGATAATAAAAGGCCCACATGAATCAAAACAAAGCAAATATCCCTCTGGTGTTAGGGATGAATTTCCTTAGGCCAGAACATGTGAGAAATGGAACAGCCCACAGCAAAACTACCTTTTTCAATTTGGGACTAGTTGAAAAAAAAAAAAAAAAACCAAAAACAAATGTGCAGACAGAAACGTGCCATATTGGGCATTTATTTTTATATTTTGGGGAAGTATCAATAAAACATCTAAATGGTAAATCTGTTCTGTGCATTTTTTCCTCAGCTATATTGAAGGTGATAAATTAAAACTTCTCCTCTCCATAGGATGTATTTCTGATGGAACAGCATAGGCTCATACCTTCCGTGTTTGTAAAGTTAACCTTATTGACATGAGCCATCACGGGCACTGTTAAAGACCAGCAGCTTTGTCAGCGCTGTGCTGTGCTGGTGCCCGCAGAGTTTTA
Source organism: Myiotriccus ornatus (assembly GCA_036023395.1). Lineage (NCBI taxonomy): Eukaryota > Metazoa > Chordata > Aves > Passeriformes > Tyrannidae > Myiotriccus > Myiotriccus ornatus. Next base: position 7,216,549 of record JAYRBT010000005.1, read on the forward strand.
ACAAGTAGGCTGCCTGACAACATCAGAAAATCAGCACCTTAAAACTTATGCTCTGTCTTCATTGTGTCTCATGTCTAATCCAGAACCAGTCGGCTGTTATTTTAGTATCTGTTTTCTAAGCACGTCTCCTTTAATTAGGTCCTGTGCACTTCTCAGATTTGTTTCTTTGCCAATATTAAACTGTTTTCTGTATAGCAAGCAGATTCCAAGGCAGATGTCCAATCCTTTTGGATTTTGCTTACTGATTGTAACAAATTTATAACTTCTTTCATGCAAACATAGAGCAAAATTCCTTTGTTGAGCGACAGACCTACACTGAGCATCCATAAAACCACATCAACACAGCAGGAGCTCGGAAGCACTAGTGGTAATAACTTCCTCTGCGTGGCAATTCCATGTATTTTACTTAAGATTTCTGGTTTTTTCTCTCTTCCATTTCTTTGGCCAAGATTTTATCTCAGGCTTGAACTTCTCTGGTATATGCACTCTGTTCAAAAAGGCTGAAGGAAACTTGTCCAGGAAGCCTCTCTGACAAACTGAATACCCAAGCCACTCACAGCTGAGAGTGCAAATCAAGTATACATCAATTAAAAGTTAGAACTAGCAAAGGGCAGAGGTAGTGTATGAAAGGATTGGATCACTTTGGGAGAGTAGTCTTTTAACAGATTTAGTTTTAGATACCAACAGAACCAGATTTTGTTCATTTCAGATCCCAAACAACTCAAACACACTCAGCGAAAGAGCAGAATGAGGTTCTGCTCCCTTTAAGAACATCAAAAATGAATAAGCAGAGAGTAAGTTCCTGACTCTATTTGAAGTTGGTGTCATCTTAAGAGGTCCAGACTGTGCATCTGTAACTTGAAGGAGTCTTTGCAGACCCGTTAGCCGATGCTGTAACTGTCACCTGTCTGTGTTGTAGTTGGTTTTCCTTATAAGGTCACATTCTATGCACTTTATAAAAGATACGTGAAACAAAATTCCTGAACTATTATTGGAGGAATCTGCTATTTTTCTAAATAGCTAGAACCATTGTGAAGATCAGCTTCAATCTGTGTCTCATTTATGCATCATAAGTCCTTTCTTATGCATCACAAGTCTACACCAAGACTGTCAGACTTACTGGCCGTGCACAGAGTGATTCCCAGTGTACGTGCAGGAGTTTGACTGGCTTTGTTCCAGGCTGGAGAGGCTTTGGATCAGCACTGCTCCCAGGGCCACCCCTCTGCTTAGCACTGACCATGCTCAAAGCGTTCACTGTGCAGACACACAAATTCAGTGAGCCTGCTTGAGTGGATATAACACATGGGGTGAGTGCTCAGGACCCCCCTGAGCCCAGCCAGGTTGTGTTGCTGTCAGGCAATTAACTTCCCCAAAGAAAGAAAATAGAAATGTGTCATTTAGGCCATCCTGTGCATTGTTTGTACATACTGGAAAGCAGAACAAAGCACACGCTCTGAACAGCTCACAGAATGAGTATTTGTTTGTTTTCTCTTTGTCCCTGTTAAGACACTCTCAATATGCCAGAGCTGAGAACCTTTAATTTATCACCTTCCTGTGCTTGGGGCTTTATTGCACTCATAGCTTAAGCTAATGCAGGTGGTCGTGCCCTGCTCTGCAGCTGGTTTTGCTGTTCCTGGTGGCTGCAGTTCAGGCTTTTTTGCTCTGCCCCTGTTTCTTACACATAGAAATTGATGCTTCAGTTTATTTCATTTGCATTTATTAGTCCTTTATCATTTTATTGCCACTTCTCTGCTGTGACTCTAAAGGAAGAACAATGTTTATTCCCTCTGCCCAGCAGGGTTTAAAACTGATGCTCTGTGTTCCAATTGTTCTTTGTTTCTTTATAATGTGACATCATCTATTGTTTACAGTGTATTTACGAGCAGCAGAGGCTTGATGCCTTTTATATCAGAATGCCTTCATTCTTTCTAGCAGTCTCCTTTTGTTTTTGTAAAGCACTAAGTATCCTGGTGGTTTTTGAAAAAAGGAACATGGTTATGAGCACGACAGAGAGGAAGAAAACTGTCAGTCTAAAAATGGTTCCTCTTACTCAGCAAATCCCCTCTCTCTGTATTCTGAATCGTCGGATGGCAGTGACACAGAAAGCTTTTAGTAATCTTTAGGGCACCTGTCTGTGCTCCAAAGTCAATATAACTCTGAGGACATAAGATGGATTCTTCTTTGACTCACACATGTTGGTATATACAGCTTCCATCTGTAAAGGAACTGCTGCATGTAGAGTACAATATTAATTATCAGTTAACTAAACTTGGGGCTGAGTTGTATTTTCAGATATTGTTTAGGTACCTCAGGAACCAAAATCTTTTGGCGTTTTGTCATCAGTGGGATTTTACAGAGATTTTTTTTGGAGATAGCTGTTGTAGTCACGTAGTGAACATGGATTGTTTACAAGTAACCCACATAGGGTTGGGGCCAGTACTCCCATACCAGAAATTGTGTAGTGGTCATTAGCAGGAAGGGTTATGCTACAGATCTGTGCTAAATTACATTGAAGAAAGTAGTACCAAATTCCAGCCAGTCCTGTATAAATAGATGAAGGGTGAAATTAAAATTTTGCTGAAAATAATATGCTAATATGGAAATTACGGTCATTAAATGAAAGGGAGTATGAAGAAACAAAACATTCAACTTGATATTAATTTTTTTAATACTAAAAGTTACAGCTTGAAGACTCAAAGGGCTTTTCAGATATGGAATGTGAACTCTTTGCATTTTCATGAGGCCAACTTTAAAATAATGTCCTTCCTGATTAGCACAGTGAGCATCATTGCATTTAATTTGGTAATGACCTCTGTTTAGTGAATGTTATAAACTAGAGTGAAATTTGAACAGAGGTACAATAGCAAGCTGCAGTAATCATGTTTCTATTGGTATTGCCAGTTGAAGATCATGAATGATAAACATTAAACCACATGTAAACAGTTTTTTCCCTGCAGAATTTAGGTTCAGACTGATCACTTGTCTCTCTTAATATGATTTGTCCTGGCTATTGAAAACAAGGACTCCTCCCTCCCCCGATATCTCTTCTAATGTAATTAGCATCTAGTCAATAATGTTCAGCATTTCATTTTACCGCTTTAATTAACAAATTCAATTTGTTCAAACCGCTGTGAAAACAAATTAAAAGCCTAGTGAATAAAAACCTTAGTGCCAGAGATGTGTCTAAGGTGTTCACCAACTCTTCCTCTGTTACAAGACCATCTTTTGTGGGTTTTTTCCCCCTGTAAAAAAGATGGGGATTTTCAAAACTTGTTCATATCCATTGTGGTGGGGTTTGTCTGGATTTTTAATACTGTCAGAGATGGTTTCAGGCCCAAAATGCTGAGTCCAAGGAACAAAGCGAGCCTGTCTCGTCACGGTGCCTAAGGTGGGAATGTTGATCATTTACTTTTGAGCATTTCCCAAGGTTCATCACTGCTCTTCCCCTTGACTCTTGCTGTGCCTCTCTCCCAGTCTGCACCAACAACTGCAGGAGGGACTTCTGGTGCAAATGCAGCAGAGCCCACACGAGCCACAGCTGCCTCAACAGCAGCCTGTGTGAGGCCAGGACAGAGCTGCTGCTTTTTGCTTTGGCTTTTAAGGAGTGGAGTTTCCTGAGGTCACAACACTGGGTACCCCTGCTGGTCTCAACCTCTCCCGTCACCACCTGCCTGTGCCTGGGAAGCCACTGAGATTGCAAGAGCCTCTGTGTCCAATATTGCCGTGCTTTTCTTTCAGGTTTTTTTCCCCCCATTTTCTTTTGTAGATGAGAACATTTGTTGTACAAACGTTGTCAGAGCTCTGGAAAGGTTGAAACAATACAGATCGGGTTTAATAACTACTGTAAATGTCCCACAAAGTTGGTCAACAGACCAGCGTGTATTGATATGCACAACAAACACAAACACAGGCAACCCCCATACGGCTGTTTGGAGGTCGGCCTTCCCTTCCCAAAGAAGGTCACTGGCAACTGTGGGCTTTCTGCCAACGTGCAGCATTTAGCTTTGCAATATTCATGCAATGGCTTTTTAATATTTACAGCTTTAGATTTGACACAGCTCTCCTTACGTATTCTGATTGCTTTGGCTTTTTCCGAGACCTTCCCGAGGTGGCTGTTGGGGAAGCACATTTAAGAGAGCAAATGTTAGCTACTGAGCGGTGCTGGGCTTGGAAATCAGGGCTCGCTGAGGTGAGTGTCTCACCTCCACCAGCCAGAGGGGCTCCAGAAGGTTTGTTGTTGGGATTTGTTTAGCTGGTGCATGTGGGAGCAGTGGACTGTGCACGCAGGCTCCCTGCTGGCGCTGCTCCGCATGGGTGCTGTGGTGTCTGACACTCAACGAAGTTTAGAGTGTGAGTTTTCCCTCAGCCGTGGATCTAGTTTGAGTAGCTTTCCTTTGTCTGCAACCTGTCTAACTGCAATATCACAGAATGGGTTAGGTTGGAAGGGATCTTAAAGATCATCTAGTTCCGTCCCCTGTGCCGGGGGCTGGGGCACCTTCCACCAGACCAGGTTGCTCAAAGCCCCATCCAGCCTGGTCTTGAGCACTTCCAGTGATGGGGCAGCCACAACTGTTCTGGGCAACCTCTTTCAGTGCCTCACCACTGAATATCAATATCAAGGTATCAGTCAGATGTCTTTGAGAAATTTAGTTAAAATTGCCTGAGGGGTGAACTGATGCAGAGAAGACTGACAGTTTAGAAGGCATTTTTACATGAACTTACTTCTTCAGGAAACCAGCTAAAAAAGATGCTCAGTTTGCTGTGCTTCCCTTTGTAGTGCCCTGTGGATGATTTGCTGTGTCTCAGTTTGAGAATGTGTAGCCTTTGCTACTCCATTGAGTTCATCTCCACTTGTATGTGCTCTGAAGTTCATTACGCTGCAACTGAACATCACATTTAAAGTTTTTTTTAATATGATCACTTCTAAAAGTGATCTAGTATAAGCCAGATATTCATGATGTACAAGAAAAATTTAGTATTTGCTTCAAGCTGAAGTTTGGAGGAAGTGAACCAGTGAAACCTGAGATCTTGTGATGAACGAGGCTATGAAGCAAAAAGCATGATCATGTATTAATGTAAACAAATGGATGCAAGAGCTTTCTGATTATCCTCAAATGGGGGTGTTTAGAAAATTAATGTTCATATAGTCCACTCTAATTTCTCTGCAGTGGAGTCACCAATCTCTATCTTTCTTTTAAAATTGCCATTATAATATTTAGTGACACATACTGGTGGTATTGTCTGAGCAAATCTGTGTCTAAAATGATTGCATCTCTGCTCAGATATGAATAGCTCATGTCTCTCTGTCTCTCTCGGTTTCCTTTATTTTCTCTTCTCTTCTTCTTTTTTTTTTTTTTTTTTTTCCAAATGTAACCGCATGCCAAATGGTATAAATTATCCAACCATATGTCCCCCGACTTCAAAACCCTGAGGGGAAATAGATCTGAAGTGTAGCTCATTTTCACCAAAACTGCCAGTTGTAATAGATCCTGACTTTTGCATCCACTCATCTTGTAACTGGTGGGAAATCCCATAGCCTTAAATATTTTGGTAGCTAACTCAGACCCTCTAATTAGCAGGTGGCCAGTTTCGCCCCTGTTCAGTGGTGGCAGAAGCTCCTGGACCTTCTGATTTTTCTCTCACCTGTGACCAGTAGAGGAGCTCCCCCTGCCTGTTACTTCTACTTCATTTTCAAGAGGTGGATGAACTGTTCACATTTCCCAGTTATTTTCTTTGAGGTTTAAATAATTTCATCTAGTTATATATCCCCCTCCCCCCTTAATTTTCTGTCTTGTAAAATAATAATAAGGAAACTGATTTTGCTGCATGAGCCAATTTGCAAATCAAGCAGCCTTTACGTTATTTCCCTGTCTGCTGAGTTTCTGCGCCACGAATCGCTGTCTCCCGTATGTGTTTCCCCTATTCTGTCTTTCTGACTTGTCAGCTGAAGCTGAAATGCTAATTGAAATCGAATCAGCTTGTCAGGGTGCTGCCACTGTGCTGCTCTCCCTCTGGTGTGCTGAGCTGGTGTGTTCACTCACTGGGGGGATCCAAAGTGCAGGTGAGCTGCTCTTCCTCCTCATGGCTGCCATCACACTGCAACGAGCCAAACTCGTTGAACCATGTGGTCCCCTGTAAACTTACTGTGCTGGAGGTGTCCTCCAAAGTCAAGTCTGTAAATCAGTGTCCCAGTGAAGGTAGCTGACCTTGGGACAGTTCCAAAATCCTGGAAAATTCTTCCTTTTAGCTGGAGTCGTTATTAAATGGGGAACTCATCAGCTATGTTTCCACATTTCTCTCTAACATATTGCCTCATCTTCTGATTGAAGAGATAAAGGGACTCAGATCTGAGATTAGGAGAGCTTCAAATGTAAAGATCCTTCAAAGATACCTAGCCCTGGTGGCACGATGATTTATATATTATCACTAGAGCTCTGCAGCTGAGGTGAAAGGAAGTACATGGTCTTCCAGACCTCATATATAAAAACCTTTTATCTTTCCAAGAGATCCATATGACTCTTACACTACTCTTCAGAGTCTATACAAGGTTGAAAAGCGCCCATGTTACATTTGGTAATTTCAAGAAGAAGGTAAAGCACACAATTTATTTCCCCACATTAATAATGGTACTCATCTTAAGTGAGAGCTTTTTTACTGAGGTTGTAGCCAATGTTTCCTCACTGTTGTGTTAATTTTATGTAGCAGTACGTGGATAATACACCACCAACAGCACACTCCCAGAATTTGCTGTGGCCAGTAAGATCTGTCCCAGCTAGGCCCAGGGGTCTCAATAATGTAATTCTGGCTTGTCCCCAGGATGTGCATCTCACAACATTTTTCATCAGCTTGAAGCTGTGCAACTACGTTTATGCTTTCAGTCATCAAGTGAAGTGTTATTGCAGTTGCACACAGAAAAACATTCTTAGATGTTTTTTGACTTTCACTTCTGTTAAATTGACACTGATAGGTGCCCAGTCATGATAAACACCAGTATATAAGGAGGCACAGAGAAATTCATACGCGTTCTGGTATGTGAACCTCTGGTACCCTTTGAAAACATTTCCTTTGACTCTGTAAAAAGTAGGTTAGCTGGAACTGTTTACCTTGCTACAGAAAGAATTTCCAGATAGCAATTTTTAGTAAAACAAATTTTTAGTCTTTGAGCTTATCTCAGTGTGACAGCTCTTCCATTTCAGACAGATTAAAATCTTTTCCAAAGTGCGCTGGGTTGGTGGCTATCCAAGCGTATGTCATTAGGCAAAAATGAAGGATAGATATTGGAAGATGTATTTTAGCACTCAGGTGTTTGATGTTTTTTTCTAAAGTGACTGGTTCTAAAATAAATTTCATGTGTTCACTAAGCACATGTAATTATTCTCTTAGCAGACCTTGGTATCCCACAGATGTTCGATGCGTCCACTAACCCCACTATGATAGCCCCAGTTCTTCCCTCCCCCCAGAATGTGCCCCATGAGATCCTCTGGGCAGAAGAAAACAAAGTATAGCTTGTCTAGAGTTTTATGTTCATGTTGGCTGTCAGGCATTGGTGCCAAATAAAAGGTCTGGCAAATGTAGAACTTGATGCCAGAGGGACACTGTGCTGGATCTTTGCCTTCACTCGCCTCCAGACTTCAGGAGGAAATTACCAATTATTGAGACTTAAGTTCTTTCAAATGTCACTGACCATCAGGTTCAAAAGCAATTTTGTATGATCTGGATTATACCAACAGAAGAAGTGATAATTTTGCCGCAGAAGGCCGGCATTTCCTGCAAAGACTGTATTTAAAGCTTTCTCTAAGTGCTAGTCTAGCAAGATGTGTAGAATCTGTTTGCCTTCAGTTTGCTATCTATAAAATAAAGATAATGGTACACCTCAAAAGTGTATTGTCAGGCTTAATCCATTAATTTTTATAAAGTTACTTTCAGCTTCTGAGGCAGAAGGCACTAAAACAATGCAAAGTATTATTCATACTATTATTATTTTATGAGTCATACGAAGACATTTCTTCCTCTTCATAAGAATTCCAATAAGATCTCATTTCTTTATTGCACTGAGACAATGTTTTAAGTTTTCATATTTCCTCAGGAGCAAACTACAGTTGTTGGAGTTGTCAGTACATTTTTAAGGAACTGGTTCATTGTCCAATTCCTTTTTTCTGTTCTTACCTCTGTTGATCTATAACTCCAATCTGACAAACTCCCAGAGACTGATATCTTCCAATTACCTGTGACTTGTAATGTCAGCCTAATAATCTTGCATTTCTACAAGCTCAGGTTGATAACCACTGTGCTGAAGCTGAGGAATTTGTGAATTTTTTTGGTCTTCCAACTTTGAAGAGATCCATAATAATGCATTTAAAAAAAAAAATTAAAAAGAGGACTGATTACCTCTAATTGCTGTTTTATGAAGGTATCTGTTCTAATAACTTCAACCTGGGTAGGAAACAACACAACAGGTGTGTTAAATAAATTAAAAAAGGACAGATGCAGAGTTGCTTGGGCAAGATGATAATTCCAAACCAAATGCATTAGCATAAATACAGAAATCTTAGCTTGCTGCTTGCCTAACCAGTGCCAGATTGGAGTGACTTGTAGCTATCACTCAGAGGCAGAGGAAGGTGTTAAGAACATGTTTAAATGAGAAGATGATGGCAGCTCTACAAATTTTGACAGTCAGTTTATCTGAGGCACAAGTTCCTTGCTCTTTGTTCTTCCCCAGTTCCCGAGGGGCTTGATTTTCAGAAGTGCTGAGCACTTGCAGCTTCTATTGACTTCGAGTGGAGTTTTAAGTGTTCTGCACTTGTGAAAATCATGCCCAACTGGATTAGCACAAAGAGGTTTTTCTTTCAACATCGGCCAGAAATCTCTTTTCTTCCTACCTGACTTTTTCAGCAAAACATAGTTACTATTTCCTAACAGGCGAAATGGTATTATTTTCATACGATTTTCAGTTCCTTGCTGTCTTAGTGAATATGTGTTGGACTTTATTATGCATTTGTACCATTTCTCACAGAGTGAAAGAAATAAGAGATGGAAAAGGCCTGCTAGGTCAGCTACTCCACATCTGCAGTAGTACAGCATTGTTCCTTTCAGTAAGTTTTCTTGTGTTTTGTCCTTCCTAAATACTGGAGACATCTTTGTTTGAGGCTGTAGTGACAAAGGCTGCACAACAGTTTATCTTTCTTTCAAAAATAATGCACATATTTCTAAAGAAAACAAAGAAGAGTATTTTTAATCCTCCTTGCAAATTGAGAAAGGCATTCCTTTATTCAGCAGGCAGAGGCAGTTGATGTCACTAGAAATAAGGGTGTTAATGCAGGATTCCTTGCAGATTATATTTTTATTTAAAAAAAAAAAATGATTGCATAAATAAGAGATCTTTGTCTTTCTTAATTTCTGCTCTTTTGCTGTTTCGTGGCCTTTCTCTCTCTCATGAGTTCTGGATGCTTCTCTGCTCTGGCTTGTGACCAGGGATGCAAAACACCCTGAAGAATTCATTCCACAGTGTGTTTTAGTTCCACATTCAAATATATCTTTGGCCACCCTGTTCCGGAGAAGTCATTGCGATAGACAAAATGGGCCATAATTCTGCCATTAAAGCCAGGCTGATGAGAGGAAGAAGTGTAGTCATTCCAGTAATAAAACTGACTGCCCTGTACAATATAGCTCTCTCCCTCCCCCATCTGCATTAAATATAATTATTTGAAGAACAATCTCTGGATACATTTCAATAAAACACTTTCCCATAGTACCATTTTCCAGGGCAAAATAATTTGTTGTCTGTGTTAAATGCCCTTATGAAAACAACTGTCTTGTGACATTTTTGTTATTTACATGATGAGGATCTCTAAAATTTTCTAATAGGAAGATGATAATCGTGTTCTTTAAATTTTCATTGTTATATCTATTTAAGATATAGTACCTTAAGATTTCTGTTTATTATTATTATATTAAAATGACTGACTAAAAACTGAAGGAGGAAGGTAACCTTTAATTTATACTCCTGCTCAAGGAAAGGTTTTTTTATAGTTACATTCAGGTCATTTTTTTTTTTTTTTCCTGTGGATCATCTATACTATTAAATGGGGTTTTATTCCAATTCAGGAGACACTTCATCTTTAAACCTGTACTTACATTAACTTTTGTACATGGTTGCCCAGGCAACAATGTAATTGCATGAAACAATGGCATTCTCCTATGTACCATTTATGGCAAGTTTGCATTTGAAAAAACTTCTTGTCTTATCATCAAAGCAGAATTTGTAACCTTCTGACAGCTGAAGGAATGTTCAGGGGCCTTGATTCATATTCATTTTTCCCTTGTAATTTTAATGGGTACCATCACCTTTCATTTTCAGGGTATTTCTTTCCCCCCCCCATATATGATACTTAGTGTTTTAAATGAAAATTCTAGAGCAGGCAGAAGAAACTGATTAAAAAATAGCTGCAAGAGGAGGCTGCAGGTACCATTCTTCCAGCTTGTAGCCTGTGAAATTGCCACTGCTTAATTGATCTTCTATAAGCTTATCTTTCCAGTGAGATGTACCATTATTGTACATTAATCAGTGCCTCCAGACATTATCACTGAGGTAACCAAGAGCTAATCAAGCAAGAATGGAGCTGGCAGACGCCAGGATGTCACGGGTGCCTTGCTGTGTACGAAGTCTGTCAGAGTTTCAGCTTCCAAAGGATCCTGTTTTCTCAGGGCTGCAGACTTTGTGTAACCTTGTCATAGCAATGGAAGGAGGGACGAGCATCCTGAATGCCAAATAGGTGGGCCATGCAGGGAGCCAGAGCTCCTGGAGCAACAACAACAATAACAATAACATCAACAACAACTACAAAAAAATGCAAAATGTTGATGTGTTAATCTTTTTTACTAAATAGCAGTTTTCAAGGCAGGAGAACCAAGCAAAGCAAATTTGCGGTGGAAAATATTCAAAATATATTAAGCAGTCATTGTGAAGTGCCACTAGGAATTGCACTCCCGCTTTTTAATTGATTTTATTTTATGCTTGCTCGTATAGAAAAAAAAAAAAAATGCCACCACGAACCACTGAATTTTCCTGCACGCAATTTCTGACAGCTAAATGCCATATTATGAAAATAACAGAACAGGAAAACAATAAAGAGGTGTACCAGATTCATTTAATCAATTTAACTAGAACTGTGCTTATTCTTGTTGAAAGATCTGTGTGACACTTCTTCGTCAGTTGACAAAATCTGTAATTTGGGGTAGAACGGAGCCTAAATAAGGAAGGGAAGCAGCTGAATCTTTGTGCCATAGGTTCTGTCATGCGAGACAAGTTTCAAACGATGGCGTGTGTGAGCTGCGTCTTTCTTGTTGGCATGCCGATGCCTCCATGGCATTCTTCAAATATTTCCTCCGACCTTCTTTCCGGGGGTAGTAGAGAAGCCACTCCAGAGCTGGTGTCAGCTGGACCGTTCACCAGTGACACGCTGGTGACATTCATTTGCAGGATTTACCCCAAAGATATCCCAGGACTTGGGACCTACAAGCGTAGCCTAATTGTACCCCTTTCTAGAGTCACTAGAAATCAAGCAGTAGAGCCAGAACTAGGATTTTGAAAAGTCACTATATTTTACCGGCTCTGTTTTCTTCCCAGTTACCAAGAAATTGTAAATTAAAGAATTATAGTGTGAAAGCATTAATAAGCAGATTTCTCATAGTTTTCACTCCGTAATTCCACTGACTTTTGTTGATGTGTTCCAAATATAAACAGGTAACAGATCAAAATTTGCCCACTGAATACATATACAGTAAATGTAAAACACTGAACCACATTGCCTGCTGGCGTTCATCCACTGACAAAAAGGAGTTCTGCCAGAAGGTAGTTTGGCTCATTATAGCTAGTAATTTGAGTATTAATAACTGGAAAAATATTACTAATCGTTGCTAAGCTTTATTGATTGCAGTCTCAAAACTCTATTACTTCCATAAAGTGAACTTGTCAGTGCTGCCTTCCACCTCTCTTTGATTTCAGTGAGGATCGTATATTCTTGATAGTTTGGAAGACCAAGGCCATTAAAGATGTTTTCTGTTGGGTGGGAGGGAAGGATTGGTTCTGTTTAATTAAAAAACCCCATGAAATAGAAATACTGCAGAGGGATAAATGTTTCCCTTTCTGAATATAAACATCTTGGCATCACCTCACTGTTTATTTTCAAAAACTGCCTAAGTTTTGCTTCCATATTTATCTAACAGCAGGGGATCATTATCCTGTGACAAAGTTCTATTCCACTGACATTATCTCTTAATTAGAATTCATCCTTTCCTAGTTCCACGTAGTCAGCCTGTAGTTCCCACAAGTCCCATAAAGCAGTGTACATTTTTGGAGGCAGAGGGAAGAGGGAAGGTCTCACAGACCATTAAGAGCTGTTTAATAAGCAGTCTGGTGTGGAAAAGGCTGCTTTTAATCTTGGTGGGCATATCCGTGCGGAACTGCCGATGAGGGCCGGTGTCTGCCCTCCCTTACGTCACGACAACTGGCTTTAAGTGATGTGCCAGGCCAGGGAGGAGGGCACTGCTACAGCCCAGAAAATAAATTGCTTGTCCTCCTTAGGAGGAGAGGAGAGGAATCAGCTTAAGGCTGTAATCACGCTATGCTGGGAAGGTGGTGGGGCAGACAGAGGTAAAGAGCAGTGTTGGAAGGTGCTCTGCAGTGTGCTGGGAGTGTGCACTGGGATCACAGTCGTGAATTCCTATTGCTAAGGCAGGTCACACTAGTCTCCCACGACTCCTTTTATAGAGAGGAAGGCACTTGCAGCTACTAAGGCACCTTTCCCTTCTCTCAGGAAGCGTAAGTAGCATTATTCTGTCGGCCCTTTCACAGCTGCAGATCAGCAGCCTGACACCTGACACCATATATTTGGGTGTACAAAACAAAAAACACAATGAAAATAATAATGTAGAGATGTTAGCCCTTGCTCCTGCATCATGACTTTTGGTAATCTCTTGCAGTTTACTTACAGCATCACTGAAAACGTTTTGATGTCTGAGCAGGAGGCACCAAGTGAGAATACTGAAGTAGAAATTGCACATAGATATTCATAGCTCTATTTCCTGCTTTTCAGTGGGTAGAGATGTGAGCAGTCCTCCCTGAGACACTCATGATCTTCTGAACTAATTGGCATCTCATACCCTAGGAGTGCCTGCCTGAGCAAGAAGAGCTGCATCGCTCGGCAAAGGGGGTGAAACATTCAGCAGCTGCTCTAAAGAGTCTTTTCCTTTGCCTAGTGTATTACCAAAAAAATCTAAAAATCACAGCAAACAGACATAAATCTATGAAAAATAATAGTTAACCACAGCTTGGAAAGAACAGTGCCTGCTACTGGAGTAGCACCATGAAAAAAATCCAGTTTGAGACTCCTAGACAGCAGCTGTGACAGAGACCAAAAATATAGAAACATTTCCCTAAGATCAGATCCGTGAATGTTTGTAAAGAAAAACTAGAGTTCTAATTGCCTAACAAGTTTCATATAATATTAAAGCATATGCTTCAGCATTCAATGATTTCGTTTTAGTGATTATGAGGAGACCAAAGGGAGTAACCTTACAGCTGCGTGAAAAAAGGCTTTGGGGCTTTTTTGCACTTCCTTCCGAAATACAAGTTATTAGACATTGTTAAGGAAAGAACAATGGGAAAGAGATTCATTAATCGTGACAATTTCTAAGCTGGCATGATTTTTTGAAATGGTTTCCTGGTAATGTTTTGCTATGAAGTAGCTCATGAGGATAAAAGAAATTTCCCTTAAAAGTCCCTAGTCTGTAAATTAGCGTATGTATATAATTTCATTTAATGTTTTAAAGTGATTTTCCCAGTTCTGCTTCTCACATTATTGTCATCCTCACTTAGACCCTGTAAACATGTTCAGATGTTCAAACCCTTTCTTTGTCCAGAGATGCAAAAAAGAAAAACCACCAAAGATACAAAACCAAACTCTCCACAAGTTTATGACATTGCCTAATCGAAAAGTCTGCTAAATGTATTTAATGGTGTGGTGTTACTGGGAGCTGTTATAACTTTATTGTACTGAATTTTGCAATATGATATTCCATTGTCAAATATTTCCTTGATCTTCATTAAGACTATGATTCATGATAATATTATATCATTTAGACAAGTTCCTGAAGCAGTGTTTTATTATTATTTGTTAGTTTATGAAGCACAGTTTCACTGTATCATCATATTTTATATAAAAAAAAAGGATGGAATATTAAACAGCAAAATGCATCAGATACTCAGGCATAAGTCAGCTTGTGGGAGACAGTGTGTGTAAGGAGACAAAGGAGATAGATTACATGCCATTCAGGAACATCTGACAGTTTTCCTAAATGGTATCTTTCCTTTTACATTAGCTCACATGCCTTTCACTTCTTTGTCCATGTGTTGCTAGGTATTTAATGTGAGGGTTTGCATTTCTTGCAGAATCCTTTGATTCTGCAAACTTCAAGGAATCTTCAGCCATCCTGACTCTTTTCTGTGGCTTATAGAATCATGGAATAATAGAATGCCTTGGCTTGGAAGGGACCTCAAAGGTCAGGTAGTCCCGACCCCCCTGCACTGGCAGGGATGCCACTCAGTGGATCAGGTTGCTCAGGGCCCCATCCAACCCTGCCTTGAAACCCGGCCTTGAGTCCTGGGCCCCAGTGAATCTCTGCAGGACCATCCCAACTAACCCCCCGCTGGATCTGCCCCAGTGCATTCCTCTGTTTGCGGGAAGGGGATGTGGGAGTGCCAGGGCAGGCCTGGACCCGGTTTGACAGGGTGAAAACGTTGGATTTGGAGAGATTTGAGCTGTTAGATTTGTGGCAGATGTGCCACAATGTGCTCCTCATCCTCCGGCGGGACTGACAGGACCGGGGAGAGCCAGGCCCTCCAAGTTCCTGATGGAGACACCCTTGGGGAGCCCAAAGCTCCTCTGCCAATCCTTTATTTCCACCTCTTCGTGGCTGAGAAAGCAATTTGGAGTGTGAAACTGTTTAGCTAAAGTTTGGTGCCTTTTCTGTGATTTCTGATGAAAGGTATGAGTTTGCTGACTGCAAATAGATAGGAAGTCATTTGCCCTCCTCTGCATTGATCTTTCTCTATTTTCTCACTGAATTTAAATCAAGGTATATTTTGGAAGAAGTATAATTACAGAGCAATGTGTAACTTGGTCAAATTAAAAAAAAAAAAAAATCTTATGGATTTTTATCCATTTATGGAAGGAACCAGCTGATTTGAAATGTAAACACCTCAGCGCCATAAAAACCTTCATATTAAATTCACATACTAAAAGTATTTATTAAAATAATATATGAAACGGTATAGCCCAAAAATGGTTCTTATATATTAAGAAATTTAATGGATCTTCCAAGAAAAGACCTGTAGCAGCTTTGATCTTGTATGATGCATTTTGCCTTTATTTAAGAAAGGGAAATCTAAGTTTCTCAGCAAGTATCGAGGTCTGTGACTGTGTATTCACTACACAATGGCAAGCAGTAAAGTGCTTACAAAAAGTACTGCACTGAACATAGTGATATTTGTCTCCTCTCAAACACTGGCCATTCCTAAATTCTTCCAATTCCATTTGTTATGAAAGAGAAGTATTAAAAGCACTTTTTTTTTTCTTCTGTCTTCAAGTTCCCAATTAATGGTCATTATTTTCCTGCTTTTGTCCTTTTTCTCCCCCTTGCAATTTTGCTGTGAGTGATTCTCTCTGTCATCTTGCCGTAAATTGATTAATACTGCCCACTGATGCAGTGCACCACATGGCTAATATATCAGTTAAATGGAAACAGCAAACACCACCTGCTCCTTCAGGCAAATGGCACTTTGGAAAATGGAATGTGTAATCAATAGAATTAAACCTTAAGCAAAGCACTGCAAACAAATCCAGGGGCAAGGTCTTCGTAACTCTGTGGTATGAAAGGTTTTTCCTTTTCTTTTTTTTTTTTTTTTTTACACTTAAATGATCTGTTTGGCTTTCTTTCAGTATATCAATTATTTTCCATGTGATATAGAGTATTATCACTATAACTGTTGTCATACAATTTGATATTGCTTGGATCAAAGGTGGTTTTTTATATGAGAAGTTTTAGATGGGTCTGCCTCTCTTTATATGTTGGAGATATACAGGACCTATTCTTGTCAATGGCAGTGATAGGTAATAGGATACATCCTTCTCATTGATGGTGAGATAAATGCTGCTTGAATTTAACTTTCAAATCTGCTAGAGGCTGCTTAGCAGTAAGGCATTTGCCTCATTTGTGAGCACTTTAAAGATTAAGGATTTCAAGAGCAGATACAAAAGACACACAGAAGCTTTCAGCTGATGTCAGAATGATCTTCCCATAATAAATATTTTTTTAGAAACAACAGCACTGCTCAGCTTTACTTCCCCAGTGAAAGAGTGAAATTTTAAGTCAGGTTTTTACATGGAAGACCAATAAATACAGAGGATGAAATAACAGCAGAGAACTTGTGCAGTTTGCACACAAGGGGAGAAAAAGATAATCTGTGCCTGAGATCATTTGTAAGTAACATTCAACTCCTTTGGGGAAGTGAATCGTCACCTGGGGGAGTTTAGGCTGCCTAACACAGAGTGTCTAGTTTTGGTTCAACAAACAAATAAGGAGAATGAGCTCTGCCCTTCTAGGTAGCCTCCCACAGGTCAGAGGAGGCTCTCAGCATACCTTCCACATCAAATGGAGGCAATGGCTCCAGACACTTCAGAAATCTGTGGGCGAAAGCTCACGTGAGGCTCCTCTCCTGCCATATTCCCTACCTGGAAATTGCTGCCCTTGACAGATCTGTTTGTGTAGAGATATATTTTGTCTCAGATAAAGCATGTTAAAGAAACAAATCAGTCCAATCATTAGCACACACCAACTGACAAACAAGCAGCCCAGCTCCAGTTGCATGAAAATAGCCCAGGTCTATCTCACGCCTGCTTCTAACAACGCACAGCAGACTCCATTCTCTGTTTGGGGTGTACCAGTAATTACGTTCTCGCTGGCAGGATTTAGAGTTTGGTTGCCAGGGCCCAAGCACCATGTAGCAAGTGTTTTGGTAATGAATAAAGACGGCAATCAGCAGCAACCTGAGAGCAAGCTGAATGAGACAATCTGGCGGGCACTGAGGGGGTCCTGCTGGCTTGCTCAGATGGGCAGCAGGCAGGGATGAGATAATTGATAGGAAAGGGTAATGACAGGAAAGGAAGTGGGAGGGGGGGGGAGAGAGGAGAGAACAGATTTAGAAAATAGACAAAGACTTTGACCTTAAAGCTAATAGGCTACTTAGGATATTATTTTATAAAGACCAGGATAAAATGAGCTGGCAGCTGAATGTCAGTTTAAAATAATCCTTTGTGTGTGTGTGTGAGTGTGTGTGCACACACATGCGCATGGGCTGGGCTGGGGAGGGAGGAATTCCCCATGTGCAGACCTGAGATGGTTTCTAGGAAATAACAGAAACAGGAAATGGTTATCCATAGGATCCATGGCATTGCAATGTTCTCTTACCAACACAGCCTGCTGGAACATTTTGAAGTCAGGAGCTTTAGAGGGGAGAAATTCAAGGCGAGGCAGAGATACGACCTAGACAAATGCATGTAAATATGGAAAGGTTTCATATTGCAGAAAACTGAGTCCTCATTTGAGACATATTGAACTCAGTGATGGAGTTCCATGGAATTTCAAAGACCTTGAACTATCCTGACTTTGAACAACTGAGTGGTTATTTGTCTTGCCATCATCAAAATTATGAAAACCCTACAAAGAAGCAGCACGTTTTCAATTGCATGACCAGGAAAGGGAGAGGTTTTAAGAGTAATAAATGAAGTTGTATATACTTTTGTTTGCAAATAAATAATTTTCTTAGACTGAACTCTTGCAAAATAATTATTCATTCAGCCTTCACAGGCACGGAGAAAAATAATAATCCCCAGAAAAAATCCATAGTTGCAGAAGTCAAACTCCTCCCAAGACACAAGAGACAGCTTTGTTTTGTGGAAGGAAGCTATTTTCCTGTAATTTTGCATCCTTCTGACACCAGGCATGTTTTCTCCCAGCCTTGTGGGCATAGGAAAAGATTCACACTTTTGCATTGCTGTTTCACTGAAGATGGATGGATAGATGGATAGATAGCTATTTTAAGAATGAGCACAGAGTTCAAGGCAGACAGATAAGAAGATGGCAGTACAAACTAAGAGGAAATAATTAATACCAGCTGACAGGGCTCTGTTTAGACCCTCTTCCATACTTAAGGCACATATTTTTGCTTATTATTGACAAGCCTGTCAGAGCCAGGCCCTTGAAGATTTCCTCTTCGGCAATCTATTTAATAGTTTCCTTGTTGTTGTTGTTTGGTGTTTTTAATTGTTTAAACAAAGTCTGGATTTAGCACAGGCCATCCTCCCCAGATATTCAGGTAAGATTTCATGAAGGTTTTTGGTATTTTACTGGCTCTGTTAAATGCTGTAGGAGTGTGTGATCTGCTGTGTCACCATGGCTGGAATCTTTCCTGGTCTGATAAGTCAGATTGTTTTGATTTGAGGTAGCACTTCGATAGGAAACCTCAGTACAGGACATGGATTTCAAAGGGCATATTCCTGGTGATTCAGTAACTAATTCTCCCCTTCTGAACTTGTTCTAAAAAAAGTTGTTACAAAGTGCACAGCTGTGCTAGATGTTCTTGGCTTTGGGCAGAAGGACACCAGCACTTCAGGGTGTTTGCTGTTGAAAATGTACTATGCAAGTGAGAACTTACCCCCAAATGCAGCTTTTTCCTGCCCAAATTTCAGACAGAAATGGTGTTATTCTTCACTTTCTGGGATTTTGAAAAATTTCATGCTGTGCTGCTGTGTAGAGTTCATCAGTGCACTGCTTTCTCGGAAATATGGGAACATGTATAAAAGAAATTATTCCATGTAGAGTTTTACAAAGCACTTTGGGATCCTTTCAGATAAAAGATATTATATCAGACATTATGATAGGTAGTACTTATTAATACCTGTCATATTGTGACTTTCTCAATCACTTTTATTCTGCTTGGAGCACTCTCGGGAAACCGTTTTACCCAATTTACCATAATTGTGACATGACCCATATGGTCCCCTTCTTCTTTCCAGGACCTTTGGAAATATATTATAGATGCTCTCCATGACCTTTCCTAGAAGCTTTTTAATTGAAACGTTGTCATGCAGCTCCCATGTTTAAAGTAATTTCGTGTTTTGATGGCCTTCAAACACGAGTTGAATGTATATTACAAACAGGGAGGGCGGCAATGGAGTCGTTTTTTGTGTGGGGCTGGACCTGCTCAGAATGCTGCGTGGTCTAAGACATTTGCCAGATTCATCTGCAGCTTTTAGCTTTACCAAATAAATACTAAGTCTGCAGAGGCTTCCTGCAAATGCAGTGCTTGGCATGGTATAGTCCTGTCTTGTTAGGGCATTATGGTGCTATGAATTATTTTTGTTAAACACTGTAATACTTCTGGCTTGGGAAAAGGAGTTCTATGACTTCATTAAAATTATCGTCCAGATGTTTCTATCTGGTTGACAGAATGCCTGTGTAGAGACTTCTGACTTCTAGAAACACTCACGTTGTAGTCTTGTAAGCTTTAAGGTAGTTCAAATATATTTTCTTAGGAACGTGGATCCAAAAATATTGGCCAGGGAACTAGATTGGGAAATGCAGATTCAAACAAGATGAGAGAAAGCGACAGACTTAGCAGTGGATTCATTTCAGAATAAACATTCAAACATATTTCCTTTTGTACATAATGCAGAGGACTGTAAAAATCAGCACAATAAGTAGGCAAAAGGGATCATCCCCCCTCTTCTCAACTATGAGTAGAAGTCTGTTGGTAAATCACAATATTCTTCCATCACCAAAAAAAAAAAAAATTTTTTTTAAAAAATCAAACCTTCACTAAATTCAGAAGAGACCATTATTTATTATACCAGGGCATAATGCTATATTCTAGTCCAGAACTGAGTTTATTCATGCTGCAGCTTTCTGTTGGATTGGGGTTTCCACCAGTTTCATCTTTTGACCTTCCACAGGTAAAGAAGCACAGAATATGCAGCAAAGATCGGTCACTGCAGATAAAAAAGTCTGCAATGTTGCTTAGACAAAGGAATTATTCCTTGGGCCAGATTCTCTGTTGTGTGGTTTCGCTTTGCTATATTGAGTTCATTGACTGATTTTTATTGACCTTATTTCTTTGACTTCATCGTGGGTATTCTGATTTCCATCAGCTGAGGATCTGGCTCTCAGTATTTAATTTGCACAATAAATTTCAGAAAGTCTTTTGAAATGGAATCTGCAGTGTAATTAATGAGAACTGATGCTTAACATTGGATCCTTTCCCAATACCTTGTTATGCAGCACTAAACATTATGGGCCAAGTACTGATTTCACATTTTGACGCCAAATTCCCATTGACCTCTACAGGAGTTTCATGTGAGAAATGATAGCAGGATATATCCTATTATTGCCTGAAAAGGTCAGTGTTCTGATAAAAGTGAATGAAGCTGTCTTTTTCGTAGCTGTCAAGCAACTTGGCTTAATGCAGTCGTGGAATCTCACCATGATAATAGAAATCTGGCATGCTTGCCTTGGTGCACCACATTGTATCTGACCGTGAGTCCTTGTCCTTGCTTTACGTGATGGCTGAAATTCAGCCCTTCTGGGTGAGATATTAGTTACTGGAAGTGTAAGCAGCTCCACTTGGAGGAAAATGCATGCCTCTCACACCAACACGTATTAACCATTTGTATTTATGGTTCTATTAATTCTTTGCTGAGTTTTTACTCCTGTATTTCACATTCCTTGCATGAGGGGGGAAATCGTTGAGTAGATTTTTGGCTCTCGGTGTACAGTTCAAACACTGAGCAGCATTAGCTTACAGACAAAAATCAATCCATTGCTGGGCAGCCAACATTTTTTCTACCTCTGGCAAAGAATAATCAAAATATTCTCTGAGTTTTCTATAGCTGTTATTTACCATTACTGCAGTTCTGTGGCACCTCCATTTTCCATCTGTGATTTTTGTCTGCCTCTCGATCTCCCAAACTGTTTTAGGTGTGCTCAGATAATGCTGGTTTGGCTGTTTTGTGTTATCATCCGAGGGGACTGGTTGTCTACACAAATCACCAGAGGAGGGTACAAGGGTATAAAACCAAAGCCATAAAAACGTATTTTGTGGCACTTTCTCCCCTGCAGAGTTGCTCGGTGTGCTGGCCCAAGCTGGAGGAGCACTACCCCATCTTCTCCAGCTACAGCTTCTTCTGTAAGAACTGACCTGAAGCTTGAACCCCTTGGTTCAGGCTCAGAGGCCTTGGATGTCTCCATCCTTTCTTCATCCCCAGGCTTTCCATTTTGTTTTTCAGCTGCCAGGCTCTCAGCCCCTGAGCCTGCACTCGTTGCTCATTCTCCCTGCTACTGTGGATCTGCAGGTTCTCCTCTTGTAGCATTTGGAAAGGCCTCAGGCACATTTGTCCCTATTTGGTGCCTTTTTGGCCCAGTCTTTATCATGACTCTATAAGAAAAGCATACTTGTTTTTTTCAAACCACTTTTTCAAGCAATTGGTTGCACTTCATGTGTTCCTTTCCTCCTTTCCCCTGTGTATTAAAAGGCAGAAGGATTCAGTGACTTCATAGAATTCCCAGTAGCTGCCCAAATCCTGTTCTGGGGAGAAGATTCATCCTGATGGTTCTTGGTCTCTTTTAATTTGTATTTCAGCTTCAAAGGTTCTGTGTCAAGAGAACCCTCCACATGATCTCTTGGGAGAATAAAATACATATGGGGAAAAAGCTGTGGGGTGCCTTCTAGGCATTTAAAATTCTTTCCTTTGCTTGGAAAAAATAAAAAGAGTTTGCTCTGCACTGTTACCCAGAAAGACAGGAAAGGTTATAAACTCAAAAATATTATTTAACTAATTTTTTAAGCATGCCTTTTTGGGATGTGATAGACACAGTGCATAACATATTTCCTTGTTTACATCTATGAATATAAATATATAGGTGAATATATATGTGAGATATGTATACATAGGACTAGAACATACATGAATACAAGTGGCTAAATGGGGGAGCCTTCCCATGCTGCTATTTGTGAATGGAAGAAGGCAGGTGAATTAAGGTTGATTTTGTCCTGCATTTCCACTGATGATCCAAAGTCTTTTGCATGCTTTGACTTTCTTTAGAGAGCAAGAAGCAAAATGGGAGTGCATATTGTAAGTGAGCTGTGATAGCTACCGGCTTTCTGCTTTGGATTAAGGTATTGGTCTGCCTCTGTAAATGTCTACAGCCCTGACTGATCCTTTCCTTTAGCATTTTGCTGAGATTTGCTCTAAGCTATGGGCTTGATCCGGGGCTTTCTCAGTAATCAGTGACGAAAAAGGCACTTCCGTAGTGAACTTGATCTCAGGTTAGCTCCGATGCTTTCTGCAGGTGTCTGTCTCTCCTCCTTAGCTGTACAGGTTGCTTAGGGTGATTTAACTCCCAAATAAGGTGCACCAGTTCAGTCACAAAGAAGTGTGACTTCCTTAACGTAATCCAGGGGTGAGTGGATCTAAAGCAGTGTAAAAGAGAGGGAGCCAGGCTCCCTTTCCTGGACAGGAACCCTGATTTGGGAAAAACTTGTGTTGTCTGAAGTACTCCAGATTTTTTTTTTCCCTTTGTGGTGTGTGCTCTAAGTCTGTGTGTGTCCCCAGGCTTTCTCAGGGATGACATGGGTGTTTGAGGAGTGGTATTGTTTGGGTAAGACTTGACTTCTGACAAGCCTTGTATCACTTTATTATTTTAAAAGCAGACTGCTGCAGTGAATAGCACAGAGGCTCCTGTATAAGCTTCCTGTTTGGGAAACAATGATCCCATCAAATTGCCAGTGTGACTCATGCTGGGTGTTTGAATCATTTTTATTACACTGCTGATGATGGCTTGGAAAAGTCAAGTTTTGGTCATCAATTTATTCTACATCTTTTATATTGACTAAGTCTTGTATATCAGAAACATGGTCAGCTAGACATTTTTATGAGTCCAAGGAAAGATGTTCTGTGTAAATAACACATAGCCAAGAATAAAAAGCCAAATGTGCACATAGGACCTGATAATGTGAAAGTGTGATGGCTTTAAAGCTGTATTTTGTTTGTAGTATACTAAATCAGAGAACTGGATAAAGAGATTGCTCAGCTGACAGAAATACACATTATGTTAAAGGACTGAAAAGTTCGAATATTACTCAGAGCCAGCTGGGTTCTGAAACACAACCGAGAACAGACTGTTTCGGGGGAAAAAAGTATAAAAAACCCACAAAAAAACTAAAAACAACCCCTAGGAGCAAACCTCCCCCCTCCCTTTCTTCTGTTTCTTTTCTGTAGTGAATTGTTTTCCAAATATTTCCATCCTGGTTATGCAGGAGGTTGGGGTGGGGGCACAGGGAATCAATTACATTATTATTTTAAAGTAAGTTTTTAGTAGCCTGGCATTGGTTATGTGTATACTGCTTAGATAGCAGGGTAGCTTCACTGTGGGTTTTTCACAGGATTTATTTTTCACTTTATAGCTCTTTCTTTGCCCAAATTGCAACTATTTAACACCTTTCTCTCTACAAGTCTCCTGCCTGATTGCCTAACATCATAACATCTGCACTTTGCAATGAAGAAGTGGTTTTTTTTTTCCTCTTTGGTTGTATTTTAGCCACTACATTAGGCTGTGTTTTAAAAACTTAGTAAGAAGCCTCAGGAAATGCTCCAAGAAAACCCTACAGTAGAGTCTGAGTCTGTTTATGTCATTTCACATTAGTTAAGGGTAAGGCTTGCATGTAGTCCCATTATAATCAGTGGGAATGCTCCCATTGGTATGGCAAGCAGGATTTGGCCCTTTGTTTGTGATTACACATTCCCTGCCTGGTCTCTTAGACTGAAGGGTGTAATAAAATTAAACTATTGGATTAGAATGGTAATTTCAAAACACAAATCAGCAAGGGAACATGATTACATTTGCTTTTGGAGGATAAAGTGAAACATTCCTATTTCTCTCTTGGTGTATCTAGGCTGCCTAATGGAAGTAATTGTGTGTATCCAGAACGAGAATGTGAAAAACTGCAGAAATAGGAACAGAAAAATGTGTTCGTAAAAAGAAGGGGGGGGGGAAATCCCACAAATTCTTCTGATTCTTCTTGACATTTAGATCAGCAAACATATCTCAAAGCTCCCAAAATCGTTAAGGCCTGCTCCTGAAGAGATTTTATCTGTCTGGGACTAAGAATAGTTTTTCTGTATAAATAACTGTCTTTATCCAAAAAAAGAAGCCACCTTTTTCTTTTCTTGATGAACTAGGACTGTGACTGTAACATGATGTGCTCTGGAAGTTTCAGCTGGGCTGTAGATGTTTCATCCATCCCTGTTTTACCTCCAGAAGGTGATGAGAGCGTGGTTTACAAAACAGATGCTTTCATTCAGGTCTTTGCTGCTGAACCTGGTGTCCTGTGGTAAGAGCTGGCTTTCCCAGGGCATCTTGGAAATTATTGAAAATTGCCTTATTGAATTATGCACATTTTGGATCCATCTCACAGCGATTTGCGTTCCAGCTCCTACAAAATTCTTTGAAACATAACAAATTAAGCTTCTGTGTTTTCTGTCAGGATAAATAGCATAAACCTCATTTAACAGACAAGCAGAACTAAGGCCACAAATGAGTCATGCACTTCCATCTGCACTTGGGTATCTACCACCCTTTCAGCCCTATGAAAACCACTTTCCCACTGGATTTCTCGTTTCCCTTCTTCTCACCACTGGGCCCTGACACTTCAGATTCTTTTGCATTGTGACAGTCTCCAGTATCCTTTCTTCACAACCCCCTAAAAACACGTCATATTACATTTTTTGCCCAAATTATCTTTTTTTTTAATTTTTAAACCTACCATGTGCAATCAGCACATCTTTCAGAGCATATTCACTTTTGCAGAGCAGTACAGGAACATCAGAAATGCCCTGCTGAGGCAGGCAGTGGTCTGTCTAACTCAGTGTGCTCTTTCCCACAGTGGCAGCCAGAGATGCTCTATAAAGAGAGTGGATGAGCCTGGCCATTACCTGCAGTCCCTTTCCCTTCTCAGCCTCTCAGCAGCCACAAGAATTGGGTTATGGATATCAGTGAAAACATCCCCACCTATTCCCTTTAGGATCTGTTCATGGACCTGCTGTCCCTGAATAATCTAATCTCTTTCTAAACTTGCTGATACTATCTGTCTCCACGGCCTCCTATGGCCACAAATTCTAGAAGTTCAGTGCCTGCTATTTAAAAGCTATACTTTTATCTATTTTAACCCTTTTCTCCACTAGTTTCAGTAAGGTTTTAATTGTGAGATTTGGTAACAGCTCTGTTTTCTGAATCCTTATTACCCACAAATCCTAGGATTTTGTAAATGTCTATCCCATCTTACAGACTTCTGTACAAGTTGAAAAATGTCAGCATTTTCAAAATCTCCTAATTAGGCAGCTTCTTCATCAACTTATTCAAAATGAACCATTTTCTGTACCTTTTCTCCTGCTATGTCATAGGTTCACAGAAATGTAGAACCACAGACAGAATGGTTTGGGGTGGAAGGGACCCTTAAAGGTCACCTGGTCCAACCCCCTGCAACGAGCAGGGACGTCTTCAACTAGATCAGGTTGTTTAGAGCCCCCTCCATCCTGACCTTGAACGTTTCCAGGGATGAGTCATCCACCAGCTCACTGAACAACTTGTGCCGGTGTTTGCCACCCTCACTGTAAAAAATCTCATCCTTATATCTGGTCTGAATCGATTCTGTTTTAGAGAACCATAACCCTTGTCCTGCTGTTACAGGCCTCGCTGCAAAGTCTGTCCCCATCTTTCTCGTAGGCCCCCCTTAAGTCCTGGAAGGCCACAGTAAGGTGTCCCCAGAGCTTTCACTTTCCCGGGCTGACCAACTCCAGCTCTCCCAGCCTTTCTCACAGGACAGGTGCTCCATCCCTCGGATCATCTTTGTGGTCTTCCCTGACTGTTCCACGTCCTCCTTATGTCCCAGAGCTGGCTGCAGTACTCCAGTGTCCTTCCCAGGATACAGACACCGAGCACAGGACTGAAAACATTCATGTTCACAAGGGGGTGTGTAGCAGTAAAATCACTCTGGCTTGTACACAACAGCTTTCCTGATGATTCCCAACATCCTGTCAGGGCTTTCTTGGCTGCCATTGTAGCAAATACAAGTGGGAAGTGAATATTTGACATGGTTTTTCTTAACACGAAGGGGGAGGAGTGGAAAGAAGTAGTTTACTTCAGCTCTAAATTTTTCAGGATGTGGTCTTCAAATAATCATTTGAACACAAGCTACAAACTGAGCTATTTGACATTTTCTAGTTTTGTTACAGGTCAGGGATTTTCTCTGCTCACAGTTTAAGAAACCAGCAGAAATGTATTTCCAGCAGTGGTTAGGATGGTATATGGTTAAGGGCAGAGGTTTACAGTTAGGAATGACCAGTAGAGTAGGTTATATTTAGTCTGCTTCAAGTAGCTTCTGTGTGGTTTGTTCTTGTTGTTTTTTAAATTAATTGGTACTGAAACAGGACCAAGATTTAAGAGAGTGAACAGAGAACAGGTAGAAAATGTCTACTCCATTAAAATGATACCCAAATGTTTTAAATGCCCTGTCATTCTAGTGGCCTGTGGAGGGCATATCAAACTCCTTGCAGACCAAATAAAATGATAAACATCTTCCCTCTCTCTGATGTGCTTGCAGCTGTTGCAGCTTTTTGGTGTGATTTACAACACAAGGCATTTTGTTAAGGCAGGGAAACAGTAACGCCTGTAGGATTAACCAGAGATGTGGGTGGAACAAAAGGGACCGTGCACCAGCCCTTGCCCAGATCCCAAGTGTCCAGGATGTGCACCTGGACACGGAGACTTGCCTGGAGAGGGAAGGAGAGATCTGAGCTGCATTGCAGGGAGCATATCCTGGCCTTCCCACAGCAACTGCAACTCATGTTTTGCTTCATCTGAATAATCTGCTCATGGTTCTTGGCTGGCCTGTGCAAGTGGGATTAGGTGCAGCACAAACACAGACCAAAAAGACAGTCTTTGTCTCTTAGCAGTTCACAGGGCATGTCCAATGGGCTGACCATATTTTTCAGCCTTTCAGGTGACTCTGAAACCAGAATTGCCCAGGGATCCACGTACTGCCGTAATGGAGCTGTGCATGTGCTGAGAAGGACGGGCTGGGTAGAAATGAACCTTCCAGTGTCTGTTCAAAATTAAGCAAACTGATTTTTATTATAATTTTATAACATAAAGAATGCTGTAAGTGTGTTTTAATAATCTTTTACTAAGAAAATAAAAGAGGACTATTCAACGATGTATTTATTCTCATGGCAAGCCCTATGAGATCATCAAGTGTCCTCTGACAGGTGGAGGTGTTATACAGGTGATGATGTATAACAATGACACACAATTGTCTCCCATACTTGCTAATGACTGCCAGTGATATTCATCCTTCCATGTCTTTGTCAGTAAAAGAAGTAGGTAGTTAGTAATTAAACACATTGAAAAAAAGAAAATGAACAGAAAATATTACTTATGGATTAGGTAAAGCTTGCTAAACTGGACATGTGAGTAATACTGTAGGAAGGAAAGTCATACTTGCTGTACAGGAGAGGATCTACAGAGTTTGCTCTGTAGAACTGAAGACTCAACCTACTGCAAGGAATGGTGGTGAAGTAAATTATATGGTTGATCTAATAAGAACACAGCCTTTAGAAACTGGTGGGGTTTGTTCCCATTAGGTCTCTGAAATTTATAGTAATATCTGTTTAAACACATAGTGATGAGACTTCCATTTCCATGCCCTGTGTTAGATGTATCATTATTTTCAGAAAATGGCAGAGAGAGCTTGAAAGTCTTTTAAAACCATATTGGGAAGGCATTTTGGTGTTGTATGTGACAGCAATTCAAGTAAAGGCAACTGGTTCAAACAAGATATAAACCAATCCTCTTAATAACCCACAGCATTCCTTAAGTCCTTCTGGAGAGAAGGTCACTAGTACAGGGAAGATTTTCCTTTTTATGATACCTGATATAGACAAATTTAGAAATCTCACAGTAAAAGCCTATCTGCAACAGCCTCAGATTTCAGGAAGCTTCAAGGAAGGCAGTGCCCTCTGAGCCCCACTGCCAGGAGCGTGCAGGGAGTGGCAGATGAAGCTCTGCCTTCTGCTCACCCACAGAAAGGAGTGTTTGCTTGGCTCTGACAAACAGACCTGGAAATGAAAACTGCCATGATGCTTCAGTCCAGCAAGGCACCAGTGGAGTTAATGTGTTTCAGCTGCACAAAGTGCAAATATATATAACGTGGCATGTATAGAAAGGCCACTGGATCTTTAAAGGGAAACAGGCAGAGCTAATAGGTTTCTTTGAATATAAACATCAGTATATATTTTCGTGACTCAACTCAGCATATTCTATATGGGTTGTAATTTTAAAATTAGTGGTTGAAGGGAGAGATAAGCACCATCAATAAATTAAACTGTAACCCAGCGGTTTAGTCATGAAAGGTTAAAATAAACTTGCTTGATTGATTATGAATTTTAAACAGCTTTTCTTCAATGTAATCAGTGCTCTACCAATGTCATTGCTCATTAAAGAAAAGATTTTCATTCCAACATTTGATTGAGGATGTTTTTTCTCATTTGCATTTTGCTTTCTACCGAGTAAGCATCTTGCCTTCAGAATTATTAGATTTTTTTTCCCCCTTGTCTGTCCATAAAAGCCGTAAAGTGGGATGGAGCAGTGATTTAGAGGGATACTACATAAAGATTGAATGAAGATATTGACTACAGGCCCTAATGCAAACAGGACTGTCTGATGGACTGTCTTTGACAGGATGATGGAAGGGAGCCTTGTGGCCTACTTAGCTGCCCTTCTAATTGGCCTTTATGAATATTTAATGAAATCAAGATGAAATTCAATCAGAGCTTTTACCTGCTGAATCTTAGGGAAAAAACGCAGGATATTATTAGATTTTCCCAGCCCTTGTATACAATAAAACTGTACTGAAATGTCCGTGTGTTAGTCAGGTGGCTGAGATATGCTTTTTATCCAGGGACTTGGTTTCTTCCAAAGGAATTAACCTTTTTACCACAAAAAGCAGCATGATTTTCCATTTGCATGCATCACTGCTATTTTATTACTGGCATAGTATAATGTTTAAGCCATAAACAAGCAACAGCTATTCCCTTTGAAAACGTACCCTTAGCAAATTCTTAGTCTATGCCAATTTGAAGCCTTTTAGGGAACTTTGAGGTCATATAATAGTTGCAGAACTACATAATGCTGTAGCCTAATATTTTGCGGCACTTTGGTTGATGTATGAGAGAGAATTTGCACGATCTCATTTCTCAAACATAATCTGGGTTGCATCAATAACATTAAATTATGGCAATGAGGTATAAAACAGTCTGACAGTCTCCTGCTGTAGTACACTCTTACATTCATTTAAATGTAGATTTTGTTTTTCTGAGTGGAATGCCAGAAAAGCTTTTCATAGAAGCACAATGGACAGATTAATCTATAAATGGCAAATTCAACAGTGGAGAAGGTTTTCCCCATTTTTAGTTCTGTGAGTTTTATCTTACTCCCCCAAGATAAGCTGTTTATTCACAGTATGTTGCTTTTATGCATTTTTCAGTATCATTTCTTTGGACAGAAAGGAGTTTGGTACTTAGAGATAAACACAGCATGTTAATACTAAGCAATGCGTGAGTAAATCCTTACGGGTGGGACTAAATAAGAACAGTTCAATATCGTTATTTAAAGGCTTGATTCCTTTAAATAAAACTAATTTTGTGGGCATCAGTAATGCTCCCTTGGGTCACTAATGCTGATATCACCAGGTATAGAACACATACCTGAGCAGCAGATGGGTGCATGTGTTATTGGGGGGGGCATGAATGAATGCACACCCAGCTTCTCTCAGTTTTTAGATATAAACTCTCTTTTCCTGAGCACATACACTAATGGTAACGTTGTTAGGATTATTTTTACAGGGCTGTGCACGAGGGCAGTGTGATAGGCTCCCAGATGCTGTGAGAAGCTTTCAGACTTCCACGTGTCTGGGAAAATATCAGGACTAATAGTAAATAAGGAGATAACATTCATTCTGGGAGAGCCCACAGGTCTGTGCATTCCAGCTTCTTGCTCCAGCAGTGCCCAGTGGCCAATACTCAGGGGAAATTAAACGGAGTGAATCCCTGATCCTAATGGGCTTCCACTCCTGAGAGCTGTTCCAGTCACCCCCAGGGCTTGCTGAGGTTGCTGTAGGAGCTAGAAATAGTCAGAACATAAAATAAAAAATAGAAGAGAGTGGTAAATGTTACAGCAAAACTGACCCAAGTGGCAGCACTGGTGTTTCTGCTGGGATGCCCCTGTATGTACTAACACCTGACTGGGAAGGCCTGGGCTGAGCTCACACTGAGCAGTCCTGGCCACGAGGAGCCCCAGGGCCATGAGGAAGCTGCTTCAAAAGCACGAGGTTACCAGAGAGGTGCCTGCACTCCTCTGTTCAGCTCTTACACTGATGCATACTTTAGCTTCTAATTGTATTTTTCATTCTCCCTTCCAGTGGCGTACGAGCTGTGGAGCTTGGGAGTTGGGAATTCATAAGCAGGATCTGAATTCACGCAGAAAGAGCAGTTCTCCCCAAAGCTCCATTCCTTCAGGTAGCTTTTTACCCAGGGGACTGTCATCTAGTGTAAACAGAAGCCTACACCCTGATGACTTAAAACCATTTTAGAAGCAAACTAAATGAAGTTATATCAGCATATTTTGCTTTTTTGAGTCTTCTCAGTGTATATGAAGAATTGAAGAATGGATAAGAGAGTGAATGCTTATGCATGTATCTGTATGCAGGAATGCTGAGCTAAGAGAAATAAACACTTGACAGTCTTTCAGAGGCTAAAGGCTTTGTATAAAGGCAGACATGGAACCGGCAATGAAAGGATAAGGCTCTCCACATCAACCTTAATTTGGATTTATGTCAGCTGTACACATGGATGAGATATTTCAGCTCACTGGTACGAGTAGTGTGTTCTTTGCATCTTATTGTCCGAGGTCCTTTTGTAATCTATCCTTAGAGAAGATGTAGATAGCACATATATTTTCAGACATCTGAGAAAAGAGAATTCACCACAGTACCATCTGCAGTATTTCTCAGTAACTGCTCAAATCATTTTGTAAATCTTTGTTTAAATGGGCTGTGAATATCCACGTCACACATTTACTTTCAGTAGATTGAACACATCAGTTTGTCTTCAGATCAAACAGATATGCAGTGGACTTCCACGGAGAGATTGGATTGCTTGTTTAAACACAAGTTTTGTGGTGATAATTCAAATGAAAGTTAGGTTTTTCCTAAACATGGTCAAAACAAAGTAAATTTTGATGCATACACAGAGCAGTGCTTAGGAAGATAATCTCCTTGCTTTCTCAGAAACTATATCCAGGATATCAGTAGCCTTTGGACGGCAAAGGCCATGACAATGAATGATAATTTTTTAAATGTTTTTGAATTCTTTCTGTTCATCCCTCTGTTCAAAAACAAAATGTATTTAAAATTCCACTTTAAATGGCCTTACTAGTCTGCACTTGATGCCTTGGAATTTCATCCAGCTTTCCCTGTTGCCTGAACCCCTGGCAGTGACCTCAGCAGTACTAAGGCAGGATATAATTTACCAAGTGAACGATATGGTCTGAGGCTGGTAATGAAGTTTCTGTTCAAGTCAAAGTCAGCTGTTCACGGGGATTGCATTCCCTCCTGATGTTGATCAGAAATGAGACCAGATGCTTTAGATTTGGGGAGGATTGCTGGCACTAGTGGAGGTGGCATGAAGGTGGTAAAGTGCACTAGTGACTCTTCTAATATCCCAAAAGGTCTGAGATGAGTGAAATGTGTTCTGGTTTAGGCTTTCAAATATTTCAAATAGAAAATTCATTTGTGGTGTATCTCTGTGTATTTCTTTTCTCGTTACCTCCTGGCAGAAACCTCTGTAACTTGAGAAACCACTGGTATCTAGAAATCATGGATTTGATCCGAATCTCTATTAACCCAGGACAGAAGATCAAGTTGCTGATTATTTTGTGGCTAGTTACCAGTGTGTGAACATGCAATGGAAATCAGAAGAGGCATTCACTAGTATTCTGGAAAAAATTAGTATTTGCTAACATTTCTGAAATCCTACACATTTAAAAGGGAATTTGTATTATTTGGTTCTTCATTTATAGATTTAGAGACTGAGTAGCATGGGGGAGTTGCTTTAGAGGCCTTGGCAAGGCTGGGACTGGAGTCTGGGGCAAGAAGCTCACACGGCAGGGGGTTGGATCTAGAGGGTGTTTACAGTCCCTTTCATCCCAAACCATTCTGTGATCCTATGACTGTCCTCTTTCTCTCTGTCCATCAAGGAGCTGGGGGAAGATGTTTTAGGGGTCAAGCCAAGAAGCAAGGAGTAGGTGCAGTCACCAGGCAACAGAGGGCAATGTATTTCCCAGGACAAGAAGTGGCAGCAGCAGGTGCAGAGGTTGCAGAAGGCACCTTTCAGTACCCACTGCCATAACCAGATGTGGTTTTAACAGCCTCTTTTACTGAATGAACCTAAATCAGTTCCGTCCCAGCTTAGTCTGCAAATCATTACAATATTACTTTGTATGTGCATTCAGATAATAAATGCCTCATCCTTCCAAATGCACCTTTTGTTCCTCTGTTAAAGAGGTTTTTGGTCCTTTATTTCCAAAACTGAGGAGTGACCAGTGCCAAATGCTTAGCTATTGGAGCTGAGAGATCCCAGTCTCCTGGGAGCTGCTCCCAGTTGTGTAACTGAGTCTCTGTCACCTCAGGTACATCACTCTTACCTCACCCCAGCCATTTGGGGAAGAGTAACCGCACCAAACCAGATCACTTCATCCTCTAACCAGTAATGAGCTGTAACAAACACATCATTCAGAGTTCCCATAGTAGGCAGCCATGGAATAACATATCTGTAGCCCAATTTCTTCTAAAAAATACCAGAAAATGGTTAAAGTCTCTCTTGAAGCATAAGAACTAATGCCTCTACTTCTTTCTACCCAGATGCAAACCTGAATATTCTCATTAGATGTACAGAAATCAAATTCTTAAATCATACTGTGTTCCTTTACTGACTTGTGCTAAAGCATTTCAGAGATTAGCTGGGCATGTTGTAAGAATTATTCATATAGTGTTTTAAATGTTCAGCCCTTCTGTTTCATTGGACTATCCTCGTCTCCTGCCATTAAAAAGTGGTAAATGGCAGTCAGCTTAATTCTTTTATACTCTTGCTTACTGTCTGTGTCCTTTTTCCCCCTCTAGGAGGCCCCAGCCTTTGATATATGTCCTGTTGATACAGAGCTATATATCCACCACTCTTGTTTCATAGTTAACACTCTTTCAAATACAGTGGCCAGAACATAATGCAGCAGGTAAAGAAATAGTTTTAAGGTCTGGAGTACTATTCCTGTCTGATAATCAACTCGTATCTTTATGCTGTGCAGTCCCCTCTATGTAATACATTTTCAGATCATTTGAGGATATATACTACCT
This sequence comes from Myiotriccus ornatus, assembly GCA_036023395.1. NCBI lineage: Eukaryota > Metazoa > Chordata > Aves > Passeriformes > Tyrannidae > Myiotriccus > Myiotriccus ornatus. The sequence goes on from JAYRBT010000005.1 coordinate 7,250,180, forward strand.
AGAAGCAAAGTACTGTGCCAGTATTATCTGGTGCTTTGTACGTCTGAGAAGCGAATTCCATTTCCTGGATCAGACAGCAATGAAACCAATATCCGAGCCACTGTATTATCTAGATACAAATTCAGAATGCTCTGATCTCTCACCCTCAGAACACGACACAAGATCTTGCCTTAACTCTTGTGGTATTAAGTTGATTAGAGATATTTTATCCAGGGGTATCTCTGGACTCCAAAGCTCAGCAGTTAGAGCTTTTGCCCAATTTCGTTTACTTTAATCCTGCTGTTCCAGTGGAACTTCAACAGAGGGTCTTCTCTTTTTCACATTTCGTGGAGAATGGAGCTAGCTGTAAAACAGCATTTGATTTCAGCAATTCAACTCCAGGCCAATTAGTTTGATTCCAGTCAAAATTGCATTCAACAGTGATCAGCAAACATTCCTAAAAACAAAGCAGTAAGCAGCAAATACAGATGCCAAGAAAAAGGATGCTTTCCCTGTGCATTGGATCAGAGATCTTTACAGAATTAAACTTTGTAGACAGGTTATATATACACCTTTTTTCAGCAAACAAGGGGGGAAAGAAAGAAAATCACAACTTCACAAATGGAACTGACCAAGTTGAAGAATTATCCCAAAAGTCTAAGAGCTGAAGTGAAACACATTTTGAAATGAGATACGAGACCTTCAGGTGGTATAAATCAACTAATGCTATAACACCTGAAGAGTTGGCCCAACATGCTTGGACTGGGATAGGATAAAAAATTTTCTGCAGGCTTTCCAGAAAATTGGATTCCTTCACAGGAGCTATTATTATGAAAAGAACAATTAAAGGGGAGGAGTGGCATGTTAATATTAGTAATATAATATGCAACAATCAATATAAATTCATCCCGGAATATAGGGTCTAAATGTTTCATTATCATGCACCTGAGAAGCAATTACACAGATGCATGTACAATATTGTGTTGCAAGAAAATAAATTAAAACCTTAAATTATTACTAAAGAGCTACAATTCTCTCCCCCCTCACCCCCCCCCCCTTTTTTTTTTGTTTTGTCAGGGATAATGACTATGTTTATGTTCCAAAAGAAGGCAAATATATATTAGTCAGACTGCTGGTCCAGGACTGAAGCCAATGACAGTATTTTTAATAAAATACAGTCTATTTAATATCCGCTTTTTTTGTGTCCTGCACAACTTATAATTATTGCCAGCAGGCAAAAAAGGGAACAGTAGGGGAAAAGAATACAGTGAAAAAAAAAATAAATCTTTTCTGATCACCAAAAAATGGTATGAAAAAGATAGGCAGGACATATTGGAGACAGTGCTGGGGTTCAAGTGACCGGAATGAATTGTGCATACACTGTGAGACAGTCAAAGCTTGAAAAGGTCTAACAAAACCTGCATTACCTCGCAGGAGACAGAGCGTTTGTAAGATCTGAAACCTAAAGCAAAACCAGTTTCAGCCTGCAGGCCCCTTTGGAGTCTGGGCTGGGCAATTACAGGTCCTGCAGATGGTGGGAAGCTGAAGGCACATTTATTTTTTGGTGGCAGACCAAAAGTACTCACAGGGATTTTTATTTTTTTTTTTAAAAAAAACTCCTTATTTGCTTTAGTCTCTGTGTGGCCTCCACAGCCCATTCTGTGGTTGCTTGGAAATGGCCAGGTTTTCAGAAAGCTGACTCCAAGTTCAAGGGCCAAATTCTCTGCTGGCACAACTCCACCAATGCTGATGGTGTCAAGCCAGCAGAAAATTTGGCTCCAAGCGCTGTCTGATCGGCTGGTCTGTCCATAGACTCCAAGAAGCCCAGAAATTTTCAGCACAGTTTAACTCAGGGTAGCTCAGATAGAGTGGTTTTAACCATCAGATCAGGACTAGAGATGCTGTCGGATATGGAGTAGAAACACAACATTTATCTGTGTTACGAACCACCCCCTTTTGGAGGACTTGGCTCAAATTTGCAGGAGCTGTGGACTCAGGAGTTTAGCAGCCAAGTGCTATTTCTATTCCCTTAACAGAGCCACCAAAAAACCACAATACTGGGATCTCGTTCCACTGTGGAAGCCTCTTCACACGACATTCCCAGTTGGTCAAACCCAAGGCACACTGCCAGTGCTCTAGTGGGGTGGACAGTGCCCTGCTCATGCTGGGTTATATCACCAGACAGACTCATTTCAGCAATACTGCTCCACTTTTTCAGGGTTTTTAAGGAATGTGCTTGTCGGCCCTTTATACTGTTAGATGCTTCAGCAGTTGGTATTTGTCACTCTAGTGTGCTTTTTGTTTCTTATCTGGTTGGCTTTAATGAGATGAGTTAGCTTCTGTTTTAACTTGATGGTCATGAAATGTACTTCTTACATACCTAAAATGAGAATTGGCGAAGATATTAAAAAATGGCCTTTCATACATTTATAGAAGGTAACTGGAACCAGTTTAATTGGCTAGCAATTTATTTTAGTTTGCTGGATAGAAATGGATGTGAACCTCTTAAATGTAGAGTAAATAAGTCCTCCCATATAACTGACATTGAATATTTGCTTGGAGAGACATTTTGATTCCAGAATTATTCTCTACAAATACCATTGCACCCAGATAACTGTGACTGCCAGTTGCCACCCATACTGTTCATTTTATTGTGCCTGCAAGTCCCTCTTACTAAATGTTGCCCTATCTAGATTGATAATCTTGACCCAATATATATATATATATACTGTTTCCTTGCCCAGTTTTAGTGCTGTACAGCATTTCAGTTCTATCTACCATAAATCTAAATCTATAATCTTCGATTTCATGGATGCAGAATAGAGATTTTTGGGGGGATTCAGAGGGTTTTGGTGGGTTTTTTTCTTTCTTTTCTTTCCTGTTTTGATTTTTTTTTTTCTCCTTTCTTTTACTGCTACAGCCACAGGCTTAGAAGGTAATTTATAGAAGCATGGTAACATCCTCTGCAACTAAAACCAGGCACTGCTCCCCTCACAGTGTTCATACCGTTGTGGACATAAACTCCAAAGGCCTCTTTACTAAAAGGACTGATGTGAGAAAAGAAAACTCAGTGGTTTTTGCAAGCAAGCCAGAGCTCCCTGGCATGCTCCCAAAAAATGCTTTCACTGGCACTGGTGCCCCATAAGCACTGAATTCGTTTTCTCATACCAGGCTATTTATGATTCTCATGTGAGGCATGAAAGTCATTCATCTTTCTCACAGGACAAGCAAGCAGGGCAAGAGCAGTGCTAACACTGAGCATGTTGTTACCATTACTCAGTACTAGATTTATTGGCATTGTATCTTTCGAAGTAACAGGAGGGAGCCCAAAGCCATCCTCTACAGCAGCTGTTAACTCAAACTACTCTCTGCTAGTTGCTTTCATATTTTAATCCCAAATCAACCAGATTAGGGTGAAAGAGGAGAAGCAGCACTACAGGGAATAGAGAGCTGCATAGACAGCAATGAGATGGAGAGCTGATTTCATACCTTTCAGCTAGTGCACAATGGGGATCCAATTCTCCATTCCCTTCCTCAGCCAAGTCTGCTCTTTATTTCTGTGAGTCCAGGAGAACGTGCTCATCTGTTGCCTTGTTGGGAAGAATTCTTCTTGTCTAACCTTATCCACTGGAGTTAAGCGTCTCATTGTCTAGATTTGCTCAGTAAGACATGGAGACCAAAAAAAAAAAAGCACATCCACAGGGCAATATACTCCATCCTGAGTTTTCTGTTTACAACAGATGGGATTAACTGTGCTTTGGAGGGGCCTGTTTCTCTTAGTTTGAGAGAATCCTAATTGACCAGTTTAGCTTTGATGCATATCCTGTAAAGTGAGGTGGATGCCATATAGTGTGACTTGACAGACTGCCATTTTCAAAACGTGTCCATGAAGAGGAAGTTCTTCTTCAAACTTAGTGTTTGAGAGGCTGTAGATGGCCCAATAATGCTGAAATCCCACTGACTTTAGCAGAGCACAAATCCTTGATTTGCGTAGTGTTCTTTCAGGTGTTTATCTACCTAGGCCTCCAGCTATACTAATTACAATTACTTTGTTCTAGGATTTGTATTTTACTGATATATAGTGTCTCCTAACTTAATTTCTTCGTATTTCTTCTTTTTAGTATAATAATCTGACAGAAATTAATATCGGTTCCTGCGCTGAAACTGCATGATGGAGATACCGAACTTTGGGGTGAAAATGAGGGAATGCTTTTGCAAGCAATGATCTGAAAATCCTGTTCAGATCAGCAAAGTCACTTCATCCCTGCTTTTCCTGCAGGGGCTTAATTTACAAAGAAGCTTCTCCACCCCAACCATTCCATGGGAAAAAATGAATACTGTGCCTGTCATCACTCACATGAGCTGCTTCCAAGCAGTTTTTCCCCACATACATGTGCAAGAATAACCATGTGCAAGCATAACCAACATCAGGCACACCTAATTCTGCTAGTCTAGTCATGGCTCGTTTTTTATCTGCTTCTGGAAGCTGGATACATACGTGTGTGTATATAGATTGTTTGGGTTTGTGGGGTACCTGTCCCTCATGGGTCAATTATGACTGTTCAGAATGATGCAGCTGTTTTCTTTTATCTTCTTTGTACTTGTTCTCGTGACAGCAGACCAATCTGTGAGCCTCAGATGTGGTAACACATTCTGCATGCATGGACCTGATGACTAGAAGGTTATAGCTCGTTCTGTCAGAGTTTACTTCTCTCTGTCTTGTTCTCCAGAGTGACTGAATGTTTTTCCCCCAAAGCTGCAGACGCATCATGACAGATCTACCTGCATACATCTTTGTCAAAAGTTTTCCTAGTTACTGAGCTTACAAACCTTTGGGAAGAGTGTTCATAACACAGCTATATTTTGGTAAAGTAGCTTGGAGTTTTCCTTTCTTTTCTTTCTTTTTTTTTTTGTGGGGGGGGGAGAGATTTTTTTTTTTTTTCAAATCACTAACAAATTGTTTGTGCAAGACCTGCTTATGCATCTTGACTTTTCTTCTTGCCTGTGTAACCAGTGCCACACAAATGAGCCCCTAACCTCAATGCTGAGCAGGTTGCAAGCCCTTTGAGCCTCAGCAATTGTTAGATGCTCATACTAATGAACACAGGTATCTGGCACAGGCAGCAGTGGTGGATTTCAAGCTGCTGGAGGTGATGACTTTAGAGGCACAGAGAGAAGATCAGAAATTGCAAAAAAAACTTCCATTCCGGACTGTTGGGAAGGACTGTTGTTTCTTTCATGCCTAATTCAAAGAGCTTGCCCTGTTGGATGTGTGGCAATGTTTGTATCAAGAGTTCTTCCTGTTCCTTCAGGAGTCTCAATCTCTTGGCTCTCTTCAGATGTCTTCTTCAAGCTTTGTCTTCTCAAATACCTGAAGTTAATTGGATTTCAGAGAATAAACAGAACAAAACGTGTTCAACCCTTAACCTCCTTTCCTTTTGTTATCTCTCCTAGAAGTTATGTCCATTAATGCTAACTGGCTTTCTGATTCAGGAAATCAGCCTTCCAGAATGGCATTACTTACAGGGTTATATTTAGTGCCACTTGAAATTCATCTGACTTGTTTTGCTTGTTAGTTCTGCTTATGTAATGTGTAATGTGGTTTAAGCATTTCAAAAACTCCTTTCCCTATTTTTAGATTTTTCTTATTCTATAGCATCTCTTGCTAAAGAGACTTAAACTTTATAAATGAAGGTTTCTGCCTCCTTTCTTTACTAGTGTGTTGAGAATCTTCCTACAAAGATTAAGTTTAAAATACCTAATCCACAAAGAAGCATCAGACACTGGATGCTTCAGGGAAGTAGCTGTCCTTGTGTGCCTTCCGGTCTTCACAAACTTTAGGGTGAAATTAATTTCATCTGATGACAAACCATAGTTAAGGCCTTGTTTGAGCTGCCAATTCGGGCTCTTTTTTAATGTCTGGTGTGGGCAAGGAAGCTCTAAAAGATGATTCACTCTCTCCTAAGACGTTTATCTGGGAGAAGTTATAAGATTCATTCTATAGAAGGGATTTTATCCTTCCACTGATAATAAAGAGAGACAAGATAACTAACTACACTAGATGACTTGTTTCTAAATATCCAAGGTTGTGAAATTCAGTCAGTCCTGTGACACATGAAACACAGAGACACAATGTTACAAACACTGCACACAACCTTATGCAAATCAGTGCACCAAATTATTCCTGAGCAAGAAATGTAGCTAAACTTCATTTGGGCTGCCCAAATAATACGACATGTCCAGTGGCTCTGGCGTGGCAGCATCTTTATGAGTGAGAAGTTAAAGTGATAGCCTTATCCCAAGCTTAGGAGCTTTAGTCTCCAGTGAACATTTATCACCTGCTCAGCGTGGTTTTCCAGATGTACAACATTCACTGTAAAGATGAACAGAAAAAAGGAATGTTGATTCCTGAATAAAGCTGAAATATCTTGGTACTAAGGTGTCAGCCCTGACTGCCATACTGGGTGAGGGATGTCGAACGGAGAGGCTGATCACCTCAGGGTGGGTCTATAGTGCTGACAGCTGCCCAGAGTAGGAGCCTCACACGTGTGTTCTGAATTGCACCCCCCCAAACTGTCTTTCTTCGCTCTACTAACAGTGGAGACGAGCCAGCTAAAAAAGCTCCTAAACTGAGGACCTAGAGCTAAATACTGTCAGTGCAGCAGGACAGCTGAACTCCAGTTTCAGCAGTGGTTGGATTCATCATTTGTGTTTCTGTCCTGAAACTGCTTGTAGTTTACAATGTAGGGATACAAACACTGAGACTTTATGGGTCTTGCTTCTAGTCATTTTGTGAAGATGCAGGTCTAGAACCATTTACATCAAGTGAGAGGTTCTCCTGCAGTCTTTAAAGAAGTGTAAGGACATTTTACAAAATGTTTATTAAGAAAGTAGCTGCTTTTTTCCTCTTTATGTCCAAGAAAATTCTTATTGTTCAATCTCTTTGAGTAAGTATTTTAAAAATAGCCTGGTTGTAATATATTCTGTGTGTACTTGGGATCAAATGCAATTTCTTCTTGGAGATTTATATGTAATTATTTTATCCAGGCTCCTTCCCCCTTTAGCAATCTTAACAGTGCCCAAGGTTACTTTAGACCAACATTGATAAAATTCATTCTCTGATTAAAAAATAAAGTCTGATATCAAAACTCTATGTACACTATAGACTTCCATTGTTATAGAGTCCTTATTGTCTTGGGTTCATAGGCTGCAGTCTTTGGAATATTGAATTACTCTACAGCTTTCTGCATTTTAAAAAGTGTTCATATATGATCGTTTTATCGATGCCATTTGAATACCAACAAATTTGCTGATTCTTCTAAAAGCAGCAGATGCAGGAATACACCTACTGCTCAAAGACTTCCTTTAGGGTTTTTTGGCTGTTAAAACCCCCCCAAAAAAACCCAGCCAGTAAGTGTTTGGGAATCACCCCTCCTTTAAAATACTTTAAAAAAATATCCTGCTATGCATTATTGCCATTATATTTGTTAAGGAGACCATAGAATGTCTGGAATAGGTAGTGTACAGTGTGAGGTTAATTCCTTTAGATGGTAAAGTACTAACTTTTCGAAGATTACACAAGAAGTTTATGGCAAAACCAATAACAGATAGCTGATATTTTAGACGTGGTATCCTCCACTCTGATATAATGAGCCCGAAGTGTCCTGTGAGGGAAGAAGGATATTGTTCTATGGAGAAAAGAAGCAGTAAGGACTGTTTCTGTTATTTTATGTCACTAAATCAGGATTCTATTCAGGCTCCATTGTTAGTAAATTTAAATAAAACTAATTGTCAGGAACTGCAAGACATTTTTTTTTTCCCCAGGAATTTAATGGAGCATCACTTAACCAGCCCCACCTACGAAAGCACAACCACTGTTTTAACCAAGCTGGGGAAGGAAACAGTCAAATAATATCTTGTATTTAAAAGTACCATTGAAATAGCAGGTCTGGAATTTTAGCAGAGTCCAGCACCGCTAATACATTTATTGGTATTTAATGTGTGAGCACACTGAAATGAGAATGTGCAAAAGAATAATTCTGTCCTGAAGAAAAGGACCCAATAAAATGACCAAAAATCTGTGGAATTTCTCCAGTGGACAGTCTCTGCTGAGCTCTCTGTTGAACAGATGAAGTAGGTCAGAGTTTCCCTTCCTGAGACAGTGCTCCTACCGAGGGAACTGAAAGCTTGGGCCGAAGTGTTTTGTTGCCACTGGACAGATCCATGGAAGGGGAACGAGGAGGCAGGCAGGAAGAAGGGGGCGCTGGAAAAACACTAAAACCAATTTCTACCAGGCAGAAGAGCTGAGGAAAGCAAGCAGCTATTGTCAGAGGAAGGAGCAGCGACAGTCAGCAGGAGACTGAGAAGCACTAATCACTGCTAAATCACTGGAAGATGTCCCCACTAAGCAGAATTGCCACCCCTGCTAACCAGCAGCCATTGACATTAAATATTGTGGAGCTGAGCTCGGCTCTCTCAGAGGCCTGCTGATTAAAAATGCCCTGATGAAATGGTGTGTACAGTAAGAAGTGGTACTTAGTATTTTGTCTTCATAATGCTTTAAATTGCTCTATATCCCCACAAGGTATTTTTCCATTCTCCATTAAAAATGGGCAACTGAGTTGCAGAAACACAGAACTACTGCAGGGCTCAACTGGCTTTTTAAAAAGGGCCTGAGTTAACCCCGTTTGCTAAATAAGAATGAATTGTTTTTCTTTATCATACCTGATTTCAAACCCTGACAGTGTCTCTAAGTCAGTCTTAATACTTCTTGCTTAACATAGATTAAAAGTTATATAAAGGGCCAGAAACTGTCCCTCCCACATCAGTACGAAATATTATGGTTCATTGTTTTGCCCATGCTGATTTATGGTTTCACAGCAGTAGCTCCATTAAGCTCTAGAATGGATTTTCACATCATAAAAGCATAATGCTTTCAAATTCTTTGTGTTTTAGGACAATTTAATGAAGTAGTTAAAAATTATTCCAGACTGAAAATGTTTTCTGCAATCAAGAAAAAAAATAATCTGGTAAAATATAGGAAAGCAATTTAAAAAAAAAAAAAAAAAGTCGAAACAACTCACTGCTGATCATAGAAAGATGCTTCTGAAAAAGTGGAGCTCAGTGGGAGAGTTTTCCTTTTTCTTACTTACTCTCCCAAGTGCTTGTGATGTGCCCTGCAGTAATGTCACTTTCTTTGTATATTGGGCAACTTTTAGGGGAAATTGAAAAATAAATAAATAAATAATGCTCTTTTTGTTGCTGAAGAAGGACACATTTTGATTTGGTGCAGGAACTCAATAGAATCTTCCCCAATCGGGAAAACCTTACTATAGAAGCAGAAGTGGTTTCTGAGACACAGCTACGTGGCAGACTTGCACTGCATCCTTAGCAAAGTGAATGAAATGTTTAGGACTCCATTGCCCTTAGGGAATTCTTAAAGCTGGCAGGAATTTTACCCTGCTGTCTCCTTGCAATGTGCTCTGGTGTGTAGAAGGGAAAGGGTAAGAGGGTGAAAAGAAAAGGAAAGCAGTGGAGTAGGAAATTAGGCAGGATTTACTCATGGAAGTGGCTGTAGAAGAGATATCTGACCACTCAGTGGTCCTGTGAAGTGTCCCAGGGCAGAAGTGGTTGCCTGTGCTGATTGGATGGAAACCATCTACTAGGCCTGGCAAATATTTTGATATAATGTGGGTCAACAACTATCCCTTATCCTGAAGTCTTGAGGGCTTTTATCCAACACTGCATTATCTGAAAATATTTCATGGGAAGTGAATATCATCAGCAATACTGGAGGGAAATGGAGATTTTCCCTTTTCTGCAACAAGAAATCCTCCCAGGCTAAATTGCTGGGGAATGGTCTTGTTTCTTTGTTCCTTTTGTGTTTATTGATATCTTGGCTTTAGAGAAGAAGCTTGTGGAGAGTCCACCTGCTGGAAGGGGGCATCCAGATCCCGGTATAAAACTTCTCCTGTGAGTAATCCAAGGAAAACCCCTCAGTCAGTGCTGGCAATCCTAAGAGCGAGCTCTCTCTCTTCAAAGCCATATGTGTTTTGTTTCTCTTGAATCTGTAGAGAACTCCCTGAGGCATCAAAAGAGAGACATGGCAGTGGAAAACATCCCTCAGCCTTGCCATCACTTGACTCCCTCACGATGTTATACAGAGAAAGGAAGGCTGTCTCGGAAAGAGCGGTGCTGGAAATCAATATTTGATCAGATCTGCTTGTGTTTATTGACATAAAAGAATATTTCATAGAATCATTGAGCTTGGCAGGGACCTTGGGAGATCATCTAATGGATGCTTAATGTCAGTAAGGGTTTTCTAATCGGATTGGTCCTTTTCCGTATGCAGAAATGGTAACTCTGCCTCCAGGCAGTGACACCAGCTACTGAGGAGCTCGTGACAGCTGCTTTCAGGGGTGGCTGGGCTGGCAAGCACAGCACCTACACTGAGACTGGAATAACTGGGCTTATGGTGCAGTTTCCTGCGTGTCACACGATACTCCCGTGTGCTACACAGCAAAATTCTTCTGCCCCAGCACTGGGGCTTGCCCCAGCAGCTGGCAGTGCAGAGGACAATTGTCCATGGAGAAATACGACATTTATACCCGTGATAAATGAAATACTGGTAAAATGGGCACTAACCTTCAAGGTGGTTATTATCACATTACTTCAGTAAGGCCTTTCCCTAGCTCAGGAATTCTTGTGCAGCCAGTGTCAAATTTCACAGTTTACGAACACCTCGTTCAGTAACTGGATGTTTGAAAGATGTATTTTACTCTTGGAAAAAAACATTTTCATTATTCATTACTGCTAACTGGAGATCCTGTTCCACATGAGAGAGATGCATATGTCCACCCCCCACCATGATTTTGCTATTTTAAGAGCTGGTTGATATGCAGTTTGCAGGTGGCTCAGAAGGTGACTCTTGGAGAGTGTTTCTTATGTCTCTAGAAAAGGCCAGTGGCTCCTAAGCAGGTTTTGGCTGCATCCCTCACACAGCTGCTCGACCCCACTGTTGCTTCAGGATAACCTGAATTCTATTGTAACCATTTTATTGGGTTTTTTGGGACTTGCAAACCCAGTCATAACTACTGTGCTCCTACTCGGGGTAATGATCTCTCTTTGAGACAATACTTGAGACCTGAAATTTGTAACCACTGAAGATACATAGTTAGATACTTGTTTTTTCTTTTTAAAGATTTCTAGTGTTTCTTGTAACTGTGTGTACATTTGCTTACAAGTAATAGTTAATTCTAGTAGACAGTAACAGTCCTTCTGTAATAGCTAGTTATATTCCAGGTGTATTTCTATAAGTACATTATACATTATTGTCTCAGTATATCTGGTCTGCATTGCCAACCTGGGTAGAAATATTCAGTCCAGATTCAAACTTTCTTGGGTACATCAGGAAAGTAGCTGGAGCAGAATGATCTCAGAATGGGCTGGAACACTTGCTAATGTCAGGATAGCGTTTGCTCCAACAGGTTACAAATTCTACTGTTCTTATGCTGTAGAGAATGGGGAATAATACATCTCTCAGAGCTATCACTGCATATTTGTTATCAAGTATTGCTATAGATAGGTGATTTCCATAACCTTATTCACACCCCATGGAGTAGAAAACGAGTTTATCAAGGCATCTGTAATGAATATGTGAGTGCTGCGGGGAGGGGCAAAACAGGACAGTGCTGAAAACAAAGGAAAAAAAAGGCAAATACCCTAAGCTTTGGATGGTAAAATGCCAAATGATAACAGAATATTACATGTTTTGTTTACCAGTGGTTTTCTATGAGTTGTTTAATATCGGGGAAGCGAATAGATAAGCATATGTGAGGGAGCAAGGATGACGAGCAATAAAGCGGAAAATAAATAATAATAATAATTTAAAAAAAGGTTTGAAGAGGCAGAAAGTTGCTGGAAAACTGATTATATAAAATACGTATAGACACTTCAAAAGATCGAAATGGCTGTTGGAAGTGAAGCTGCAAACAGGAACCTTTAAGGGGGGTTTTGTACCTGCCCAGATTTCCGTGGCTGTTCTCTCATTTCTGTGCCATTGCTCAGGAAAAGGCTGTCAGGTGTCCGGCCACTCCGGCAGGGCTGCTGTGCCTGCACAGTAAATCCAACATGTCTGACGTGCCTTGCTCTGACTGCAGGGAAATAACTGTACATTACAGGCTGCTTTGGAGGGTGGGATTGCTTTTTTTCCAAGTCATTGAACAAATGTGTTAAAAGAACTGAAATGTGATGCTTTTGTGTTTTACCAAAACTGCAGGGAAATCACTTTTTTTTTTTTTCCTTTCTTGTCATCAACATATTTTCTTTATTCATGTAACAGTAGGTGTCATTTTTCTTTAATTATGCCCAGCTATCATATGTTGCTTTTATTTGTTGAGGATGTTAGTTTCAGGGAAAATAATTTAGACAGTTCCATTTTTTCAGGCAACAATACACTAAATCCTGTGCTTACAAGTTGCAATTAGATAAGAATTCTTCTTTCCACAATCAAATGTGTCAGCTTCTTACTGGAAAGTAATGATGAATCAAACTTATAGTGTAAAATGGGAAGATCAAAGCATTCAACGAAAATGTAATGAAGAAAATACACTTTTATGGCTTGGCATTTTAAATGTCCTCTGTTATATATCACTGTGGCAGCATACAATGGTATAAGTCTTTCTTTAGGAGTGAATACAGATTAATGCAGCCTCATTTTTTCTGCCAGAATTTACTTCTGATGAGGATTTCTCTTCCCTCACCTCCCCCCACGTACATTCCCCTCTCTTCCCAACCCTCAGACCTAAAAGTATTTTGAACAGTTTAGCCTGTCAAAAAGCCTTTGCTGAAGGTTTTTGTAGCCTTTGGTAATGACTTCTAATTTATGTGACTAATTATCCCGGGATAAATAGAGATGAGGTTCTTTAGGATAAGACTAATCTGCATGTCTGCTGGAAGCTTGAATAGTACATTTTATAAGGATACAAACCCCAGAAATTCAGTGAAATTAAGGTTGTGACAAAAGGCAGACAAATTCAAAATGGAGGCAAACACTTCTCTTCCTGAACTGCTGCAGTTGGATAACAGAAAGGCACTGAGGGCATGAACAGGAGCATCATTCCAGATTCTGGGGGTTATTCCCATCCATGCTGAAGCTTTAGGAGGTTTTGCTTACATACCTGTTTACTCAGGTGTATTCTCATACAGAATTGCATCGTGATCTGCCTGTCTTCACTGTCCATCTTGTCCCAGTTGTGTTGCCTTTACTCTTTCAGTCCTGGAGGTTATCTGTCTATGCCCACCTCACCCCGATTTATGCCACAGCATAAACAGGCAGTGATGTGTGTAATTATGTACATACATGCAGCAAAGGACAATCTGAGCACAAAAAACTTAGTCCAGCTTCTCAGATAGAACGAACTTACGCTGGTGGAAGAGGAAAAGAATGAAAGAAAGGAAATATTTATGCCTTTTTTCTGAGCTGTGCGGTTCAGTTTTCAGAAGAGCTCTTGAATTTAGAACTTGACCTCTGCAACGCTGTGCAGAGCAATGCATGAGTACTTTGGGAAGTTTAGTCTCATTTTCAGAAGCGATTTAAGGGGTCAGACTTCTCAGGCTGCTTTACAAACCAGTTGCAGGTAAGCCAAGTGTTGCTCTAGGCCAGAGGGACCGGGTTCAGCACCGCTCTGCTCGTTTCAGACACCTCCAGCAGCTCCTCCCCAGCCTCACCATCCTGAATGATTCCACAACCACAGTGGGTTCTCACCTGCCAGCTGAGAGGTGAGCAATGCTGCACTGTATGAGACCACACGGACATGCCTTTAATTCTCACTGGCCACGCTGGTAAAGTCGGCTGTTTGAGCCATCTCATTTCTCAGTCTGAGACACTGGAAAGGGCCAGAATTCCAGGATGTGCAAAATGTAAAAATCAGACTCGTGTTTAGGTATGTACTCAAAATGTCGTCCTGCTTGCTGAAATTGCTTTTGAAAACATGATGCCTTAGTCTTTTAGGAACCTACAATGCACTGCTTAAGACATCCAGAGCTAACTTGCCCAGAGCAGGGAGAATGACAGATTACTCAATTCCCTTTTCAATTACTTAACCACGGGATCATCACTCTACTTCACTCAAATTGTGGTATATTGATTTCTATTGTGACTCAAAAGATTTTAATTTTTAATTAAAAGTTAGTGTGATATTCTCTTTATGTGTATAAATCCAGAATAATCTGCCTTTTGCAGACAGGGTATTTAAATTGAAAGACCCCATAATACCTGTCATGTTTTTAAGGAGCTCTCCCTGAGTTCACAGAAGCAGCACCCCCGTGCTTAGTTTCCCCACAAGACACCACTAACATAAAAGCCTTTGAGACCTAGATGAGAGAATTACAACATAATGAACTTTTAAGCATCAATAACCCTTACCAAATATTGCTAAAAAGCTCCCATTGTACAAAATCAGAGTCTCAGAATATCAGCTGATGTAAATTACAGAGAAGCAAAAGGAAAAAGTTATCCAAAGCCTTTCCTACCTTTCTATTTATACATACAGTAAAATAGGAAAGGGGTGTGTATATATATATATCTTACATACATGTAATTGTATGAATATATCTATCTGTCTTTCTATATCCTCTTTCCTGTCCAAGCCCAAATTAATATGAATAGATCTGTGGTTTTGGTACAGGTAAATACTAAAGAATGTGCCTTAAATTGCTTGTGGGTTGTGCACACTGACCCCAAACTCCATTTTACTGAGAAATGAGGTAACAACTCAGGTGAGCAGATTTTCCTTCCTTGGGCATCCCAGCCCAAGGCAACTGCAGAGTCAGGTGCAGCAGGTTGCTAATGCAGCCCACCTTCAGGGCAGTTCTCCTTCCCAATCCATCAGCAGCTCTTAGAAACCCCCGTGTCCGGTTGAAAAGCTTTTATGCCAGCAATCCCAATAGTGACAGAAAATTTCTAGGTGTTTTTCCATTTGAAAATGGAAAAACTAACTTACTCTAACCCTGAGCTTCCATGGAAAAGCTACACAGTGAAACTTGGCCTGAGGATTAAAAGGAAGTTTCTTGGGGACCTTCTGTACTTTCTGGCACACTTCCCAGGAAGGGACTAATCAGTGAAAAGCCATTCTTCACACTTGTTCTTTGGCCTGTCCTCTGTGACCTATTTTCTTGACTAATCCTGTGATTTTTATCCCAGCCAATGCCAAATTGCTTCTGTTTCTGCCTGCTTCTGGCCAGTCCTATTACTCTTAGCTCCCAGCAAGCTCCTGGGGGGACATATGGAATTCTGAGTGGTTCCTTTCGCTCCGAGTACTCTGCAGAATCAAAGGACAGGATTAGGAACTCCAAAATTCAACAGCAGAAGCATTTTTTTGTATAAGTAAATGAAGACTTTTGTGCAGATGAGGTCTTCCCTAGAAGATAGAATACCATAAGGCCAGTCTGTGTGTGTGATGTGAGGTTTGTACTCCTGAAAGCAAAGAAACCCTCGTGAAAATCTCTACGTGATGATCTGTGAAGCTTTTATGTTGTTGCCAAAAGAGGGAGCTCTCACAGAATTCTATATGCTTTAACAATATTCTTGCTTTTGTGATCTGCTCTTTAAAAAAAGCTCTGAATTTTGTTTTTCTTACAAAACTTGAGGCCTTTTAGGTGTAGAATAAGTTTGTTGCACAGATAGCCCGAGCTGTGAGTTGTGCCCTCTTTGGTTTCACAATGACCTCAGGCTGCAAAGAAAGAAAATAAGCTTTTCATTTTTCAGAATTATTCAGCTGACTATCATTAAGTACACAATTTGGTTTCATTAAATACCATATTTTAGCATTCCAGTGTTAGAAATAATGATCCTGCTAAACTGGACAATGCTGGCTGGGCACTGAACTTACTTTAAATGATGCATGATTGCATGTAGTGTGTTGTAATTTGGGTTCCATGCTGCTTTCTGTTTCTATGAGCTGGAATTGTCAAAACTGGTGCCCAGTTCAACCACTTGGCCATCCCAGAATGGTTTTTTTTTAATTCTGAAATACAGTGTTTGAGGAGAATGAGTAGGATCTTTACAGTTTGTGTGATGATATAAAGGGTAAATTAGTGCTGGCTTTATTTGTAATCACTTGTAGAATGCAATCCAAGAAATTTTGGAAGGGATTTTAAGAGTTGCACAACTTCTTACTGATTTTACCAGTGGATTAGGTTCAAGGCAGTGAAAAAGCACAGGCACTTTTATTAGTGTTTATCTGCAGGGGGAAAGCCTTTTTTCTCCAGTTCTGCAACAGAGACTGCAACAAACAATAAGTTTACCAGAGAGACCCGGTAAGTGTTGATTCATAGTTCACCCTTCCCTCTTCCTGAGCTTGAACTGGTTAAAGGAAACTCTGGCAAGAGGAATTACGAGTATTTTAGCTGATCTCTGCCATCTTTTCTGAACCTGTGCTGTTCCCTAGATTAGTTCCCTATTGAAGAATTTATTTTCAGCCTGGTGGTTGCTGTGACTCTGTGGCTTCAATACCCCCTTTGGTATTTTCTCTGTTTTGCACAGTAATTCTCTCTTCCACTGTCTGAGTGGATATGACAGTCCAGCCTTTCTTATCTCCCCCAAATCAAAGACAAACTTGCAAAATAGCTTTATTTCATGGGCAAGGCCGATAATTGGGCAGTAGGATTTTAAAAAAATACTTTTGCTTAATGATTTGAGATATTTTGCCTTACTGTTTTTAAACACAAAATCAGAGGCTCCAGTCTGACCTGCCTTAGTGAGATTTTGATGCTTGGAACCAGATTCTCAAAAATACATTAGTGCTTAAAAAGCTTTTGGGTGCCTAATTCACTCCCAGGTCAGTTGTTCTTGAAAAATGTCACATCCTTGCTCTTGGCAGGACTGGAGTGTGACATAGCAGGATTGTTGCATCGGAATAAAATCCTGTTTAAAATGCAGATTGCTGATTTGTTGTTAACAGATCCTGTGTGAAGGCTGCTGTGGGATTTTGGTGCCATAACAGTGGTGAGATTCAAAATAAGTGCAAGGAGTCGAGTGGCTGAGATAGGAAGGATCACATTTAGGTGATAACTTTTTTTCCTCGTTTCCATTATGATGATGTTGTTGTTTTCAACACTATTAGTATTCCCAGTGCTGCACAGAAACATAGGGGAGACTTAGGGCAGGAGCT
The DNA here is from genome assembly GCA_036023395.1 of Myiotriccus ornatus. Classification (NCBI taxonomy): domain Eukaryota; kingdom Metazoa; phylum Chordata; class Aves; order Passeriformes; family Tyrannidae; genus Myiotriccus; species Myiotriccus ornatus. Next base: position 7,267,330 of record JAYRBT010000005.1, read on the forward strand.
GAGTTGATTGCAATCAAATGACGTGATAAAACAGAAAAATAAACCCTAAAATAATTTTATGCATTTTATTTAAAAGAAGAACATTCAGAGTTAAGACTGAAATGGCCAGAATGAGTGTTTCTGACATTTTATGGATGCTCTGCATAGGTAGTGTGCCTCCAAATATTGGATGCTCTGATATACCATATGTGCTGCAATTCCTAAGCAATACAACAGATGTTTTAGGTGATCAATTCAGAACTCACTGGCTTTGTTTAGCTCTCCCTATTCCCAATTTTATATGATGTGAATGTGCCTGTCATCATAAGTAGAGGAACAGTTCCATATTTAAAAATCCCTGCATAATTCAAAGTTGACACAGTAGCAATATAAAAACACCCCCCAACCTAAAAAATCTCATGCTCCTCAGAGTCCAAAACGCTGTGGCCAGTAAGAATTAGCTTTGTGTGGCTTGAATCAGAACTTAACTATTCTTTTGAGTTTAGGTTTATTGTGCGAGGCAGATGAAAGCCGACAGTTCTGATTTCTTTGCGGATCAGAGGGCTGGGGGAGCTGGTTTGTTTGCTTATTTGTTTTTAAGAAAAATTTCGTCTTATTTCTGTGTAATCTCCTCCAAAGCCAGCTTCCTAATGGCACCTTTTTATCTTTAGTTCTCTTAACACTTTCTTCTCTGCTGCCCCTTGCTTTTCCAGCTCCTAGTATGTGATGTGCCTTTTCTGCCCTGTGATCAATTTTTCTTTCTTTTTTATCTTTGCTTTTTTTTAAAGAGCTTTTTAACAGTCATCCCCAATGATTTTACTTAGTTTTCTCCTCATGTGGGCTGGAAATCTATTCAGTCTTTATTAAAAAGCTCATTTGAAAATAGTGATCCCATTGTATTGTCTAAACCGCTCAGTTTATTTATTTGGGGGTATAAAAGAGGTGAACTCTCATATTTTTTCCAGTTGTAAATGAGCACAGATATATCTCTGATGGCTAACACAGTGGAGATGCTTTCTTCTGGAGTGGTCAGTGGGGAATAAACGTGCCTGTCTGCCTCTGCAGAGGCTGGGACTGGCGAGGGCAAAGGCAGGCAGGGCTCCTGCACCAGCCCCGTGTCTGCTCTGCAGTCTGAACCCACAGGACCGTGGCGAAGGGAGCTGCAATTCAAAAGGAAAAATGCTCTGTCTTCAGTGCCCAGAAGAAAAATTTAGGCTCACTGGGAACAGGAATGAATCTGACACCTAATTTTGCCACTATAAATTGGAACATTTACATTTGTGTTGATCTTTCCAAAAAAAAAAAAAAAAGAAAAAAATTGTTAAAAAAATTCCTGAAATATTGCTGTCTGACACAATAGAGTTCAGGCTAAGAACAAGGATAAATTTTCCTGGCATGTTCACCTGTGGAAACTTTGTTCACCTTTCCTGCAACTGTGAAATTGGTTTGAAATGATGGACTGATGCTTCCTTCAGAGTTATTCTCGACCTGCCACAGCTCCTTTGCCAACTAAGAAATATGTACTGTTTGGGGAAGCAAAATGCTTTCCAAACACAGTGTGTAAACGTTGTTGTAAACATCTACATAATTAATTTTTAAGGTTAATGTTCAAGGGATGTTTGGAAACCTCTTGGATTTCTTCTACTAAACGAAGAATGTAAACAAGGGCAATGGCAGCAATTAAAATACAGAACTATCTATTTCTAAAAAAAAAAAAAAGGAAACTTCAGAGTGACTCACAAATCATAGGTAAACATCCACATTTCAAACTACTGAGAGATCCATATTTTCTGTGTAGCCCAAAGGAAGACTGCTCAGCAGTAGCTTCACGACACAGTTCCTGCGTTCTTGCTAAATGTTTGTTCCATGGACATGAGTAAATCTCAGCTTCTGTCTTCTGGAGGTCTGATTCTGAGGGACACAATCTGCCTTCAGTGACTGTCTCAGCAAAGGGAACAGGGAAAACTCAGCCTTTGGCTGGACTGAACCCTGAAGCAACTCCACATTTGTGATGCAAAAAATCAGCAGTTTCATATCCAAATTGGTTAATAGGGCATTTGGTTCCCTTCTCTCTTCCACTGAAGTCCCCACTCTTCAGGTACTGCTCAAAACAGTCTAGTGTTGGCCAGTCACCACACAGATTTTTCACAAGTGTGTGTTCTGGGTTTTTTAACCACTCTTAGATATACATCAGGTAGCAGGTCCCCAATGAATTGCTTATAGAACTGTAAAAGAGATAATTTGAAGGAGTTAGCAATGAGGCTAATGAAAAGAGAGTTTCAGGCCTCTTATCTCTGTTCAGTGTACAGGACAAATGTTGTTGCCTATTTTATTAGCCAGAACAACCTGACAGGGACTGAGGAGAGGAACAAACTGGTGATGTCTGGATGGCTTTGTTTTCTTGTGCAGGTCTCCCTTTGAGGCTGCTCTCCTCCAAGCTAACTCAGCCTGGTGATTTTGATGAGCCAAACTTTTGTTTTCTCCTTTAACATGACATATTATTTGTGACATATGCAGCTCTCCTCAACTGTTGTGAATAACAATGCCTCTGGAATGGCTTTCACAGTGTAAAGCACCTGGGTGAAGGATTAGGGCTAAAATATCAAATTTAAAAACTTAAGATCAAGAAGTCCCAGTTCAGATGTATAGGGCTAAATGCTCCCTTGGTTCCAGTAGCCTCCACTTGATTTTTTAGTAGCATTTTTAGAGACACCACCCATAGATTAAACCTGAATCACACTAGATAGAGTACAAAGGCAGAGTGACCCTAGAAGTGGCTGTAGAGTCCCAGTGCTGCCCTGTTAGTCTTTAGGAGTTTGGGTGTGGGTTACAGCCCAAGTGGACCTTGTTTCACAAATTCTGTGGCTCAAGATACTCAGTTACAGGGGATTTAGTAATGATGTTAGCATATGCCACAGAAAAGTAAAACAAAATTACTTCAGAAAAAAGTGAGAAAGTGTTGGGTCTGTCTGGAAAGCCATATTGTACCTTTTACCTTCAGGATAGCCCTCACTTGTTATTGCCATTTGATTTCTCCAGGCAGTGCTGTCACAGGCTGTAATTAAATAGGCAGGTTTTAGAAGAATGAAGATTGGGATGCTCTGAATCATTTGTTAAAATGAATATGACAAGCAGTGGGCTGGTTTGGAAAAAAAAAAATAAATTTTGAGGAATAGAAAAACAAACTCACTGCCATGGATTGTGAAAGGAAACAGACTCAAACCGAAATTAGATGAAAAGCTTGAAATTAGATGAGACCACAGCAGTCAGGCATATAAATTTATATATTTGTCCATACATACTAGATTCTAATTTACCTTTTCACTACAATTTTTATTGTGTTGTCTTGACTTACATAGAGTAACCAAGAAACATTACACAATATGGAGGGAGAGATTTTAAATAATCCTCCTAATTCAGATGTGAAAACACAGTTATTTTCTCTTCCCTCCTGCCTGTCCCTATTGCAGAAAAGTCTTTGGCTGTAATGGTGGCTTGACAGCCTGAGAAGGGCTTGGAGACCTGGCATGAGTTGCCCCTTTGTTGCAAAAGAAAAAAATACTGATTTTGTCCAGCTGTTGTGCCAGTCTTTGGAATAGAATATTTCCTATCTGATGGGTTTATATTCCCATAATATTAGCAGTTTGAAAATGCAGATGAAACTGGGCTTTAGCATGTCTGCTGGATAGAGGAAATGAGGAAACAAGGAAAGAGAAAGAAGTGAATGTGACAGGAGTAAAGGGCCTGTGAATTTAGAGCTGAAGATTAAAAAATACAATCGTTGGTGCATTGGAAATCAGTTCCGTTGGGTCCCCTCCCTCTGATTTCCTGTGGCCCCTTAAAGAGATGCTGCTTTTCCTGGGAAATGTGTGTTCTGCCATGCTGGTGACACATGGTGTTTTAATTCTCAGTATTTCCTAGGTTTTTCTTCTGTATCTACAATACACAGCATATACCAGTTCCTTGTCTGAAATACTTGTTTATAAACCTTTTCTCCTCTGTGTCCAATGCAGAAATCAACAGACACACCTTAGTTATACACACAGGAGTGTTTGTGTGTGTCTGTGATTCTACAGACATATATCCAATATATCTGTGCCTGTACTTACATACAACTGCAGTAAATGGTAGCTGCAAAACTCAATTGCAAAACCAAATAAGCTCTTTTTCCTTTGGGATTATTGGATGAATGGAGCTGTAGGTTTGAGGCTGGTGGCTTTGCAGCTGAATGGTGCTGGCATGAATGGAGATCTCTATAGAAGAGTTTTGGAGATGATGTAGCCTGTAGATCTCATGCAGTCATAAAGTTCTCTCCCTCGTGTTATACAGAAAGCCCAGCTACTACAGGTAAAAATGTTGTTTGCTTGTAGAGCTGAAATCTGCTCTGTTGAATGCCCAAGTTCCTGAGACGTTTGAATGTGATACACCAAAAATCCAACCTATTACTGAGGCTTTCTTCTAAATAAAAAGTCATGCATTGCTGTTGCACACAGGTCACTTGGTTGCCTTTAAATATTGCCATCTCTAAGTGGAAAGGGAATATATTGCGAGTGTTTGCAGAATACCTTCGGCCACAGGAAGTGAGGTTTGGAAATTGCTGTGCTGTGTTCTCACACAGCTCGCCTGCAGCTCAGGGAAACTCCAACTCCTTAAGAGAAAGTAACATCTGAGATAAACACAACCAGGTAATTCCCACCATATCAGAAGTAAAGGAAGGGAGCTTTTGGCGGGGGAAGAGATTTAGGCTCTAGGGAGTCAAGAGAAAATGGCAATGAGAGAAGTGTTCTGTCATGTTTATTTTCACTCTGCTGCTGAATCACGGGGACTTCTTAACACATAACTCATAAGTTTTATGCATGAAAACGCAATCAGTTTTGGGAAATTTCATATTCAGAGGGAATTTACTCCTGTGTTGCATCTTTTATATACCTTTTTCTTCCCTCTGTTTGTATTGCTGTCTTTATGGTGTGAAACCACAAGAGTCCTGCTTCTTAAAAGGTTATCAGAGATGTGGGGTTTTTGCCTGGGCTCAGGTGTATTAGGGAGTGGATAGTGTCAGTGCTGTAATTCAGAGATTTGTTTTCAGTTAAGTCCTGCCCTGTGCAGGATTCTAATCCAGAGCAGGAGCCAAACGGAGTGCAAACACATGCTGCTCCTGGAACAAGAAGGTATTTACGTTCTTAGAAAGAAGGACTCTACCAGTGAAAATTTCTCGTGTTTCAGAAAACTTCCCAAGGTCTCCTTCAGACTCCCTTTTTCCAAAACAGTAATTTCTTTGAACCCAAGTCATTCTTCTCACTACCAGCCAATTCTGGCACGATGACAGCTTATTAAACTTAGTATTAGTTGACATGGAGAGAATAGGACAGCTGCTATTAAACTGCTACTAGCTGGTAGCTAAACTACTCAGGTTGGACATTAATTTTGGAACTTAACTCCCAATTTGAATGACTATTTTTTCAGTTATAGACAGTAAAAGAAGGTTCTGAAGAAATGATCTGCTGGTCAGAGCACTTGTAGATGGATATAAGGAGCTGAAGTTCAGTCTCAAGGTCCAGATGGGCCAGAGCAGGGACATGAACTTCTGCATTTGTGCCTCCCTCGGAATCACAGGCTCCTACAATTGCATGTTTAGTTTTAAAATTGCCTATGTTGGGGGTTAATTTGTCCTGTCTGTTATCTAAACCAGCCCATAAACAATGGCTGGTTAGTCAATATCCCATTACTGGTATAGGTAGATATGCTTTGTTTCTAATTAAACATTAATTGAATGCTGTTGCCCCCCACCCCCAACAAATGGTGGACTTTCAAAGTTTGTAATTGCTTTCACAAATGCTGCTCCTTCCCTTTGTAAAACTTAAGGTAAGACAGGAATCTCAACTAAAGAATGGCTGTGCAGTGCTAAAAAAATCTGCATCATGTATAGATTTAGGTTGTTAACGGCACTGTGTGTGGTCTGTATAGATTTTCCTGCCCGTTTACTCTATTTTTTCCAAATAAATAAAATTTAAAGAGAAGAGTTTATTAGCTCCTGCTGCTCACCATGTACTTTAAGACATAATCCGTTGTTTGTGGCATTACAATAATCTCTATAGGCATTAAATAACTGATGTCACAAGCACAGGATTATAACCACAGCTCTGCAATTTACATATAGTAGTACAACAAAGTATAAAAAACCTGCATGGCAGTGTGTTACCAAAACTAACCCTTTAAAATGCTGAGTTAAACTGTGGAATGAGTAGATCCTGAACCCTTGCTGTGTAAGTACATTTAAAACGTGCACACAGCCACAGCCACCCACAAAGAGGTCTGATTCCAACCTGGATGTGGAGGCAGACCGTGGAGAAATGGCCTCTTCTCTTCCTTCATTTCTTGCAGGCCCAGAGGTTTTTGGGAAAGGGCAGAACAAAGTACAGACAAGGTATTGGCTGTATCACCCGTTCCTTTCCCCCAGTCTTTTCTGTGGCAGAAATACCAGGGTTTGTGTATTGTACTCCATGTACTCACATACTCTTCACAGGGTGCAGAGGGACCAGAGCCCATTAATTTGTCTCAGCATTTCAGGTTTGGATTAACATGGAGGATAGAAGTCTATGAAATTGAGAGGTCTGAGTCAAGTCTGCCAGTTGGGTTCATTGAAGTGATTGGATTTGGTTGCCATATTTTGACTTGGTTTAAAAAGAAACTGTTATTAACTAATCAAAGTGTCCTTTTACGTCTGAGAGGATGTCTGTGCACATTATACATCATAAACCATAAACCTCCTACCAATGTACTTCTGTTCCTTCATTAAGGGGCATAAGGATCCTTATTTACAAATGCAGGACAGAAAACTAAAGAGGCTTCCTGTTGTCATAACTCTTTTTGGCAAAGTTAAGAATCAGGTCATCCCAAAGCAGTTCATTCCTCCTCTCTTTCCAGAGATAAGATAACCTGAACAACTTTTGGTTGTGACTGTTAATATTTATAGGGAACTGATGGGCCTCTTGTTGATTCCTAGTGGTTCACTAAGACTTGGGTTATGATCCTAATCAGTATATGTAAATAAGGCAACCTATAGATGAAGCACCAGTAGATGTCACTCAAGAATATGTGGTAGAGACCATGAAATGAGTGTGACCAATAAATCTGAGTGTGCACATTGGCAGTGGCCTCTCTGCACAGCTGCTCAGGGTGCTCAGCCACCCACGGCTTTGGGCAATGATCCACTGCTTTTGGTAGTCACCTGCTCACTGAGGCTTTGGGGCTGTGACCTCCCACTTCTGCCACAGGTACTACAGAGTGTTTGTGTGTCTGCCCAGAGACACCTCCCATGGCTTTTCCACCTTTCCTTAACCTTTGTTGCGTTAATGTTTTTTCTAAATAGCTTTTGAGCACAACTGTAAGAACATTATGGATGAATTCTTTGTTCCTGAGACAAATAGTTCAAAGGGGGAGATGGAGAGTCTTAGCTACTTGTTTGGCAGTGTTTTAGAAAAATAGGAACGTAACAGTCATCACTGATCTTGGGAAAGAAATACACAGGTGTCAGATATTAAGTAGAAGAATATGTGCACTAGAAGTATGAATAAAGTAACTTAATAGTTTGGCACTGTCTTTCAATATTTGGACTTGGTTAAGATTCTAAACCAGAATTGAGTTACCAGATATTGCAGCGATCAAGTGTCTGTAGAGGTCACTGTTAAAATGGTTTGAAACGCTCATTATAGTTCTTAGCATGAGGAATAACATATCCCAAGCCACTTTATAAATGTTCTTCCACACCTATATTATCAATAATTGATTCCACAGAGTAGGCTACAGCAGGTGCAATTTGCTAAAATCCCAGTCAAGTGTCAACAAGCTGACTGGTTCATTTTATCATTATGCCAGGAAACTTTAGCAGCTAATCATAAGGAAAGTACAAAATGTGAGATCTTGTTTCATTATATGAATAAAAGCCTGTGATTTCAGGATGGAAAGAAAAGATCATTGCTCAGCATAATGTGCAAAAAAAAAAAAAAAGAAAAAAAGAAAAAAAAGAGAGACAGCAGCTTTAAATCATCAAATTATCCATTTTAACAGGATTTGAATTAATAACTTATTGAGATCATTACTTAAGAGTTTCTCTTTGGCCATAAATTGCACTCTGAAGGGAAGGAGGGTACAAGGAGTGAAACTTGCATTTGAGGATCCAGGCAGATGTGAAATGCTCGCTTTTTTTCAACACCTTTCTTTATCTCCTTCATTAGAAAATTTTTCCAGAAGTTGACAACTGTCCAACAACAAAAAACTAAAAGAAGGTTTGCACTCTGTCACAAAAGTGTCTTTGGATTGGAGCCCAAAACCCTGAGGTTCATGGCTTGTCACCCCTCAGGTAGCCGGGAGGGAGGTGGGACACGGCCTTTAACCTCCCCGCTCTGCACCTCCTCCCTCCCCTGGGCTGTAAATCCCTCCAGGGCACAACCAAGGAGCCTTATGGTGGTGCTTGTGGGCAGCCACTTTGTGCCAAGCAGCACACTTGGGATCTCTTTGATCTCCTCCTGAACTTTTGGGTTCTTTCATGCCATAATGTTAGAGGACAAGCTTTCAAAAGCACTGACATTATGGAGTGTGGCAAGAATAAAGGCCACAGAAATGTGAAATTCACCCTTCAGTACATCCTCATCTTTATTTTGTGATAAGATACACTGGTTTCAATTACTCTTATGTCAACACAGCTTGTAGAAGAGAAACACTACTTTAGAAGTCAAAAGGAAAAGGCACTATTAGTGACAACTTGTGGCAGAGTTTCCAGGGGAAAAAAAAATAATTGTGCGCTTGATTTCAATGTTAAACCCTCCAAACTGCACAGTAAATTGCAGGTTGTAAGGGACAGACACCTGTTCAAACCACATTGAAATTAGAGGGAGGAGATCAATAGCAGAGAGCAGTCCGGGTAAAATACATTTTGAAAGACAAAATCCTCGTGTGGTCCCAGAGTCACTTCCAGGTTCCTGTGAGGGGACTGTGGCAGGAGCTGGTTTTGAGATGGGCAGCTGCCTTTGGGTTCACAGCCGCAGGAAACGCTGCCCACAGAGGGAAGGCAGTGAAATGGCACAAACCCAACAGCAGCTTCTAATGCTGATGTCAGCTCTGGGCTTAGGAATTTTCTATGGAGACTCAGAGCAAGGCAGGTAGAGATGCCCTTGCTGTCTAGGAAACCTCTACTGGTTGCTGTGACGTGGGTGCCTGGAAGCTGAAGCAGCTCCCATCACAGCGGCCTCATGTGTGCCATAGATCCCTGAACGGCTGCTGCCACCTCCATCCCCCCTTACCTGCACTGCTGGGTGTTGGGGGCTTGGAGATGAAGTGCTGGGACAGAAGGCAGGGGTGAGAATATTTTTTGGATCATGGCGGGAGGAAGAGTAGGAAGATGACTTTATAATTGCTTTTTTATCACTCTTTCTGGCTATATTGACTTTATGCTTGACACAGCTTTGGCTGGCAAGTCAGGCCCAGATACATTCAGAATTAGATATGACTGGGCTCATTCTTACATGAGAAGAAAATCATCAGTTGCTACAGAAACAGCTCCATATCAGTCTCGTGGGGCATCTTTGCATCTGGCTTTTTTTTTTCCTTCTCTTTTGCTAATCTGTAGATAAGAGTCAAAGCAAGTGCAGCACATCCCACATCTCTATAAAAGGTTGGAGGAACTCTGCAGAGAGCAAAGTGTGAAAGAACATCTCATAGATAAGCTAAACTTAAATGAATGAGTTAATTTACACTCCCCCTGCATTTTTTTTTCAAGTTTTGCAACTCTCGCTAAGTTAATTGAGGTGAGAATTAAATGACACCAGTCAGCAAATATTTTAAAGACCACCAAAATCCAGGGAGAGGAAGGAGGCACTCAGAAAAGGAGTTACTAAGAAATAGGAAAAAATCCAAGGGGTGAGTTAGAATCTGTGTTGAAAAAATTGCATCTTGCAATGGAATAATAATCCAGACTGACTTTCAGGCAAGTTGTTTAACTTGATAAATTAAGGAATTAGTTAAAAATAAGTGTATATTATGGGTGAACAGGGACCATTCTGCACACTTCAGACCAGCTCACCAGCGACGTTCTTCAACTGGTTTTCTAAAATGTAATGAATTCTTGATGCTTAGTAGATTAATATTTATTGAGTGAATCAATGCTTAATTTATTAAAAAATTGCCTTCCTTGTATTTTAATATGATTTATTACTCATCAGTGCTTATTGCATTAATTAAAGATTGTGTTAATTTTGTGGAAGTGAACACGATCTGCTGCAGGTTTGCTGCACTGGGGGGACTGTGCCTCTGGGTAGTGCCAGCCATGGAAACTGCTGGAGGTGGGAAGCTGGTATGAGTCACCTCTTCCTGCCCTTGGGATTTCAGATAGCCAGCAAAGTGGAAAAGAGGATGCTGCCCCTCAAGGGTAGGACAGGATTATGGCAATAGCAATACTGTGATGATACTGGGAATGTTTCTGTTTGCCTCCTTCAAATTACGGCTGATGCCGTGGAATTCATTTTTGTGTTTCTTATGGAATGTCTTCTTGTCAACGTAGGTGTAATCCAGCCTTAGAGACATGGGAAACTGTCACCACTTTCCCAACCAGGAATGACAGTGCTCAGACTGTAAGAAATTCTTGGGACAGGAGGTTGCCTGGAGATTGGGATGGTCCCAAGCATCTCAGCAGGGGCAGGTGTTTGAGAAGTGGAAAATTCCTAAAGGCAGAACAAAAAAAGCCAGACATCTTGTGAGCTGAGTCTTTCAAGAAATCTGTCAAAACAGGGAGAGGGTGATCATGCTGGAGGGGGGCACAGCTGCAATTTGCATCTTTCAGCGTTGAAGAAAGAAGTGAATACATAAAGCCCCACAGCCATGATACTTCTGGTGAAATTATTTTATTAATGGGTGTGACATTTGTAATGTCTCTCTCTTTAAGTTCAAATACCGCTGTTTTTATAGCTACTCATAAGTGAGTCTGTCTGTTTTTTAAAAAAATCCATCTAGTTACTAGGCTGCTTGCATCCAGCTGAGCCCTGGAAACAGCAGAGAGCTGGTCCCTGAGATCTGAGAGCAGGCTGGAATTTCCAGAAGGTGGTTGGATCCATAATTAGGGTATTTTTGCATGTTTAAATGCACAGTTCTGGAACACACTTCGCTGTTTGCTCCTCTCCGAGGCTGGGCTGAGTGTGCACAAACTTCCCTCGAGGAGCTAAATAAGAGAAACCTCTTCAAGGTCCAGTGAAGGTCAGAGCAGAGGATTTTTTCCTCTCCTGGTCACCGGGCAGGCAGGAACAACTGCGCTCCAGCCCGGAGCGTTTGGGTGGAGTCAGTGCCAAGGACATGGTGGCATTTCAAATCCCTCGCAGCAGGTAGGTGTTAGATGCTAAAGATCAGCGCTGCTCCACTTGAAGTCAGAGAAATAACTTGAGCTTAAAGTTCAACATATACACAGAGATTTCCTGGATCTGGAGTTAATTTGGTTTTTTTTCCAAGGTCAGCCTGAAGGCAGCATCCAAAGTTAAAGAAAAAAAGTTAAAAACTGAACGTTTGACTTGTAATAATTTATTTCCCATTTTGTTTAAACTCTCCGACATGCTTTTGTTTTCCTGACATATCAAGTTAAAGCTATTTAGGCTTTTATTTAATGTTTATTTTTACCCCAGTTAATAGACTCAAGTCAGGACTGGGGGCCAGTCAGGCTGCATGCCTTTCTCTCTACTCCAAATCTTTGCATTTTGCAACTTTCTTTGATGCAGGATATTTATATTCCACCTTTTTCTTTTTTTTTTCCCAGTAGAGGAGCTTTCACGGAGTATAGGCTTTGGATATATATTTTCTGCTCTAGCTGTGCATTAGATATACAGCATTTGGAGTTCCAGTTGTGCTGAGAAATGTAAGCAAAGCTTTTGGCCCAGTGGGGGCTAAGCTCTGGCATTTCGTAGCTTTGTACGTATGAATCAGGATTAAGGTGCAGGATCTATACAAAATTTAGCTCATTAGGAGATGTTTTGTCTTACGGCTCCCGCTGGGAAGGTGGGCCCTTTGCTTACACACAGCATTCCTCACTTTGCCTGGCTGCTCCCTGGGAAAGGAGGGGGGTGAGCAGCCCCCTGCAGAGCAGGTGCAGCAGTTCTTGTGCAGGGGACGCAGAGCAGCAGCAGGGTATTCCTCTGCCTTTTACCAATACGCTGGCACACCTGGAAAAAACTCAGCATAGCCTGGCCTCAGTGGTTTATAGTAAAGCAAACGCAGTCCAGCACAGTGCTAAGGTCATACTCGGGATGACTTCCCAGAGTTAAGAGAACAAGGAGTGCCTCTGAAAACAGGCAGGTGGGACTTTTCTCACAAATGTGATTTGTGTTGTACCAGACTTAAGGTGCTGAAGGCCAGAAGGGTTCCAGAAAATGTGGGGCTTTTCAGCCTGACATCTCACTTGGCTTCCCAGCAGGCCTCATAGCTCAAGTGTATTCAGTGGATAACCATGTCCATGCACTTCAGCCAGTGAAGCTTTACTGCAGAGAAATGATGGCTTTGGAAAGGAGTTTCATCAGTCATAATTTCCAAGGAAGAGCGTTCACAGTAGGGAATACCAAGTCAGTGTTGCCTCCTCAAGGACTTTCAGCTGTCACGCCGGGAATACAGTGAGTGCAGTGATGAGAATTAGATTAGAAAAAGATCAATAGGGCTGACAATAAATGAAAGTAACACAGACATTATTGAGCAAATTAGGAGAGAGAAATTAAACTGGACAGTATAATCTTCAATACCAGCTAGACACACTACTGTTGGGCAAAGTTAGGGAGAAGACAGTAAGTTAGAAAGTGCTATGATGAAGAGGTATTAACAGTCTGTGAGATGGGGAAAGCCCTACTTGTGATGGAAAGATCTCAGCCCACAGAAAGGTGGAAAAGGATGATAATGGTCCAGGAGCACATGGATTTAAGTGGTGGGCTACAGGTGAGGAGATCACCTAAGGCTGGGAACATAGAGCAGGCAGCAGCACTGGCTGCATGTTGCAGGGAAAGGAAACCTCAGATGCACCCCACCATCACAAAGGCTTTGGTGGGAAAGCTTGTTCCAGGAAGAAAATTTTCCTAACCTTCTCATAGCACAGGTTGGTTTGCCCTGTGAAGTCTTGCAGCCCTTCCAGAAACACTCCTCTGTGTGAACTTGATTATTTGCCATAACAACTCCCTGTATTTTGCTGTCTGTACAGATATCCACTGATGATCAAGTCTGGCAAGCTTTTGGGGTGAGGGATATCCAGTGGCAATGAGATCCATGGGCCGACTGTGCTCAGCATGAAAAGAAGCTTTCCTTTTATCAGTCTTGAGTTTGTCTAGATACTCTTACATGTCTTTGAAAGGTTCACCCCAAGGCAATATAATTGTTTTTGATCACATACAGGCATTGAGTCAGTGATTGATATGAATAAAGAACTTAGAGTTGCTCGTCCTGGTTCCATGTCTTCTTCCCTGTGGAATCAGAAATCACTTTTATAAATATATCAGTCCATCTGTGCTTCTAGCTATCCATTTCAAGTATATGTTCCAAAAAAGAAATAGTAACACTTTATAAGCGCAAATAAAAACACATTAAAAGGACTGAGCAAGGGGTTTTTCTTCCTCATAAAGTGCATGTGGATCCCTTCCAAAAGAGTTACTGTGAGCCATGTAACTTATAATTAATTCTGCTATAAATGTCAGAACACTTACTTTGCAGGTCTAAGCTGACCCACAAAAATTAGTCCCCTTTTAACAATTCCTTTTATAATTTGTTTTTCAGCAGAAACGACGGCTTGACCTCCTGACAATAACCAGCCCCGGTAAGTGAGCTCTGCCGCCCGGCTCTCTTTTCTTTTCTTAAAGAGATGGTTGTCTAAATGTGTTTTTCCCCCGTCTCTGACATGCAAAATGAAAAACACTGTTCCCCAGAAAATCTTTCACCTAATAACAAGTGACAGCTATATTGTGCTTGGCAAAGCCCCGGGCAGTTATCCGTTCACAGAGCTGCCTCTTCAGACCTTTACTCTATGAATTGGAGTGCTGATATTTCTTTAAGCCTCCTGGGGTTACAGTTAGTGGTATATCTGCAGGGCAGATGCCCTCAAATTTACAGTGTGTGTTCAAGTATCACGGAAATGCAAGCCTGAGTTTCCTTGGTGGCAAATGTGAGCAGTTTGGGGAGTGAGGAGATGGTGGCACTCTATGGGCGTGGTGGGAGGCAGGAGGTCCAGGCTCAGGGCTGAGAGCCCCAAGGTGGATCTGAAAATATTTAGGTAAAAGGAAAATGCTTTAAACTACCTGCTTCATGATGGCTTTTGTAGTTTGCCTCTTGAGGACATAAACCAAAATGTGTTATATTGGGAAGGTGTTGGGCTCTTTGGCATCGTGAGTTTCCAAGTCTCAGCACGGTGATTGAGATGCAGGTTGGTTCAGTAGTGCCCTTCTGTGATCTCAGCTCTTCAGGCTGGGTGGCTTCTCATTTATTGCCATTTGTCTGGCTCACTTTCTTTGCATTGGCTGCTACAGAAAGTTTGCTGCCCACCAGCTTCAGATGTACGTCCTGCTCAAATAGTGCCACATTCCGGTTAACTTTCCCAGTTTTTCAGATGTGTGTATGTATTAAGCTCTCAGGTTGGCTTTAACTGGGACTAATGAGTTCTGGCTTTAACTGGGAATAATGTGTTAGCGAAGTGAACAGGTGTTATGGGAAGTGAACAAAACGTGACACACATTTGCTCGGATAACAATTTTGCATCGATAATTGTTCTGACACTCTGAATGTAGATATAATCTGTGACATGGTTTCTCCTTCACTAACCTTGTTAAAATAATAAGAATTAAAATAAGGAGGAGGAACACTTTGTTGGGACAGATGTTTGAGGCTATTGGCAATTGCATCACATTTCTGCATGTTCACTTTTCATGCAGTTTGCAATTATGTTAATGTATGCTCAGGGCACTTGCTGATAAAAGCAACAATACAGTGTGATACAGCCATTGTCACTATTCTGACTGTAACTTCAAGGACAAACATGGCACATTTTTCATTTTCCGTATCTTCAGCATTCCCTGTTTCTAGAGGAAAAATAAAGGAAAAAAAAGATCTCTAAAGGTCTTAATCATAACACACACTCAGATCTTGGATAAGGGCACTAAAGTCCACAATCGCTTTTTTCAGTAAGAGAAAAAGAGGCTTGAGGACCAGAATAACTTAATATGAGAGTTTTCTGTAGAACAAAGTTATGATACCTCATCATTTCCGGATGATTCACTGGAACAGTGAAAGGGTTCACTAAGCTGAGTTTGTGCATAGATGTGGTCACAGTAAAGTAGCTGTAACTTCGTATCTCTCACTTTAATGCAGCAATCTACTCAGTCAACACAGCAGTTAGTTGAAAGGATCTTCAATCACTCTAGGTAGACATACTGCACTAAAAGGGGGGAAAAGCTTCCCATAACATGTTTTTTTTTTCTGGAATGCAAGTTTTACCATTTGATATTTAACCAGAAATCTACAATATGGGGTACACAGGAAAAAAAACCTCAATATTTGTTCCATGATTACATAACTGAGTGCATATAGTTTTTCTTTCAATAAAGGCATTTCAAAAGAAGCTTGGTGCTGGATCAGGCCAAACTCACCAAAGAGCCTAAAGCTGAGATTTTTCAAAGAGGCTGAAAAAGTTAGGCACTTAATTCCTAGTAGGATTGGAAAATGTCAGCCTGTGGATTAAAGGGTCTAGTTTCAGCCCTACAAATACAAAAATAAAATAAAATAAATCATAGCCTTAGGGCTTTTATCTGTCTTTGGAGACTGCTACTTTAAAATATTTCATTCTTTGAGTCCTAGCTCTAAGATCTGACGCTGACAGCCTGCTTTCACAAAGTCTTGATATCGGTTATGATGGCTGAGATCAGCCATAATCACTGTCATCCCTTAATTTACTGATTCAAATGAGGCACTGGGCTATTTGGTTGCACCTGTTAATCCTCTGGGGCTTGTTTCTGTTCTCCACCTTGCCACAGGCAGGCAGCCTTTGCTCCTGGTGGAGCTCACTCAGCCTTACTTAGAGTGGGAATGTCCTCTGTGGCTCACAAGCAGCACTGGCTACCAAAACCCTCTTGCTTGATTGTAAGGAAAGACAAAGGACTTCCAAAGCAAAGGTGACCTCTGTGATTTGCACCTCTGTCATGATGAATATTGTCTTTCTTTTGTGTGTGTGTGAAACTCTTGAGCCAGATTTTGTACGTTTAGTCAAGAATTGATGGTGATTTCTTGCAAATATTGCAACAGTTCTTCTCCGTGTGCCACTCAAATGATTTCCAAAAAGATCAGCCAGTTAATGAGACTAATTGCAAGATAAAATAATGCCTTTAATGTCAATTAAGGAGTGTTGAGAACAGGTGCCAAAACTTGAGTTTGTGGGATTACAGAAACCTTATATCATCTCATGTCAGTCACGCTGTTCCCCATGGACGTGGCTGTTGCACCATTCCCCAGGAATCAGTAATGGGTCAGAAGCAGCGGCCATTCCTCGTTCCCTGAAATTCCCCCCTGCCCATCCTGTGCTGAACCCCCACTGTGAGGCTGACCCACCAGTGCCTCCTGCCTTGCTCCAGATGATTTCCAAACCCTGATCAATGCGTGTGTGGCCTTGTGAAACCTTGCTGAACGGGTGCTGGACTTAAAAGCACACTTATATGTTAAACTGAACAGGTATAGGTCATTAATCTGTAATTTGAACTGAGAGAAGTCTGGAAAAAAGTGGGGGGGGGGATGTAGGGAAGAAAAATGAAGAAGTACAGATGCAGCTCCAACTACACGGTTTGTGTGCAACATGCAGGGCTGACCTCTTCCAGCACCCCTAAGAGAAGAGCTAGAGGAAGCTCCACACCATGCCCCAAACTGGAGGAAGTCTTTGCTTTGCTTTGGATCTCCAGAAACAGCCAGACACAAATGATGCATAAGCTGGGATCGAGCCAGACTCCCTCGTGCTCAAATATATTCCTTTGAAGTTACTGACACCCCTGTAAAACGTGGAGGGGAGTTCACTGCTCTGCCTTACTGCTGAGTAGCTGGAAGAATGTTAAGTTAAATTTATCAGTGCTCTTGCCACACTCCTTTCTTCTTGCCCCTTGACACGTGAGGTACAATTAGGCTGCTGCGCCGGCACAGCTGAGGGTGCCGGAGCGAGCGCCGACGTGCGCAGTGGGGTGGGGGAAAGACGTTAAAAATTCATCAGGAGCTGGCAGGGAAGTGCTGGCAGGGAGCGGGGCATAATGAGATTTAAGTTTTGGTGATTTAGATTTTTCTTCAGACTCGGTTTTACCTCTGAATTTGATCCGAAGCGTTTCCTTAACGCTGTTCTAATTGTCGCGGGGGTTTAGGAGCGAAGCTTCAGGTGGTTTAATTCGGCCTTGTTGCACAAAGGAGATGAGGTGCTGCCCTTAGTTTGTGGGTGATCATGTTCTAGTAGCACTTTGAACATGCAGATGCAATCACATCACATTTTTTGGTAACTGCTCAATAGCTGCAAATAAGATATCCCTGTTTCCATAGCTTTTCCATGGAGACAAAGCTTTTTACATCTCCTGTGTTTGTGAAAATAATCCAGCTTTCCAATTTCTCCTCTCAGTAAGGTAAGTTCCTCTCCCACTGAAGTATTTTTTAATTATTGATACCATAAATGGAAGTGTGTTGGAAACTATTGGCTTTGAAAATAGCTAACATGTGATATTATCCAAGAACCATCAGGAAAATTCTTTTGAAATTCTCTTTGATTCAGCCATCCTCGGGGCTTTATCCTTCTCTACCAGTTTCTCTACTGCCAATTTAAAATAACATTCTCTTGAAATCAGTGCAATGTCAGGAGAAATTCATCAGCACTGTAGGTGCATGTTTCCCAGATGTATATAAACCTACTACATTTGGCAGCAGTAAATTGATTGCATTTAAAAAACCTGGGGTAGTTGAATATTCCGTAGTGCCCAGCTTGGCTACAGCGTGGAATACAAAGCAATTTTTTAAAGTTTCTTTCAGCTCTGTTTTAGGTGAAATAAAGTAAGCCCTGGCTCCATAATTCCTGCCTTTTGATTTACTCAGATTTTCCTGATGTGCAAACCACATCAGAGGTTTACATGCAGGGACAGAATAAGATATTCCTAATCTCTGCTGAGGTTTGATAAGAAATGTTAATGACTCGTGTGTGCTTCCCCCTAATATTCAAGCTCTTACACTTTTAACCAGGGAAAAAAGCTTGATTTTAAAAGTGTTTATCAGTCTGATCTATGTGGTGAAATATTCTCCTCCTTTTAATATCATCAGTGCTGCATGCTCTAAAAATGTCTCCATTTCATTAATTTGTGATATACTGCTACCCTGAATTCTTTTAAGGTGGCTTTAGCTTCTGCCATACATATTTTACTGCTTTAAATTATAGATATAGGACTGTTGCCTAGTTAATTTCCTCTGGTTAGGAAAATATATTTCTGCTCTCCTGGCATTGCATAAAGTGATATGTGGGATTTGCTATATTTTTTAGCTGATTAAGTTTTGCATTTCTACATATTACTGCTTATAAGACCTCAAGTAAAACTACGTAAAAGAAGGAGAAGTTTTATAGTATATTTCAAAGTTTCATTTAACTATAAATTCCACCGCTAAGCCCCGCTACAAGACTTTTCCATTACCTTCCTGGATAGTCTGGCTATCAACTTCTCTCTAATTGAAGCATGAAAATAATATGAACTCAAAGTCATGAAGCTGTAGGACAGGTATTAGTAGAAATGATACTGACTAATAAAATGGGACAGAAAGTTGTTGGCGGCCAAAACTCAGGGTTTTTTTGCTAGCCCTTATTAATTAATAGTACATTGTTTTTGGTCTAAGTATGTGTCAAAGGATAGCATCAGAGTTTTTAAAGAGCCTTAGATAACTATTGTTCATGTTTGTTAGGGGTGCTTCACATATTAGTTTACTTGGAAAGGTGGTGGAGAAAAGAAATTACTTATGATTCCTGTAATAACTGAGTCTTTTAACACTCAGTGATAGATAGAGGTGAAATTATTTCCCGTATCACTAAGACGCTGGGTGTTAATCCACCCATTTGCCCAAAATACTATGACTGGGGAGTCAGAACCTCATTTCTCAGCAAGGCAGTAGACCCCAAATGGTTTGTCTGAACCCACTGCATAAGAATTTCTCTACCATACAAATAAAATATAAATGCTAGAGTCTCAGCTCAAAGTGAAATTCCCCTGTTGTCTGTCTTAGCTGAACCATAAAGCTGCAGGAAGAAGTTTGTTCCACACTTGGCAGAACTTTAGTAAGATGATGTACTAACAGAGAGCAGAGAGAGAAAATATGGACTTTTTTTTTTTGTGCCATTAGGATGGCTTCAGCTGTCCTGAGGCTAATTAGGAAATTTTACTCTCTCCAGTTTCTCATCTCTACTGGATCTGAAGAGCTGTAAGAATTTTCATTTGCTGTGATAAGGAGAAGTAATATTGTTGCTTGTAATTACTCCTTCATGCAGATCAGTACCTTCCTAATTCTTACTTATACCTTTCCATTTGCCACAATAACTGCAGAAATGCCTCCTACTCACTGAACAGTGTCGCTGTTCCTACTGTCTTTTCCCTTCATTCATATGTCCCAAGAGAATAAGTCCTCCTTGATCTTTCTGCCTGTCCCCTGACCTATCCCAATCTGGCTCCCCAAACATCACCCACACCTATCTCAAATATCACAGTTTTGAGTTCTATTAAAACGAGACTTTTTTGATTCAATAATGAAACCAGATTTTTTTACCCATTTAGTTGTAAAATATTTACTTTCAGGAAGGCTGTTTCATCCCCACCTTTGCATTTTTAAAAAAAAGACCTTTTTTTTGGATACATGTAGAATAAGTGATATTTGCGGAGTCAAAGTAAGACTGCAGAGAAGATATTCTAAAGGCTAATCCATTACTTTTGAAGAAAAATATCAAGCTTTTCCACAATCCCTTATTATTATTCTGGGTCACCATGGTGTTTCCATGCACCTTGGCATGTCCCTTTAATTGGATCCTTACATAGGAAGGTCCGGCATAGTTGCATTGAAAGCTGACATTTCTAACTAACTGACCTTTTCAGGCCCAGTGACACTCCTATAATGATTATCCTCTAGCATTGTTTGGACACAATACCACATACTTCACAGCACATAAAGAATATGTTCTTTGAGAACTATTCAAAATGCCCAATCTCGAGTTAGCAAAATGAGAAAATTGGGTGCAAACATTCATCAGAGTGTTATTGTGCAGGTATCGATTTGAATGCCCTTTCATTTCTCTGGGAAAAAGTGTTGTATTATAGAGCTCTAAATTAACTTCTGTTCTGTTTTTTTTCCCCCAGTAAGTATAAAAAGGTCAAATTCATTCATAAGGCTGAATAGATTTGCAGGATATAAGCAATAAGATAGCAATCAACCTTCAAATAACCTTTAAAGAGACAGTATCTTTTCTTATGAACAGTAATTGATCTGCTCATTAAGTCACTGCGCACTCTTTGGGGCTCACCTAGGCAAAAATGTGTAAGACCTGTGACGAAAGGATGTCAGCTACAGCAAAGCAGGAGTAATCTTCACTTGGAAATATAAATATTTTACGGGGTTTTGAGGGGTGTAAAGTTGAGGAGAGGACTGATGTTGCGATGTGAATTCCTTGACTTGCTTGTTACAAGGGTGAGTGAAAAAAAGGCACAGAATAGACCTCGAAGTGTGAATTTGATGTTCGCGAGGACGGCGATCATAGCACGTTCATACATGCCTGAATCCTGGATACATCCTCGACTTCCCTTTTGAATTTAGTGGCTGCTGTGGGAGGGTGATCACTAGTTGGTCTGTGTATGGGGGGGTTCTGTGTGTAGTTGGTCCATGGGTAGGGGGTTGGTGTATGTATAGGGCATCCCCAGCTGCTCATCACACATGGTTTGCCACCACGCGTTGTTCTTCTGTTAAAATAAGTCAGTAACTGCTTGCTTTGCACCATGAGGGCTCTCGGGGGATGTGTGGGGGGGGTGGGTTCATCCTCTCTGCCTACACAGATGTAAAACCTGCACCCAGGTTGTTGCAGCGCTGTCTCCCCGAGTGCAGGCTCCTGTCGCCCTTACCCTGTCCTGGGCTGTGGCTCTGCAGCTCCTCTTGTGTAGGTGGGAGCTGCTAAAGGGCTGCTGGAAATTTCTCCAAGGGAGCTGCATGTAGCCAGAGACTCCCTTAAAGTGCCGGGATTGTCAATTTAAGATAGCAATCAGAAGATTAGTGTTCTGGCCATGTCCATATTTCATTTCTGCATGTAAATCCACGTTATGTTTTTAGTGTTATTTTTATGAATTGCACATAGGCTGAGGACTATCTGTGCATAATTGATTACAATGAGTTGTCTTGGTTTTTATCTTTGATCAGAATTTTCAGAGGCAGCAAGTATCCCAGGTGACGATGCTTTTTATGCAGTAAACGTTTGCACATGAGGCTTTCTGTTTTACTTCACAATGTGCACAATGAGCATCTAGCTCACTTAGAGGGAGTGAAAATGAGCAATTCTCTGCACAGGTGTATTGTGCTTCTTCTCTTTTTGCATAAGCTCAGGGAAAACTTAAAATAGTAACTTTTTTTTCTTATTAAAAAAAACCCATTTCTTGAACATCAGATGTTTTCAGAAAGAATGGAAAGCATTCTTCCTTTTTAATGAAATTTTAATTTTCAAGGTCACCTGTATGGAAACAGCCTCTTCATTTACGTTTTTGTTTTTTTTTTTGCTTAGTGACCTGAACAAGGCTTAGTGAAAATCAGTGTATTAAATATCTAGAAGACAGCAGAGGATTAAATTGGCACTACAAAATGGAACGCAGTGCAGAAGTGCATGAGCCAGCAGAGACCTGAACTGCAGAGCTGAGCTGCTCACAGCTCAGTGTGGGTCCAGATGCCAACAAGCCCCGTTACCTGGGTGCTGTGCCAGAGACAGAGAAGCCCTGAGTTGTTTTCTTCCCTGGCTTTAGGGTGCTGTCATTCCAGTGCCGATGAATTGCACCTGGACCTAAATTTTGTCTTGTGACATTTTTTTTTAACCTAACCAGTCCCACGCAGGTAACTGTGCTTCATTTCCATTTTAGCAGCATCCACGTATCCCAGTCCCCAGGGGTGTCATCGTGCAGGATGCACTGTGACACCAAGTGCCCCTCAATATTTGGCAACTTAAGTAGACAAAGCAAGGGGCAATGGGCAGGAAACATGGAAAAAGGATGTCAAAAATAAAAGATTATTTTCGTAGAACTGCATTTTATATTTGAGGAGCTGCCCACTGCTGTCTTCATGTCACCTTCTAGACTCCTGTTCCTGTAACGGCAAATCGGAGAGCAGTGATGATTATACAGCTAGAACGAGTGGCACTGAGGAATAGGGGAGCTGGAACTGCACAAAGGGCTTTTTCTTAGCTCATTTGTTTCTAAGAATTGCCAGTAGACTCATTTTTCTGGTATGCAGAACATCTCCTGTTAAAGCAGTTAGCCAAGGTCACAGGGAAACCCACAAGAAAGGATAACCCAGAGCCTCTATTATTATTTTGAGCTTCTAACAAAGGAATTTTTTAGTAGAGATTTGAATGGGGAAGGTGTGATGGTTTTGTGAATTCAGACAGAAAGTGCAGCCTAACTCATGGTGGAAAAGTGACTTGTTCATCACACAGCTCGGTGCAGTATTGGAGGGAGTTATTTGAGATGCTGCTAAATGAGATAACGTGAGCACTGTTAGGCAATAGTATCACTGCAGTGTCCTTATAAAGCAGGTTAAAGGAAGGTGAAATACTGTTTTAACACCACGGTCTGCTGCTGGTGTTGCAGCTGCTGTGGTGTCTGCACAAGAGCCTGCGCTGGACCGTGCAGAGGCTGTGAGTGCCAGGACAGAGAGTGCTGCCGGAGGAGCAAGGCTGGGGAGGGGAAGGGGCACAAGGCAGGGAGGGATAAGGTCTGCAGTGGGGCCTGAGGAGGGCAACATAAACCAGAAAGTCTTATTTGCAGGGCCGTACAAATCAAAATGAAAATAAGTGTGTTCAAAATACCTGGGAGATGGCAGGAGATTGTATTATTCTTGACGCTTTATTATATTACCTGCCCTGTTACACAGCTGCATCCCTTGTCCTTATCCTCTGTGGACTACCAGAAGCAAGGAAGGATTTTCTGTAGAGACACTTATTTTCCTGCCCATCCTTCTGGGAGCCTCAGAGCAGTGCAAAATCCTGCTGTGCTGCTGCCAGCCCCTGTGCTGAACCTGCCTCCCAGCCGTTCCTTCCAGGGACTCCGAGGGTGTAGGGCCTGTGGCTGGGTGTAAAGGGAATCCTCACTTAGACCTGCTGCACTTTTGCTTGGGAATCTGATCCAGAGCACTTAAGTTGCTGCTGACTTGGACCAAACCCCTAATTGTTCTCAAAGGTTGAACAAACCTGACAGCAAGAGCATCTTCACGTGATGCTGAAGTGAACCCCCTCATTCCAGTGGCTGGGCTTGAGTTTTGCTACCCAAGCACTCCCATCACTTTCTACGTACTGGAAAACTTCCCTAAATGGTCTGGTTTGGGTACCTGGGGCAGCTGGTTTGGGCTCTGGGCTGGAGCACCGGCAGCAGCACAGCCAAGCAAGGCACAGGGGCCACCTCTCTGCCAGAGTTGGCTTTCCCACCGGATGCGTGGCCGCTTGGGGCATCTCGACAAGCACCCCTGGAAGCAGGAGCCGGGGTGCTGTGTGTGTCTGTGCCCAGCACCAGCAGAGCAGCTACATCACAGTGCTGCTGCTGATAAATATAAACCGTGTGGATGTCAGGTGGCCCTGGGAATGTATTCCCCGCACACAGCGGGCGGCTCTGCCGTGCTGTTCAGGAATTAACTGCAGCAGTATTACTCTCCTAAGGCCTTGTGTTATAGTTCTGTTTTCTTCACCTTTAACCCCACAATGGATTATGACCATACTTTCTCTTATAACTAAATGCTCTTCTGTCCTTTGACAAAACAGATTTGTGTCTTTTCATAGCTTTCTGTAGAGGGCTAATAATACATGGGAAAGCTTTACTGCCCACAGGAGACTTTGCCTGGCCACAATAATAAGAAATGCTGTTGAAAAGTCATGATCAATGTTAATTCAGTTATTTTTCATTTTCTCTTTTTTTATAATGAAATCGTCTACTTTGTGCATTTTATCCAATGCTACCCCATGAATTGCTCATTGGAGAGAGGGGTCATTGGTTATAAAAATGAGTTCTTGTTGTTTGTCCTCATATGAAAATAACTACGATATTTTAAAATGATAGATTTGAGAGAGGAAAAAAAAAGTGGAATCTTGGATGTACAAGAGATGTAAATATTGTTTTTCAGGTTTTATGGTTCCCAGATGCCTCCTCTAATTGCATAGCTAGCCCTGAGTTTATTAAGTTATTTTCCAGAGTCAAACTCATTTGTAAACATGTCAGAATAAAAACTAAATTTAAAAAACAAAACCTTTGGATTAGAATTCTGGAGTGATAAACAAACTAATTTAGAATGTATTTGCATGTAATTTACATGTGCCAAAATAGGATTGCATGTGGTTTGTAAATACAGGTCTTGAATCTATTTAACATTACAAGATAGCACAGAAGAAATTAATTGTAGCTTAAAAAAAGAAAAAAAAAAAGGTTAAAATAATAAAAAGATGGCTTAAAATGGCCCATGTTTGAATGGGATTCAATGTGCAGAAACTGGTAAGGAGAGATAAGCACGCAGAGAAAGCTGTAAATTCTAGCAGCAACATCTGTAGTAGTTAGAATACAATGTTTTATAGCAATTCCTTACCTCCCCCCACGGACATTACTATGGCATGCAGTATATTTATTATTCACTTTCTGCAAGAGATGCTTTCCGAGCACAGCCTTAAAAATAAGGTTTGGTTCCTTTCTTTTAATGTTCACATATTCGAAGGTGACGCCGTCAGCTTCCATTTGATGAAGCATCTTGGCCGATTCAGCCTGTGTGCTTTGGCTCAAGATAACAATTCATAATTACCCAGGTTATTAGAGTGGCACCAAAGGATCCATCAGCAGGTCAATCCTCCACTCTTCTAGTGCAGTCTCCGTCCGGAGAAGACCTGTTGGTTCCAGCCTGCCAGTCTTCCAACCTGAGTAGGTGGGGCAGCTGCAGGGGGGGAGGAAAAGGCCAGACAAGCCAGGGAGCAGCAATGGTGATGGGACTTGTGGAGTGAAGGGACACTCAGGGAGGAATGAGCTTGGAGCAATGACCACATGGAGCTGGCAAGGTCTTGTCAGGAGTGTCACGGGTGCTCAGGGTGCAACAAGATTCACGATACTTCTTTTGCTGCATTGCTGGAAGGACGTTCTGACTGAATCCCCCGTGGTTTTTCTACCCCAGGTGCTACATCATGGAATCACAGAAAGGCCTGCATTGGGAAGCGTGTTACAAATCCTCTAGTTTCAGCCCCCTGCCATGTGCAAGGGTTGCCAGATGCTAACTAGATCAGGTTGCTCAGGCCCCACCACGTGTCAAGAGTCAGGCTGGAGGATGGGATACCATCTACTCCTCCTGTTTGTGAAATGTGCAGGACAGAGGGAAATATCATCCGTGGAGATCTGAGGCAGAAGGAGTGACACCAGCCACGGGGGTTAGTTAGCAGGGCTTGCTTTGGCCACTTGGCTTCTGCTCCTGCTGTCAGTGCTGAAACACATTTGTGTTCTGGGCCTTGGGATTAAAGCAGCCATGGTTCTGAGGGAAGAGGAAATGCTCTTTGGAGAGGAAGGGATTGAGTACATGCAAATGTAAGGACTGAATTTAGTAGTGAAATGCATTGCTGGAGTTATGGGGGAAAGAATGCTTTATTTACTATTTATATATGTATATATATCTAGTGCATGTTTTCAGGCATATCTTCAAATACCATGGACTATCCTTTTCTATATTCACAGCCTAGCAGCCCAGAGTTTAAAAGTGGCAGCAGAGTAATCCTGCAATCCTTGCTGTAAC
Source organism: Myiotriccus ornatus (assembly GCA_036023395.1). Lineage (NCBI taxonomy): Eukaryota > Metazoa > Chordata > Aves > Passeriformes > Tyrannidae > Myiotriccus > Myiotriccus ornatus. Next base: position 7,293,349 of record JAYRBT010000005.1, read on the forward strand.
AGGGTCTGTAAAGCTCATCGATGTTGAATCTCACTTTTTGTTTCAGACTTTGTTCAGAATAAGTAGAGATGTAAGGATTTCCCTCGTGAATCCTGTGATTGGTTTTTTTTTTTTCTACACTGGCTTAATTTCATATATTTTATTTATTTTTAGACAAAGGGTAAGAATAAGATAAACAAAAGTAGGGTGGGGAAAAGCAGATTTCTGGAGATAGGAGCAGAGCTCTGTGGTGTATTTGCTACTCAGCATTTTGTTTGAGTATCATGGAAGAATATTATCATGGAGGACCAGATGTCAGGAAGCTTTCCATACATTTTTCAGGTCATAATACTTCTATTTCAATGTGCAGATAAATGTTTCTAAATATTTTCTTGCACTTCTTATCATTTCATCTCCAGAGGAAATTAATTGTAGCTGTAAGAAAAGGGGTTTATTTCCCACTTGGCTATGAGCCATTTTGTATATCTCCTTTAAATGTTAATTATTAATTAGGATATAATCTATTTAAATCTCTTTAGCTGTCCATTTCTTCCAAAGAAGGCAGCTGGATGAAACAAGAAACACGCATCGTTATAAAGATGATAAATTAGCCTCTTATCCCAGGAGAAGACAGTTTCTCAACACCGAGGTTGAGATATACCAGGGGCTGGGGTGGAGGAGCCTCCCAGCTCCCGCCCACTGGGTGCTGCATGCCCAGAGTGAGGATTCCAAGATGGCTTTTAAAACTAAATTATTGTTAGAAAAGGAGCATCGTTCCCATAACTTCCATTCTACCAGTTATTGCTGCTGGTGAACGGACTTGGGGGGAGGTTGAGTGTTTTCGAGTTGCATTTGAAAGTGAGGAGTGAGAAAAAAACAATAGCAGGTGATGGTAGGAAAAAATTCCAAGAGGTAATAAAAAGCTTTTGCAGGTATCCCAAGTAAAGCAGGTCCCTTACCCGAGAATCAGTGAGGCTGCAGCACTGGTATGTCTTGCAAAATCTGCTAACTGAATTTGCAATTTTGGGAGAGGGGAGTGGGGGTTATGTATCTTTATAAAAATTAATGGCTTCTTGGCAGAAAGCATGTCATGACTACCTTTATCAGCTGAGTCCTGGAGACAAAATGTGAGGCTGGCAATTAGCTCCAATGACCAGCTGTGAAAACAGTAGTTTCTCTCATTTCTTTTAATCATATTTTTCTTCAAATATTTACATATTTTATCTCTTATTTATTGCAAACTTTATTATCAACATCAAAGGAGACACTTTGGATTAAGATTTTGTATATTTGCTTGTTTAGGTCTTTCTTTATTTGCCAAGTTAAATGCAAAACAAAGCCCTTGTTTATACGAACAGTATCAGTATGGACTTATCTATATGAACAGTCGAAAAGCTGGGCATTAGGTTGCATAGCTCATCAGTGTAGCTTCAAACCTCACCCAGCAAACAGCTGAATGACTTTGGAAATCTGCAGTGTGTTCCTGAAACTGTAAGTGATACCATTGTGTTGCCTGAAGCAGCTAAGTGGTTCACAGATCAGTGGCTGTTAAAGCCAGAACATCTCCTGTATTGTAGCTGTGTCCATTGTTCATAGATGATCAGTTCCAGAAAGAAACATGCTCTCAAACCTTCAAAAAATTCCCTGATTGGAGCACAGACACACAGCCCCATTCAGGTGCAGGTGCAGATGCTGTTGAGGTCACTTACAAATACCTTTGTGGTGCTGACAATAATCTGCCTTTTTTTGTTATTAATATTGTAACCAAAACTATCGTGTGCTGCTGTGACATTGCTAAGAAACACAGAGAAGACAGACACAACTGAACTTTTGTTCTGGCCGGGACTTGGGCGGGCAGCTTGGGCAGATGGGCCATTAAGGATCCAGAGCCAGAATACCTGCATATTCCTGATTTCCTTACAGTGTGGCTGGCAAGAGTGATGTTCAGCTGTGACGGACTTACCTTGGACAATGAAATCCAGAAAGCAAGTCATTGCTCCCAGCATGATATTTCATTGTAGAGAAGCTAAAAGTTCCTTAAGATAAATGGATGCAGTGCCCCAAATTTCAAAGCAGTACTATTGACTGAGGGGCTTTTACCCCTCAGGAGTGACGCCCTAGAATCACTTCAGATGTCTGCTCAGAGCACAAAAGCAGTCAAAAATGCAGAGTATTTGAGGATATCAGGAAAACTAAAGAATAAATTAGATGTAACAATGCACTGCTCACAAAATAGGTGGTAGAGATAGCTGAGATACTCTGAAAGACAATGAGGTTGATCAGTAAAACGACTTCATCTGAAAAGAAATCAAGTAGAACTGTGATGTTTTTCTGTAGGATCTGCCCCTAGTGCAAATGGAGCTTGAACTGAGTTTCTCAAGTTCATGGGTTTTTTTCATTATTATTTTTAGTTAAAAATGCTGCAGCCACTGCTGCATAACTGTATTTTGAACCACATGATGATGGATAAATACAGCAATAAATACAAGTTACTACTGCCCCATGGATCATAATAAATTTATATTCATTAAGGGTGAAGAGAAGGTAATTGCAACCTGGTACTATGGTGTGCTTGAGAAATTCCTACAGCTGTAGAAATTTCTCAGCAAATATTTCAACAGAAAACATTTTTCTGTTCTTTTTCTGTGGTATTTACTTTTTTTCTTTATTATTAAGAAAAATTGTATATCTCCAAAGCCACATCCCTTGACATGAAAGAAAACAAATTTAGTTAAAAATCCGTTCTTGTTCAGTGATACAACGAAGAAAGCATTTTAAATTATTAGCAAATGTTTAGCCTTAGTGGGAATAGGGAACATAAATAGCTTTCAAGTATAAATGGAAGAAAGAGGGGGAAAAAAAGTTAAAAAAAAGACATGAAGGAAAAATCCATGTGGGCAAAACTAAAAGTTCTAGTTTAGTATATTTGATGGGATGTCTTTTATTTTAAATAAACTGCAACTCTACGGGTTTTAGTTCCTTACGATGATGCAGAAAAGGCAGATGCGCCTGGTAGGAGTTTCTGTTCGTTTCTGTCACCTTGGGCTGAAATGCTTCCAAGTCCAGTAATAACTTAAAAAAGGATGCTGTTAGGGATAAACACTCCTGAGTCAGGAGGCAGAGACAGACACCTCTTGCATGGGAGTCCCAGAAGAGCAGGGACCGGCTCAGACCCAAAGCTCTTGTAAACGCCCGTGTCTCAGAACATGGGGGTGCCATTTCATTGTGCAAATACTCACAAAGGCAACTCGTGTGACTCAGGTTACCACAGACAGGGATTTTGACAACAACCCCCAGGAAACTAATTAAAAGACTGATGGAGGTTTAGTTAGCAGAAGTTAAACACTAATGAAAGGCAGAGAGCGTTTCATGAGGAAGAGGATTTGTCAAACAATTCATTTTGGCCTTTGAGTGTGCTGTAAATTTGGTTGATATGGTTAGCTGCGTAATCTTTTTAAGGTGTTTGATTTAGTACCTTGCAACTTTTTTAAAAATATCGAATGTATTCAATAGGTTAAAGATCAGCCAACTGACATGTCTCACAAATCACTCATCATGGAGGGACCTCACTTGAATAAGGCTCTTTTTAATGCGTTTCTTTTCACGGTGGTGAGTCCAATGAGATTTCTAATGATGATTTGTTGGTGATTAAACGTCACTGTTGAGTGGGAAAAAAAGATGTAGAGAAGTCAGTCATAGAGTGCAACCTTGATCTCTTGGGGGGCTGGATCCAGTCACATAATATGCATGTCAGTATAGAAAACCCCTTAGATTTCTGGTTCTTGAAGCCAGGAATGCAGCTGAAGCCTGTTTAATGAAACAATATTGACTGAGAGAATTTGGGGTTGTGTTTGTCTAGTAATTAAGTTGGATGAAGCCTGGAAAGGTATATACTCAAACCAATTATTATTATTTTTTTGGACTACACAGAATATACACAGGGACCTAGAGTAGATCAGAATGTCAAAACTATATGTCAAGCTACTTTATACCTCAACATGCGCTATTCTGGTATCCACTTGCAAAGAAAAGGCACTGAAATATGGGGATTTGAGAAAACACTTTAAATTATAGGACTTCAAACTCTGTTTAGGTCATCAAAGTGAGACAGGGAGGTGACGTGATAAGCATTTGGAGGTAGGCTCTGGGCCTACTGACAGCATGTGTGCAGCTGTTTTTTAAAACAGACAATCTCCAAATTACATTTTTACTCATGTAATTTACCACTTGTAGAGCAAGCCTTTCATGCATGGTCACATTTTTGTCTACACCAATGAGGGAGCTACACTCAAAGGCTTTAATGGAAGTTATGTCCCCATGTACACAGAAAATAAGAGGTCAATTTACAAGCAAGAACCTATTTACAGCAAAGAACTGTCAAAAGATACTTTGTGTGTCTCTCATAATCAGGACCGGAGTCCCATGGCAACAGGCAAAGGTTGTGCAGCATGATGTGGACTTTAAAGCCCAGTATTTACAGTAATATTACCTGCACTGGATGGTGCATGAGCTGGACTGGTGTTCTCCCAGGCTGGCTGACATTAGATGAACTTTCTTGCTATGGAGGGATGAAATCAGAGCTTGCCTGGGTTTAGATTCAAGTAGGTAAATAATTTACAGCTTTGTTTGCCTCTGAATCTCTATATAATGCTCAGATACTGTCCAAACAGGCAGAGCATCAGAGACAGATTTCTGGGAAGATCTGCCCTTTAGTCAGAGGAGATAAACATATCTGAGTATTACCAGGGTGTGATCAAAGTGGAGAGTTATGCTAGTGGGGGGCAGTGTAGTTAGAAAAGCTACAAAGGAGAAGTGGTAACTGTCAGAGCTTAATAGAATTTGTGAAGTTTTAGAATAGAGTACGTGTAGTTCCAGCACAAGAGCAGAGCTCACAAATCAGCTCTCAGATACTCAGTGCATTTTTTCCTGATTTCCAGGTGACCAATTAAACCATGTAAACTAGTAAAAATATTTCATGCTGCGTTAAGTAAGAAAGACAGACAAGAGAACGTGGGTGTAAAGCACAAGAATTTGTCTGCTGAAGGTACTGTAAAGTTAATAGTGCTATGGACAAATGAGAAGATAGTTACAAACCCAAAAATGGCTGTGTCAGGCATAGCATTGAGCAGTCTACCAAAAATGACATCTCTGTTGTGCTTCCCTCCTCTTCCACATTGAACAAAGTGTCCATTGTGATGAACTACCCCTGGAAGTTTTTGGGGCTACACTGCAATGTCCCAGAAAAAAAAAAGCTGTTGGAAGCATGCAGAATAAAGAGCAAACAGAGCAGACCTGCTTCTAAGACAAACCATATTACTCATATTTCAGCTGTGGAACACTGGCAGTGTCTCGCAGAAGTTAAAGATCAAAGGAAAAGTGGGGAGCTTGCATCGCTAAACTAATAACATGGAAGAAAAATAGCCTGCGTGGAGTTGAAGGTTACTTTGCCACTTACCTTTCTGTTTGTGTGGTTGGAAGTTTGTGTTTCCCCCTAACAAGGGGAAGAATTTAATGGCTTTATATTATTTGGAGTGAAGTGAGTGCCTGCAGGCTTGCTTGATGAGCAAAGTGACATCCTGAGGAAACGTACAGCAAATTGCAAACAAAATCCTTATTAGTAGTGGCAGTTACCTCCTGGAGTAGGATTGATTTGAAATCCCTGTAAGGATAGTGCTCTCCTCGCTCAGCCAACTTGACAAATAAGAGCATTCTTTAGGAGTTCATATTCAAGTTGTGATGGAGGTAATAGAATTTAACTTTCAGATTCGAAACAATTAAAGCGAGGTACTGAATGTCACTGTGCCTGAGAGACTTATTTTAAAAGTTACACATAGAGCCCTTTTCTATTGCAAATAGAATAAAAAAAGCTGGGGATTTTTTTTGGCACATCCTTAGAGTGGGTATGATGAGCAACTGAGATTCAAGGATTCAAGATGCTCCCAAAGAATGGGAGCATTCACTGTGGGGATCCAGGGATCCATGTTTTTTTCTCAGCTCAGAAACCCAGAAAATCATTTTGATCCCTGCTCTGCCATACTCTTAAATGTGACAGGGAGAATGTTGAGATAGTCTGGACTATTTGACAACAGGAATGTGAAGCAGCAGACATGGTATTTTGCAAAGTGTTTTGGTTTTGTTTTTTTTTTTTAAAGTCATATGTAACCAGTGTAATAACAGCCTTGACAGGAATCAAAACAATCTGCAGTATTTGTTTTATTTCCCATCAGCCACTACTTATGTCACTGCAACAAGAAGTGAAAAGTACCAAAATGTTCATTCCTCTTTGCCCCATGCAACTAAAATATCTGAAAACATTTACTTTCATCATGCAAAGAAGCTCTGGAGTGGAGACAATTGAGATAAATACTCAGATCTAATCCCAGCTCCTGTTGCTCAAGCTGTGTTTAGATTAGCAAATTGTATGGACTGACAGAAGTGGATTTTTGGAGCAGAACACTTGGCACTCAAGCCATATCATACCTATTCTATGCATTCCTGAGGTTTTTACGTTGGATCAGCTCCAGTCTGCTCCTGTGGCTTGAATGCCTGTTGGTGGCTGGAGCACTTGGAGCACACCTTCTAATTGCACTTCATCCAAGGGGAATCCATTTTGTGTGCTCCAGGATTGCTCCGTGATGTGAACCAAAGCATGAGGAGCACAGACACTCAGGAGATTGGCTTCAAAACTTCAAATGCTTTGCATGTCATGTGGAGGAAAGAAACGTTTCATTCCTTTACTGGTTGTCAAACATGTCTCTCCCAAATTCTTTTTAGCTCGAGGCACCACCAAAACGCACTCAATTTGAATTGGTTTTGGTATTGTTTAATTTAGTGAGAGAAAAACTGCTGTCAACAAAGTAAAATAACAGCTGTTATTATAGTGCATCACGTGGAAAGGCAAGCATCTAAGTACTTGCTGGTTTATGTTTTGAACAATGTTTAGTAGTTGTTGTCTTTAGCGTTGGAAGGTTGAACTTCTGCACTTGATAAACAAAATGATGTTGATAATCACGTGTGAAGCCATTCAGAAATGCTACTAATATTTCTGTTAATTAAATACATGTCCATGTCTTCAATTTTTTTTTTTTCTAAATGAAAACGTATTTTTCCATTTTAAAAGGGCCGATAGATATCAGAATGGGCAAATGATATGAGAATTACAAGCTCACTAGCCTTCTAAGAATTCACATATTGCTACCCTGCAATTTGGCTGCAAGCCTTGAAAGTTGCATGCAATATTTAAGGCTTCAGCCTGCCATGAGATCTGTTGGTGTATAAGAGTATCTGCTTAGGCTGCATCTCATGTATGGTAATAGCCTGTTGTGTGTGGATCCTTGAGCGTTCAGAAGCAGTTTTCCCCCTTAAAACTGGCAAAACAAGAGTCTAAGTAATTTTTTTTCCCCCCAGTTTTCTGATTTGAATTAATATTGCACTTTTATATGCTATATTTTCTACAGCCTAGGAGGAAAACCACGAAGAATTGTCACATTTTGTGCATCAGGGCTTGATACATGGAGTGTCCCAGCACACTACGACACTCCATTGCCAAATGCATTTTCCTTCTTGAGAAATGATTGACATGAGGCAGTAGCTTAGCTGTTACCAGTCTGTTCCTCTAATGATAATGCTTTGTTTTTGAGGAACTTGCAGTAATCAATTGATCTCACTTCAAGGAGGATTTGATAAGTACTGTTGATACTATCTTTTGTGGATTTTTTTGGTTGCTTCTATGTGAATTATTTTTAGAAGTTTCCCTTTTATAAAGCACTTTATTTCCCTTCTCCCCTTAAACTTGTATGACTTCTTACTGAGCAGTATGAAGGTGCTGCAGTGGGGGAAACAGTCAAAAATTTGACCAGGGAGTGGATTGCATGCAACAAAAAGCATGAGGTGTTTTTTTTTTAATGATGTGTTATTCATTCATCTGTTTAGTCTTGATTCCCTAAATGGTCTGTAAGGAGAGAATCTAGTTAATAGAAGTAAAGCCAAATGAGAGATTGATTTACACCAGAAATACTACTCAGTTTAGCAGATTTGTTTGTACGACTTCTGACTTGGTAGCAGTCATTTGCTGGTTACTATAAACAAGATCCAACTTCCAGGGTTACTCTTTGTTTGGGTACGGGCTCTAGACTTTTACACTGTAGATATCAGCTTTTAGAGTGTGAAGACCTTATTCAGTGACACACCAAAGTCACCATCTTCTGAAAAAGCTGGTACATTAAAAATGTCTAAGAACATTTCCTCAGTTTCATCACAGCATTGGTCTTTTCTTCTCAGTGGCAGACTTGAAAAATTTGACAGGGTAACCTAACACTTCCAGCACGGTGTTAGAAGAAAGATGCTCCTATGCATAAGAAACAGAAATAACATTACATAAACCACACTTCTTATCCATAATTCTTTTGGGGTCTAGGTTATTCTTTGAATTTTAATGGAGAGTATGCTGAATGCTGACAAACAATTAAATTATGGCTAGCTTTGTAATGTCGTTTGTAGGCTCTGTTTGTAAAATGTCCCTTCTGTTTCTTTTCTTATTTTTGAGAGCCAGGTAGACCAGAAATTTCCAGCAGTGGAGTTTGATCTGTTCCTGGCCAGGACAGACACAGCCAGGCCCTGGAAGGCCAAGCTGTGTCCCAGTTTGCCTCCACTCCTCCCCTGAAGGAGAAAAGCTGGAGGAGGAAGAGAGCAATCCAGACTCTGTGCCCAGTCAGCCCCCGGCCTTTTCCCCCAAGGCTGTCAGCAAGGGTGTTAATTAGCGTCAATTGTGACAGCCAGGAATGGGATTGGTGCCACAAATGCATTGGCTAAACTGCTCTGCCAGCAAACAGCCCGTAGATGGACATGACTTTCACTCACCACCAACCTGGGCTCTCATGTAATGGCAGACCCAAAAGTAAAGTTGTCAGATTTATTCCTAATCCTTGTGACCTCTGAACCCCTCCCATATTCCTTTGTTTTAGGAGAAATCCTGGAAGGCTGCAGCTCAAGTGTTTCATTTTCCAGCTTTAGTCCTTTCCCTCCCTGCAAGCAGACTGCTCTGGGAGAACTTGGATATTGATGAGGATATTTTCTCAAAGGCATCTGAGGCTTGTTTTTCAGGGATCAAAGTAAGGAAATAATCTGGATTTTTACAAATGGAGACATGACAACATTGATGTTGTATCTTCAGTGAATTGCAGACTTAATGTGCTTCATCTCTTTTAGAAGCTATTCTAATACTAATGTGCTTTCATGCCTTAAAAGCCCATGACCTAAATACAAATAGGAAATACACTATGATTTTACCATTTTGTTGTTGAGAGAAGCAAGGTGGATGGATTTTCCTGTCCTAGTTTAGCTTCACTCTTGCCCACTTTTTCCTCTTTACCGTTTTCTGCAATCTCTGGCATTATCATTTCAATCCATTGATTCTTTGGCTCTGGGATCACCAGATACTAAGGTCTCATTTGTACTCATCTCCACCTGTTTGAATGGCAATCAGAGACCCCAGCTGCCAAGCTCTGCAATATTTTGCTCGGTTGAGGATTGTGGTTGGCATCAATGCACATTTCATTTAGTTACACTGGCAGCTTCCACACGACCACTGGGCTTGCTATAGGTGCAGACACAAGTGTTTTGGTCATTTATTCCTTTTACATCGTCTAAAAACATGTAAAAAGCGTGCCCAGGCAAGTTGTTCCTTCATCCAAATTTCCTTTATTAAAAAGGCATGCCATTTTCAAGGTGGAGGCATGCAATCACACTCTTCACTTGGCATCACGTCCTCGTGCTGGCGGAGATGTTTGTGCTGCCCTTGGCATTCCTCCTCTATGTTTTTCTTCATCACTCTTGGGGTGGCTTTGGCAGCTGCACTGGCCAGATGCAGAGCTCTCTCCTCTTTTCCAGCAGAGGGATGTGAGGTCTGTGTAAAAAGCTTGCTGGCAGAGGCCCTGCATTTCGCCTGGCTCTGCTTTGCTTCCCCAAGACTTGCTCTTCATCCTCTAGGTGTACCATCTCCCGACCCACGAACAAGCACGAGCAATTCAGCTGCACAGGGTGGGGGTTTGGAGAGAAAGCAGCTTACCTAGGGCACAAAGAGCCCTACTAGTGCCCTGTCTGCTCCATTTCTGATGCATAAACAGTTATTTTGACATTTAGTGAATTTGTCATCCTATGTCTTGGGAAGCACAGAAGTACCAAGCACCCCTTTACAATGCGCAGTTCTCTGAGCAGAAAGATTACTAATGCCTTCCTGCAACTACAGGTTTCCTCATCTTTAATAAGTAGTGAGCTCATACTACACATTTTCTGCTGATGAAGACATTTTAGTAGTCTCTCACCTTGAATGGTCTGCCTGTTTTCGTTAAAAGTGAAGGAATCTCTCATTTTGCAGGCTACCACCCTTTGTCTAATAACTTGAAATTGTTCAACAGGTTCAAGAGTTGCTGTAAGCATGCATGCTGCAGGCAAAAAAAAAAAAAACACAAAACCCAGGAGATACAGTTTTTCTTAGTCTGTCTGGAATTTGTCAGGAAATTTTCAAGTAGGAATGTTACTGCTGACCTCTGCCAAGCTGACATTGTCCTGGCAGCTTGTGCTGGCCAAGAGCAATATGCTTCAATAATTTGTCTCTAATGTTAATTATTGTTGGGTGTTCCTTTTGTTAACAAATACTAAAGATCCACCTATGGAAGATTTTGATGAAGTTAGTGAATTTGGTAGGCTGACACTTTATTTTAGGATATTTTAGTTAAATAACCATGAAAAGTTCCATCTTCAGTCACTGTTCCTGAAGGACAGAATACTGAAACCTTATGCTCCCACTAGAATTCAGGACTTAAAAGTTCGTATATAGAGCCACATCATGGTGACAAAGGAGAGATAACTGGCCAGCAGGTCACCTTGCCTCACATGGGGAGGGCATTTGGAAGAGTGGGGAATATTCTGCAAGCCTGATGGTTGTTTCTCTTTTGAGTGTGAGAAAGACGTGATGGTTGTTCTCGTCTGTCTGTAAAATGACTTGCTGTTTTGACACCTGGGATTTGGGTTGTTGGAAATCTTTTCATGTTAAAGTTGGTTATTCACAAATGCTAATGGTGGTAATATTAGCATTATACTTAGTAACTTGTCACTTAATAATCTCAGTCTTTATGTGAGAATCAGGGTTTTTTCACCTCTTACCATTAACAGGCAGAGATACGTGACTGACTCCTACGATGTCATTTAGTGTCACACTCGGGAACAGGCTGTTGGAGTCATGGCCTCTCTCCTAGACCCCTAGCCAGCAAACTGTGCCATGGAAGTATATTTCTGCTCCTTCCATTTTTCTAAAGACTTTTGCTCCACCTTATCCAGTGCATTTTTATAGTTGCAGACATTTATAAGGTAGTATTCAAGTGTCACAACATTAAATGAAAAGCAAAACCTTAACTCTAAATAAATAGTCCATACTCAATACCATCTGCTTTACCCATAGATCTGTTGCTCATGCTGAATTTTTCACAAGAAAGTGTTTGATTTTTCCAAAGAAGATTCCTGAGGGAATCACTACTGCTGTCACAGAAGAGCCAGATGCAGGATGCCTCACCTAAGGATGCTGGCCGGGAAGATGTCCACGTTTTGACGGACCGTTAGGTGGAGCAGTGTGTCCAGAGTGTCCAGAGACCTCCACCAGTAGTGTCAAGCCAGAAGGCTGCCACTGAGGATACTGGGCACTTGGGATGGTTGGTGACCAAGGGACATTTTCTTTAGGTCAGTAGTTTTACCCTACATAAAGGTCACAAGAAAATGGAGCTGTCGTGTTTGACGTTCTGAGGTGGCCGAGTTGTTAGATCACCAAGGACTGCATGGTTAATAACCAGCACTTCAGTTTGCACCTGGAATGAGACTGGCAGTCAGCAGGAGCCCAAGAGGAGGTGCAATATGCTCTTGTCCATTTACTCATCCTCTGTGGCAGGCAGCCACCTCCTGCACCAGCTGAAGCTGCCAGATGTCCTTGGGGTCAGTCCCACATCACACGCATTGCAGTAGTCAAGAGTTTTACTTGCTGCTTTCTTTTGTTGACTGTTCCTGCCAGGGTCACTATCTGAGCCTGTCAGTAAAAAATTTCCAGTATAATTCTGCATGCCTCCTGGGGACTGCCCTTGGAATACAGGGGACCTGTTTTGAGGTTGAAGTCTCCTATTGTGTGTTAAATTTTTCATTTTCTCCATCTGATAGCACATTAGGTATCACTGCCTTTTTTTAGATTATTATCTTTAGTGAATCATTTGCTCATACTGCATTTTATCCATAGAAACAGTAAATTTCCCTTTATCAAGAAGGGAATTTTCCTGAAGCCCCTCCAAAATGACGTGTTACATTCTGTAACTATTAAGTTCTTATCTTCTTATTTTCTTAAACACCAAACTCAGTAGTGCTCCCTTTCAAGCTGAATTGGCAGAACTCGTGGTACAACCCACTACTGTTGTTCAGTTCAAGTGTTTTCTCCAATGGCAGCAATGAGCTCAAGTTACACTTCAGCCCCAGCTGACTGTACATGTAGGTTATAATTTTCTGAGATGCCCTCAGATTGTGGTATTTGCCTGCTTCATGAGACGGTGAAGAACATCAAACCATAAACATAAATTTTTGTTTACAATTCTAATTAAGGTACATGTTTAAATGTTTTGTGGGTAGGAGGCAGTATTGTTCACTGGTTGACATTTTTAAGAAAAACCACTACTGCAAATGGAAAACTCTCTTCAGACCAAGCAAATTGGAATAGTGTCTGTTTGTAAGAAACAAAGGAAAGGATGGAGATCATTGGGGTACCAATTTTACATTAATATTTTATGGGATTTGCATTATTTTTCACAGTAATCCTACACATCCTGATTTCTTACAATTTTCCTCTTTTATTTTGACTGGTTTTCAAATTGTTACTGAAAGGGTAGAGTTAAGGTTGCCTTGCATACTTTATCATGTGCCTGCATAATTCTCTATTAGTCACAGCCTTAATTTGTGTTTTTCTGGCCTTTTATTGCTTGGGTTTGGGGTGAAGTTTTGTTTTGATTTTCTTTGTTTCCTTAGCTGTTCAGAGGTTTGTTGGGGGTTTTTTTTATTATTATTATTAATAGCTGTGCAAATTCTTGCAGGGTTTGTTTGTTTGCCCTCAAACTCTCAAACTGCACTGTGTTCTTTTTCTCTGTGATAATATGAAGTGTTTGCTCTGATGGAAACAATGCCCCTTTTGCTGTAGTCTCAGGTTTAAAGTGTATCAGGCTTGAGTGTATTTGTTTGTACTTTAATAATATGCACACCCCCTGTGCGCCAGTGCCGCTGTTTCCCTGATGGTAACCAAGAGCGCTGCGAATCCTCGTTCACCAATCCTTCCCTGCTCTTAAATGTCAGAGCTGTCAGCAAAGGAGTGATGTAAAAAATATTAGAACAACATTTTCTAGATTCTTCCGTGATCTGCTGCTACTTTTCTCTCACGCAGAAAGGGGTGGGAATCATTCAGCAGGGACAGCTTAGGAAATGACAGCAGCTGAGTAAATCTGACTCATGGAACTAAATATCATGGATCAAATGGGCTTGTGCCAAACTTTCCCACTGGATTTAATGTAAGACTCTGACCCTCGCAGTATTACAAAAGTGGGTCAGATTGTCTGTGCTTGTACAGTAGGTCTTTTGACACTTTGCCAGTGCCAGTATGCACTATCAAAGGTTTTCTCATCAGCTGCCAAAGAGATAACTACAAGTTTTGAATTCCAGTCTAGGGGGTAATTGAATGGCCTATGTCTCAAGAAAATAACAGGGGGGAGTGGATCACAGTGCATGTTACCCCTCTGTGTTGCCATGAGGAAGTTTGGCACTGAGGCCCAGCTGGAACCTAGATGGCAAAGATGAAAGCATCGGAGAGGAGAGAATTTCGTCTGTGCGCGTTGGGAGACATTTCAGTGTCCCCCTCAGACCTCTGCACCACCAGTCTGAGGCCATTCTGTTGTGTCCAGGAGGGGCAAGTGGGCTGCACTGGAAACATGTGGCTTAACAGGGAGCTTTTCTTGTCTGTTTTCTCTGCTTAGGTACTAGTGGCCTAGTCCTGATCTTGACCATTCACCTCTCACTCTTAACTCTCCTAATTTTAATACAGAGATTTTGCGATCCTTCTGTTTCTTCCCTTTTTGTTGGTCGTTTGCCCAGCCCTAAAGATCCAATGCCCATTTTCCTCAAAATAGTAATGGTTTTCTTCTCCACAGCCCCTCTTGTGAGGTACAGCTGGTGAAATCTGTACTGCTGCAGTCTAGCTTTCATCTGACTACAAGCCCTTAGCTTTCCATTTTTTCCATCTTGTCCACTTAGCTCTGTCACAGAGGTTCCACAAGTTTGAGAACCTGGAGTTCTCAGCACAGTCCCTTTTCCCCCTTGCCATATTAGTGGGATGACAGCTTGTCATCACAGAAGTATTTATAGTGTTGCAAACTGCTTCACAGCCTCAGGTAGGGGACAGGAGAACCAAGAGCTAAGGATAACCCAGGGTTGGATGTCCATCATCCACAGCAGGTCTCAGTTCGTCCAAGGCAACGGTGGAGCGATGCCAGAGGTGCAGGGCAGCTTACTGGTGTGACAGCCAATGCTGCAATTGTAGAAGCTTGACTTTTTTCCAAAATGAAACAAAATCGAGTCTTCTAAAATGGCGATAATCCTCCTTATATTACCAGGGTGATACTGGAGGGGATCGTTTATCTGTGAGTGTGCTGTGTAACCTCAGACTGCTTGCACACCAGACCCAGCCTCCCTTGCAGTTCTTATAACTCTTAATTCTGGCAGCACAGAAGTTAATAGTTTAGGAAAATTTTGCTTTTTTAATAATTAAGTCTGTAGAAGGTAGAAATCAACAGTACAGTGCGTTTTCCCAGCAGAGACCGTAAATTAATTAGGAGCAATTTGCTGTCAGAAACAATTTCCATAATTTTAAGTAAAAAAGCAGAAAACCCATTTTTATCCTGAAGTGATTTAACTCCTGTGAAGATGAATTATGTGAAATTGCGATTTACCTGCTCCTGGCTCCGGGTACCCGGAACAAGGTGGACGACAAATCAGGCCCTGGTAACCACTGCTGGGGCAGAATTTCTGAGAGTGATGCCCTCTCTCCCCGCCTTTCAGATCTTGACCTTTTCATAACAGAATTGTCTTTGACACTTGCAAATTCCTGTCAGGAGATAATGAACAAATTGCAGTGCTAATCGAACACAGGCCTTTCCCAGGCTTTTGCCTGATAGTTACACGCCAAAGGTCACAGTCTAACTAATGAGGGCTTTGGGTGATGCCTACACAATATGTGGGCTTTTCTGAAAGGCCAAAATTTATGGGTGCCACTTGGGGACAATTCAGCTATCACAAGCATCTTAGAAGTACAGGAAGGGATGATCCATCCATCACTAAAGCCCCATTATTGGACTTAAACACTCAGCCTAATATGCATAATTGCCAGACCTTGGGCTCCTCAAAAAGGCCTCAGTGTCATTATGATAGATCCTCCTCCCTGTTTACCAGGGAGAATGAACATGAGGTGGTCCACTGTGGCATTTACTATTTCAGCCCATCAGGATTTTAGGGTGATTTGCAGATATCAAGTCACTGGGATGCTGATTTAAATGAAGGGAACATTTGCAGAATCATAAATTTGTCCTGTGAAGGCTGTTATTTTCTGCAGCTAATAAGCATTGAAAAATTTACTGCTTCACACTTGCCTTTTCTCCTTTTTTTTTTTTTTTGGTTGCCTTTTCAGGTGTGAATCTATTTGTTAGTCCTTTTGTTCTTTGCTGATGTACAATTAAAGCAGTCTGACCTCTAGCTGCTAAAGATTTCACCAAAATGCATTTCAGAAACTGTGCTTTCCAGCGAATAAAATCTGCAGTATCATTAGTTCTTGCTTTAAAGTGACACGTGCACTTGATTACAACCGTTCCAAAATATGTAGGAATTAGAGGCTAGGGATGAAAAGGCACTGGAAGATAAATTAGGGTACTACCCTCAAAATCTGCAATTTACCTACAGAATATCAAGCCGGCCTGGAGCACGTTAATGCAGCAATGCTGCTCAGCCACTTCCTCAGGGTGCTGGCACCAGATCTCACTCGAAGCCGTGGCATTTGGGCTGGTCTCCACCCCTTCCCATCACATACAGGTCGATGCTGTTCCCTCCCATACAAAGGTCTGTGGGATTGCCATGTGCAGTTCCGCAGCTGCTGCATTTCAGTGGTGGGTGAAGCCATCCCCACATGGAGCTGATCTACCAGTTTGGCTCGCACTCTTGGATTCTGTGGGATGTAGGGTGCGACATAAATGGATGCTATATAAATATTTTTGAGTTCTAGAAATACAGGCTACAGGAAAAGCTCAGATCAGAACAGGATCTGCATTTCACACTACAGCGACGGTGCCTTGTGCGATACAGTCTGCTTAGCACTACCCAGCATTACTGTGCCTTCCACGTCTTCAAAGAGTGATGAGTTGTGAGCTTCTTAGTCTGGCTATTCTTGTTCTTTCATATTTATTGAAGAATAGCTTCTTCTTTTTTTTTTTTTTTTTGCCATTGATTACCTTGAAACTGTCTGTTTACCTGCTGATAGATTCAGACCTCCCACCAGATGAGAAGTTCTGTTTCAGCATTGCAATTCTTGCTAAGTGTCTGGGTTGCTCATAGAACTGCTGAAAGGCATTGAAGACACCCTCTCCTGGTCATCCACTGAACGCACTAACTTATGTTTAAATGAGCTTGCAAGTCCTATTTGTGTTATGAGTGTGTTTATTTAAGCATACGTTGGGAAATTAGTGCTCAGTTAGAGTCTGAGACAGTGACATGAGACATCTCTTTCAAATTGGTCTCAGCACGTGCATCAAATGCCAGGTCGGGGTAAGTTGTGCTGGGTATGATAATCTTGGACACACTGGTCCATGCAGTGAGAAGCATGCCGTGTAACAGGGTGTGCACACTGCCACCGAGACCGAAGGCTGAATGACCCCAGGGTCTGTCTGTCCTTAAAGCTTTGGTTTGGGTTAGGAATTTTTGTCATTCAAAGTCAGTGAGGTTTTGTTTTGAATCACTTTGCATCGCTTTACCCTCCAACTAAATCCGACAGCCATTGCTCTTCCTGCTCACAGTGACAGCACCTGAAAGACCAGATGTGAGATGTGTTGAATGACGGGCTTGTCTCAGTTGCAGCAGGAGGTATGAGAAAAAGTCAGAGATATGTTGGCACTTTTCTTCATATCCATTTTGTGGAACCTTGAACTTTTGAGGGAAATTGCCTGCCATGAGCTATACAGCCCATTTCAAAACACACAGCCAGCTCATTCCCGTATAATATCCAGCATAAACCCTCAGAATTCCCATTGTGTGAGTCTGAGTCAGAGAGAATCAAATGCTATTTTGGCAAGGTGTAGACTGGCCAGGGCACGATCTTGTTTGGAAATAAATATATAAAACCAACATGAAATCAGGAAGAATCTGTGCATCTGTCACACACAGCATGGTGCATTAGGTATTAAAAACCTCTCCAGGAATATACACACAATTTAAAAATAAATATACACAGTGTTGTGCACAGAATACAATGATGATTACACTTTGGACCACTTAGGCATTGCTAAAATATAATCTGCCTCTTCAAAGCATTCAGCTAGTCTGACTTCTTATGGGATCCTTTGGTCTTGAAAGTTGTGAAAAACACCACTTTAACAGCAAAATCTCTCTCATCTGCATCTACCCTCCCCTTCAAGGTCTTCCTTTCAGTCTTCCAAGCGTATGTGCTACACAAGAGCTGTTGTTAAGTTATCAACTTTTGGTTTTAATCTAAATTTCCAGTTAGAGGTTTCTTCAGCCAGAATGGGTTGAACTAGGATGGTGACCGAGGATAAGAAGTTTGATTATTTTTTTGCCAGAATTAGGTCAAGATTTGGAAAGTTCCTTGCAGTCCAGACCTAATCTGGATACAGTCTTGACATAATGTTCCTGCACCCTTTTAGTAAACAATTGTTGAAGTTTTCAGGAGAAACTTTTAGGAGGTTTGTTAGGGCAGAGTCCCGAGTCTACTGATGAACAGCACTGCTAAAACTCCTCATTGACAGGCAATTCTACACTAAGATAATAACAAACCCCTTGTCTTCACAGTTGTTAATTTTCTTTCTGGAAGACTGGGGTTTCGTTGGGGTGATTTTGTTTTGTTTTCTTTGTTTGTTTGTTTCCTTCTACATAAGCCCTACTTGTTATTAAGCAATTGAAAACGTTTTTGCCATGGGATAGGAGACAGGTTCACACCTCTGGCCTCTTGGAACACACTGATCTTTTGGTGCAGGTGTGTGGGAGGAAATGTGTGAACTCCCACATTGTGAAGGTGTTAAACTTTATCAAATGGGCTCTCCTGTAACCTCTTGGAGACCTGCTGCTATCCATCCTAACAGAAATAATTTCCATCTGATTTTTCAAGTGGTTGCTCTGGAGGGGTTTGAGCAGTAGGGCCCTCTGATGGTTCCACCTGAATTTGCTTTGAAGCACCAGGTGGGTATTGGCTTCTTATATGGGCTGTGCTTTTGTGCACCATAATGTTAAATATAATGTGCTCTTAGCCTTGTGATCTAATTAAGAACGGTATTTAGTTAAAACAATTCCCAAACTGGGAAGATCATTGCAACTAGCACATTTGTGGCTGGGGGAGAGACTCAGTGAAGGCAAATCATGAACTAAGCAGCGTCCTATATATTAAATGTTTTGTAAAAGATTGGAGCTAGGGGAACAAATAATCCAAGTAAATAAGTAAAATTCCTTGTGTTGTTTGGGGGGAGGAGATATTGTTTGGCTTGGATTCAAGAAAGTGCTTAAAAGCATGTTAAACTTTAATGAGGTAAATAGTCTCATCTCTGTGGTGCAGAACATTTAGGCTTAATTTTAGGCATACGCTTAAATTCTTTGCCAAATTGGGGTCTAAAAAAGAGTTATGCTTTTGCATTTGAGAAGCAGGGATGATATCACATGACTTCTATATTTAATCACAACTACTGAAGGCAGCTGGGATTTTGAATACAGAGTACTTAAAGCAAACTGTTCTTGATCAATCCATAGAGAAATACTCAGAGGGAGAAAAAATATATACAGTAAATTTGAATAATGAACAGTTTTGAGGAAATTGCAATCTGCTTGCAGACATTTGGAGAGCAGAAAAGAAGCTAAATTTGTTAAGTAAGTTACTTGCTGTGATCTATTCTCTTGGCTCTAATTAGAGAGAAGTGAGCAGTGAGGGAACTCAGAAAATGAGACTGCTGTGGACTGAAGTGCCCAAAGAGAAGACTTTAGGTTGGAAGGGTTTTTTTAAGTGGATTATTTTTCCCCAAGTATTCTTTAAATAGGAGGGGAAACTGTATAAACAAACAGCTTTGATGCTTGAAAAATGTGACAGAAAACATTTGTGTTTTCTTTGGAATTCAAATCTTAAAGTTTACTATAGCAGTTAACTATATCAGTTAACAGCTGACAGCTTTGCAATTTTTTAACATTACGGTTCATTACAGCATCACTGAAGTATTTTCATTGGCTACTTCAGCTCAGACTTGCTCATTAAAAGCATTTAGGTCATGATACAGCAAATCATTCTATCTTTGAAGACCTTGCATGACTGATGCCTGCTGCGTGAAATACTAAAATATAAAAACTGTCGCTATTGTTTGTTCCAAACAAAGCTTCCAGACACTAAATGGAGGGTCATACTTGGAAACTTTTAAATTCAAACACTACCCCTTACTTTGCAGGAGATCCACAGGGGGAGTCTCTCCACACAACGAAACTCACTCTTTGTAGTAACAGGAAAACTCATTTGTGGAGGGCAGAGCGTTCTCAGGCTGGTGGCGAAAAAAATCCGTAGGAACACAAAACTACCACATTATCTGTCTGCTCCAAGCTCAGGTCATATTCCTTTAGCCCTCTTTTCTTCAGTACAAAATATAGGTCAGCAGTGTATGTTTATTAAAAAAAAAAAAATCCAACCAACCCAATGACAATGCCAAGTAATTACGAGAGTAAATGGTAAATGGAACCTCTTCTCTCCTATCACCAATATCGTGGGGGTAGGAACCAGGTGACCATTAACATCACTTCCATTCTGTGATTAGCAACCCATTGTAACCCATGAGAAAGCAGCTCTTGGATTTGTTTTGTCGTATCTGTTGTACAAGAGAGGAGAGTTAGGAGCTCCTGCTTTGAAGATTTGATGTGATTGTAGTCTCAGGTCACTTTACACTTTCTAGAAACCAAAGAATGTTTTTACTGTGTTTTTATTCTTTCCTATGCACTTAAAGTGTATGTGGTGGGCTGAGTGCTTTTTAATTGTTTCCATATCTGCTTTTAAATATAACTTCCATTTCGTGTTTCCATAGTTCGTTGTTTGATTACTGCATCACCACATGGAATTCTCTTACGAAGTTCTTACACACAATTAGCTGAACACGATTGCAGGACATGTGTCTTGATACTGCAACCAGGCAAAATACAACTTTCTCCCCCATGAACTCATAACTCCAAAATCATCTGCCTGGAGTTACTGGAGTGACTTCAAATTTTTTCACAAGCAGAACTGAGAGACTTCAGTTCAACAGTTTCCTGTTAGTCAACTTCTAGCAGAGGAGGTGGTGTCCATTCTAGCTTGCACAGTCTTAGGCAGTGAATGGCAGCACCTCATTCCTTCCTATTTTCTCTCTCTGCCAATGACCTCCTTGTTCGTGCCACTCAGATCCATGTTTTTTCCCCTTGATTTCATTCATTCTATTGTAGCCTTGCAGGGTTGTTCTCAGGGTAGAACAGCTTGTTGAAAGGTGTTTATAATAACAATTACACCTACTCCAATCACTAAAGTGTAATCTTTATCTTAATCAAAAAAAAAAAAAAAGGAAAAAAAGGAGAAGGGAGGGCAGAAGAAAAAATATACATCACAAACTATTGCAAAGTTCTGCTTGAGTTATTTTTCAATTACAGCAGGTGAAGCAGAATGAAATTGTTACAGCCATTTATTGATTGTGCTGCTATCCATTAAGGTACAACAGAAGAAGTCCATCATATTGTGTAACAACTTAACTATTTAAAATAACAAAGGCTTCCTATTGTTTCCCTTTTTACCATTATCCTGACAAATACATTCTGCTTCTGCTGGAAATCAAATTCAGGAATCATAATGAAGAAATTCTGTATTCAAGGTGACATTATTTCTTCCCTCAGCTATTGAAATTCTTCAGCTTTTTCATTGAAAAATAACTGAAGCAGAACAAAGGTAATGAAATATATTAATTATATTAATGATGTTTTACTGAAACTGGCTGCTTCCTAAAGAGAGGGCATACATAACTGTAAGGAGAGATTCTATCAGTGGGCACACGATTAACGGGTAATACTGTCACAGTAGTAGTTTGAGCTGCTTTGAACTCTTCAGCCATCTGAATGACAAACCCTCTTAAGCTTTATGGTGAAGAGCAAAGTTTGTCGTGTCTTCTCAGGTGGGTGGGTGCTCTTTGCTGGGGAGGAAGCCAGTGGAGCTGTGCAGTGAAGGGCAGATGTAGTGATGGTGTTGCAGCGTGGAGATGTTGGTGACTGCAGGCTGGAGGTGTGCTCTCGGTCCAGCAGCAAAGAGGTGCATCAACTGGGTGTTAAACTGGAGTTTGCAGGCGATCCTGATGACTGGATACCAGCGCTCAAGAGCAATAAATAATGATATGTCATTGCTATTGGCAGTAGTTGATGTCTGATCTGCAGTCTGATGCAGAACCACATGGTCTTGAGCTGGCTGCTAAAACTTCCTTGTAAACTCTGTGTGTGTTTAATAAGCACCTCTGCATCTTATTGTCAGCTCAATGGGAAAGGTTTTCTGAACCTGTTTGAGACTGTGGTAAAATGGAACCCCACAGAGAGGGGAAGTTTTCTCCACATGTCAAAGAGAAGTCCTCCCCTAGCAATGCCAACTGGTGCTGCTTAGGGAGAGGGGTATCAGAGCAGGGCTGTGCACAGTGGCACTTCTTGTAGGCTCTAGCAGTGTTTGCTGCATAGGATCAAACCACAGACATGTGGGGTATTCAGTTTGTTTCATGTTTATTTTCATGAGTTCTTACTTTCACCCACATACCAGCTTAAGTTTCCTACTTGTAAGAAAAACAAAATCTTAGGAAAATGAAGATGACAGATAAGATCCCTATTCTGCTTCCACCAGTGCTAGCAAAGAAATTATTAGGACAGAAGCCAGAGCCCTTTTCTCCATAGTATTGACTGTGCCTTAACCTTGTTGCCAGTTCTTTTCCCATGTTCAGTAGTCAGACCATTCTTCGCTGGCACTGATAATCTCGTGGTGTTGTGACAGCTGCCAACATGAGATATCCATTGCCTGTTCCTGCATCCACAACTTCTCTGGTTGAATGTATTGACTGCACATAAACTTCAAGTTTTTTGTAGCTACCTTCAAGTAAATTAGATTTTCTATTTTGAATGCCCATCTAGAGATGGAGCAAGGTTGGCATTCAGGTTAGAGCACGGCTTTCTTGTACAGTTATTTCAGTCCTAAAATCCCTAATGACCGTTTTTTGAGTTGCAAATAATCGTAAAGTTTTGTTGCCAATTCCTGCCTCCTGCCCCACTGCCACCGCGGGTTTGTGCTATTGCAGCCCTCAGATGCCTTTTATTTGACTTGTACAGTAAATACCTGTCAGACCCCTGAGGTTGTTTCATCAAACAAACCCCTTGATCTCCATAATTGATGCTGAAATGCTCGATATGAATACCAGTTGTGTGTGTCAGTTTGCTTTAGGATCGGCTCGAGCGATGTTTTTGTAGGGGAACCCTCCTGCCTTTGTGCACTTCGGTCGAGGATGCACTGAGCAAAAAAAAAGGAGCTGCTCATCATGACTGGGTAAACATTTGCTACCCTTTGTGCTTTCAGATCTCTGGGGTGTTTTCTTTCTGAGCAGTACAAGTTTTGCTGAGTTACCTGGTGAGGAAGTAACAGGCCACGGATCTTGTTGCACTAAACCAGGAGATACCCTGCGATTGTGTTGGGTGCACATCAGGGGTTAATTTTGCTCTCCAGGCACATTTGGGAGTGTGTTCAGGCAGCACACAGAGTGAAGGCTGGGAATCAAAGCAAGCAGGCTATCTCCTCCCACAGATCTCGCAGCAAAATTTAGGAGCTGAACGATGCAACATGTGCATAAAAGCTTGATAATGTTTCTAAAACATATCACTTGAAATATGTTAACGCATATGTTCCTTCATTTAGAACTCTTTCATAATACATAATTTGGCCCTTTAGCTTTACACCCAGCTCATTATGGCTCATATGCAGAGAGAAACATTTTCAACATTTTCTCCTGGTCTTTCCCCAACACCAGCATAACCTTTCTTTCCCACCTTGTGAAGTCCCTTTTTTGCTCTTGGCATCTCACTTTCCAGCTCTTTCTATGCCATTTCCAGTCTGGTGGCAGTTTATCCCACCAGTGTTTCAAGCTGCAGTCTGCCTGAAGGAGGATTCAGCTTGCTCTCGTTTCCAAAGTTTAAAGGTTTCCCACAGTTCAGATTTGCCTGATGGTCTATCTGTGAATAATTGGTTCTTTTTAAGCATCAGGTTAGGGTGGGTTTTTTGAATTATTTGTATCAAGTTTAGATAAACAGGATAATAGAACTCCATTGTTACAGAAATTGTTGTGAAACAGGTAAGTTTCATGTTAGTTTTAGCAAAAGGTTTAAATTCAGGTAAGAGTGTACATGCATATGCACACAAACCATACGTGAAGACCAGTTTAATTTCTCAGTCCCGGTAAGACAATAAGCCAGTAGGTAGGATGGCATTTTCATTTTAATACTGGAGGTGAGGCAGACAAATATTGTTCAGAAGTTCCTTGGATAAGGCAAGGTAATGCTTTTTGTACCATTCTTTCAGTTAAATAAAATGTGTCCTTTACACATAAATTGGCCTTGAGCACACCTCCAGGTGGAATTACCTTTGCTTCCCAAGAATCACACACTGCAGGCTGCCACAGAGCCCTCCGTGTGGGCACACATATTACAACCCTGATTTTGTAAAGCCACCAGCTACTCAGATGTATGGCTTCATCAAATCAGGCTCTTTCCCGACTTCGGAATTTTATATAATTTTTCTCTCCCTTGTTCCCTTTCAAGGTCAAAAGCAATCTCTGTGCTTCTAGGAACATTATACTTCAGAACAGAAGTAGAACAGAAGCAGAAATTTTTGATCCTGATGATTTTTACTAGAAATTCATTTGTCTCAGCAGATATGAGGTGACCAGAAGATACTGAGCAATACCCGCAGGGAGCAACGTTCTTGCTCTGTCTCATTTTGTGCAAAGCGGGGTAGAAGCTTCTGTTTTAATTATCACCATTAGATGACTTCCCTGTGCACTGGGGTCACGAAGCCTGAGCCATGAGATTTTGAAACACCAGCTGCTGCTCATGGGGAGAGGAGCTGAGATGTTCCCTTACTCTCTTGAACATCTGAGAGCTGCCTGTCGGAGTGACCCGGTACAGAAATACGAGTGCCCAGGAAAGAAAGAACAAAACTGGTACCACACTTTTCTGCCAAAGTCTAGCACTGAAAAGTTGAAAAGAAGCTTCCACATGAAACCTTTTTTTTTTTTTTTTTTTTTTTTTGTGACTAACAGTCTGGTTTCAGAGTTTGTACCTTTCTGGTTCTGACTTTGATTTTGTTTCCAAATCAAAAACATGGATGTGTTGGATTTTTAAAATTTATTTACATTTTCCTTTCCCCAACTTTCCTTTCTTGCTCCCCACCTTTGCTTGCTGCATATTCTAAGTGTGTGTGAAGAGCCAGAAAATACAAATGGCACTATAGCTCCATTTCTAAGCCCTGGTAAACTTGTCATTTTTCAGAAGTGAAAGTTTTATGCTTAAATAGCTCAAAAATCTGCCTAACAGTACCTTCTGTGTGCTGTTTAAACTGAAATACAGAAAATACTTCAATTCCTGAAGTAAATTAAGTCTATATTTTGATAAGCCAGTAAGCAAGTGAGCTTATTCTTCCTTTTCTCCACAACATATGGGGCTTTCTGTTTATTGTCTTTCCCTAATTTTCAGTATTTTCCTTTGAGCTTTTGTCAGCAAAGGCAAACACTTCCCTCTGTGGTTTGTGCCTCTTCAAAAAAACAGTAGGTGAATTTGAGTAATTTCCTCTTGCGAGAATGTATTTGATTTGAGAGTTTAGGTGAATTATATTCTGCTGATTAGTGAGGCAAGTGCTGTGCTCCATCTGCCAGAGAATGGGAATGGGATATTTATAACGTGATGGATGTTACTGTTGGGTGGGTTTGTAGTCCTCCAGCATGACTAAGAGATTCACTCGGGTTGTAGCCGCTTCGTTAGGTTTGCTTTAAAGAGGACAGGCTGATTTGGGGGTAGGGAGGGTTACTGCAGAATCGTGGCTTTGTGCGAGAATACCATTGATGCCCTCAGCAACAGTGGCAAGGTCAAGACATTGACTCTGTCAACAAAAAATTCAGGAGAAGAGATCCAGAGAAGTAGGGATTGCACAGGGAAAACCATTTCTCGGTTACGTGTGAATATTCAATGTTAGGTTAATGTTCTTCCCTTTGGAGCAATTAGAGAAGGTGAAGATGACGTTTCTTCTGAGCTCACTGTGCAGTGTCTAACAGAAGGGTTCTGCTGTCCTAGTTTTCTCTGCATTGCCCATCTACATTTGTATAAATCTAAAATTTACACCTTGGCCCACCCCAGGAGCAGGTGGGTGTTTCAGGGCTGCAGAAATGCTCGGTGGTGGTGTCAGGGTGGCTCTACTGAATGCATTCATTGATCTCAATAAGTGGAATGGACACTTGAAGACACTCCTGTTCATTGCTTAACATATTTTTCCTTCCAGTATGACCAGTGCAACTACTTTTCAGCTCACAGAGATGACACAGTTAAAATAACCTAAGAAATCTCAAAAAGACACCCCAAACCAGAATTAATTTTGGTAGAATTGCACAAGGATGTCTTAGTACTGAACCATGTTGAAATCTGCTCTCTTTAAAAGTCAGAGGGATGTATTCTGCTCTGAAGTAAGGCCCTTGTTTTTCTTAAGGTCATACAAAACAAAGCCCATTATTTGAACAAATGTCAGAATAATATGTCTGTAATGAAATACACTATTTACTCGCCTTCAGCATTTGAACTGTGACAAATCTGGAAAGGAAATCAACAGTTACTGCTCTTGTTAAACAGTCCTTTTAATATTACAAGTAAGTTTACATTGCTGGACCCATGTGTACTTTAATGATTCCTGCAAGTACTATGACTTGGCCCAAAGGAAAGCACAAACCTCATACTTTATTTTGTGTGAATTAAATGCAGCTAATTAAAGTGATGGGAAATTAAAAAGAATTAGGTGAAATAAAAGCGCTGCTGTAAAGCTTTTATTAAAGCCTTTTACAGTGAATAAAGAATGTGCAGGAAAAAATGAACCTCTGATTCATTTCTGAAGGAACTCCATTCAGAAGTGGGATGTTACCCTGATAACCAGGCAGGGCTTTTTATACTGATGGAAGTGTGAGAGTAAAAGCTCGGAGGGGACAGTAAGTAGGAAAAGCCAAGGTAAAGAACATTGATTTTGAAGGCTTTGTGGCATTAGAGATGGACATTTGCTTTCCTAGTAGTTACTGGGAAAGACAGAAGGGAAAATATTATTAAAACTCACTACCATCTGTTCCTCCGAGCAACAGAAAAAGGCAAAGTGAGAGAGGACATAGCAGAATCTTGGGAAACTGCATAAAACCCAAAGCAAATACACAGGGGAGGAGGAGTCAAAGTAGATGAAACAAAAGCTGACTTGATGAAGTTGAGAGAAACCATGGAATGATGCTAAGTTTGAAATAATTTTTTAATTATATAAACCCTAAATATTTTAGTTTTAAATCCAGTATTATTGTCCTCAGGAGACACCTCAGTTTCCTTTCTTTTTTTTAAAAAAAAAAAAACAAACAAAACTTTTTTTTCCCCCTCATGACTTGGAAATAAAATTCTTGCAATGCCAACATTTCAAATACTATGGGAATCCTGGGTGGCATCCAGATTTTGCTGCTTTTATTGTACCGTAGGACCCACAGAAGGACTATATTGCTCTTCCAACACAGTGTGGTTTTTCTGAACAAAACATCTGTCTTCTGGCTGTGTTAGTGAGTCAGGATTTTTTCCCCTAAGTGACTGCCTACCCTGTACAGACCCAGCAGAACTCTGGATATCTTGGGATGAGAGTGACCACTCTGAAGAGGGCTCATGTGAGGGATAACAATCTCCAGGAGTGGGCTTGGTGCTCGTGGTGAAACGCACACTGGGAAATATCACTGAATGCACTAGTTTTATATATTTAGGTTCATTTTCAGTTCCTACTTATGCCTTCATATCTCTTATTTTCAGGTCATTTAAATAACAGATATGTGGTGGGACTCTATCATTTAAGCAAAATTGGTATTCTGCCATCCATGAAATTGCATGGACACCTTCAACTTATCCCAAAGTGCAAATTATGTGTATTTCTCTCCTTTAAAAAGTCACTGTGAATAAATGCTTTAAAAATGGGTCACAAAAAACCATTAAAAAGGTTCTTTTTTTTCCCCCCCTCCAGAGTTCATTTTGGTTTTGCCAGCTTTCCTCTCTCTCCTTCCCAGCAAATGTACCGGGTTGGATTGTTGTTGACTAAATAACAGGAATATTTGACACATCCGCCAGCAACTTATTGCTTCAGTCAACGGGCTTATATTTCTCCTATTTACTCCTGCTGGGGTAATTTCTTTCATATAAGGTACACCTGTACTTCCCACCCTGCCCACAGGAGCAAGCCCAGGAAGATGCCTGATGCATTCCCAGCCTGTGACTGTGTGACCATGCTGCCATGTAGTGTTTAACTCCCCTGCCTGTAAACCCGAGCAGTGTTCAGAGGAGCCTGTCATCTGCTCCAACAGCCAAGCCAAGCCAAGGAAACCTGTGCCATGCTTGAGGGATGTTTCTCTGACCTTGAGGGACAGAGACTCCCCATCCTTTGTAGCAAGTGGCCATGGGATCTTGCAGTCTCAGGTCAGAGCGGTCTACTGATTTCTAAACTAAACTGACCTTGCTGAAGTAAGAAGTCCATTTCTTCTACCCTTTCCACTACACAGAAGAAAATCACTACACTTTCCTTCTTCACAACAGACTTTTAAACATCTGAAGTCTGCTTTTTTTAAGACCAAACAGCTTCAGTCCTTCCAGCCACTCACTGTGTGTCACCTCTGTACAAGTCCTTGCTCTCCCCTGGACTCCCTGCACAGTAATTTCTTCACTGCTCCAGCTAAGGCCTCAGAAAAGCTGAATAGAGTGAGAAGATCAAATCCCAGATTTCGTATTTGCCTCATTTTGTAGAGTCTGATGCTGTTGACTTGTGCTGAGTTTCTGATTTAAAACATGCCACAGTTTCTTACAAAATCTCTCAGGTCGTCTTCAAACTTGTATTTGTTCAGTTAGTTATTCCTTATGTATAACCTTGTCCTTATTGATCTGTCACCATTTTTTCATCAGGCTCTTTCTCCGATTTGTCATGCTCATTCTGAATTTTAATCCTGTCATACAATATTTTTTTGTGGTATCTTCAGCTTGATGCCAGTGACAGAGTCCCTGAAAATGATTAAGGGGGAGGAACAGGATAGTCAGTCTGGATAACTTATTTCCTAATTCTGTCATTTATTATGAATTGTTTGGTCTCTATGAAATGCTGTTAGTAAGCTGATGCCTATAGTATCAGTAAGATGTATGTATATCTATTATTTCCTAAGGTACATTTTTTTACGAAATATTGAACTGTTATGAAAAATTATAAAACATTGAAGCTGAAGATGACAAAAAATTGGCAAAATACCACTATGGATACACATTCTGGGTTCAGCAATCTGAGCAATCAGAATAATACTGGCTGTTTGCAAGCCTGGAGAGCAGAAAGAGCAGACAAAGCTTACAGAAAGGTTAGTCCCCAATTTCGAATTTACGTAACTATTTGAAAGATGGTGAACACTTGCAATTTAATCTGCAGTAACAGCAGCTTGGCTTCCCAAGATAAGAAGATAGTGATTCAATTAGTTAATGTGTGTGCCTACACTTAGAAATAGTAGCCTAGCTTTTAATGATGTAACACCTTCCTCCATTTCTTCTTGTAAGGTGACTTGCAGACTTGTTTCTGCCTGGAGGGTTAAGATGTAAAATGGGATCTTTTAATAATCCCAAAAGGCAGGACCTGCCTGCACTGTGCCATCTAGGAAAGCTTGATTTGCTCTTCTGGGCCTGCTCCAGGTCTTGAAGATGGTGCAAGTTGGATTAGATTTTAACAAGGTAGAATAAGATGAATACATAACAAGACCTGATCCCATCCTTATGTCGACTGAATGTGCTGTAGTTGTTCCAAGCCTACTTGCTTCACCAGCTTCTCAAACTGCTGTTCACATACTGTTGGCTAAAAATGAACGAGGAAAAATACATTTCCTTACTGGTTGTGCCTGAATTTATGGCTACTGAGCCTCCAACTTTCAGCTATGATCTGTCTCGTATATGTAATAACACATTTTCTGCGGGTGATGAGGTTGCTGTAACTTGTGATGAACTGCAGGCAGCAGTTTGGTTTATTTTGTAATGCTTCTTTGTGTGTACCTGAAAATGGGTCATTTTTCTCCTGCAAGAATCACAACAGGTATCTCTGCAGGGGGACAGAGAGCAGCTGAACTGCACAGGGAAGGAGGAATGCTGCCGTTAGGATTACTCCGATTAAACTATTGCTGTAGCTGCAACAAACCTACCCAGGCACAGCCTGTAAACTCTCCAGGTGGCAATTGTTCCCAGGAATAAATAAAAATGGTGATGATGAAGATTGCCTCTTTAACACATATAGAGGGGGAATGGAAATTTGTCTCTTGTGGGTTGTGCTTTGGGGATGGCAGAGATTGTTTCCTTGAGTGACCTTTATAACAAGAAGTGTCAGACTTCATCCTGTATGTATCAGACTAGCGTGACATTGGATATTAATCCTGATGGAAAAGGATTATGTGATTTTCACGGGCACTGAGATAGATTATCCTTTCTGGCCTGGCTGGAAGGTAGTGAGAGTCTCTTTCTGCAGATGCTGGCTGGGAGCAGAGTGCTCCTGGGAGAGCAGTGCCGGAATAACCGAGCATGAGCAGCAGCTCTGGCTACTTGAACTTTCTTTTCACTTTCCATTTGTTTCTCTTGTGCTTTGAGGACTTGCTCCTTTGAGCAGGGGCAGTGGCATGGATGGCAACGGTACAGACTTTGAGAACTCTCTCTGTTAACAAGCTCTTTGAAACAGTGAGTAAAAATACCTGAAGGAACTTTTGGCACATCACATTTTAAAAGACATCCCTTTTACCTTGTTCCTATCTGCCCATTCTAACACTGAAACTTTTGCCCAATATTTTGACAAATAATATTTTGTTCTTATGTCTGGACACAACTGATAATTTTGATGTTTCATGGTATCATGTTAAGCCCTGGAATCTCTAGTGGGTTTCACACTGAATAATAAGAGAATCAGTCATGTTTCTGCTGATTTGGGCCTGACTTCCCACTGCATCTATCCAAGGGACCATGTCCCATCCTCTTACCCCCTCTAAGTTGCCTCCCTCAGCTTCCCTGGGCTGTCCCACAGAAAATGCTGCTTCCAGGAAGGTGCAGGAATGTCTGATCTTGCAAGAAAAAAATCAGTTTGCTGCTGCTGTGATCCCCTGTGTCACCATTGCTTCTAGGGCTGAGGGGCCTTGACCGCCTGTGCGAAAGATGTTTGCTGTATGAGAGCTGTTCCCCAGCTTCTCCAGGGAAAAAGCAGTGGTTTGGGTAAGGGGGTCAAGGGTTGCATCCTGCTCACCAGCTGCACCACGTTGTACTGGAGCAATGACGTGGGGTAGATCTGCATGGGGTTGACTGGTGTCACTTCAGCCACTTCCTGGGGTATCAATTTACAATAGCTGGATCATCTCAAATGCAAATATATTGGGCTTTGGTTAACTGTTTTGTTTTAAATTATAGTAAAAAAATCAGTTGTACAAAAAAAACCTTTTGGGGAACTGGCTAAAGCCATAGGCTTGCACTGGGACACTGCAGTCTGCGACCCCTTGCTGAGGTCCATATAACTTACATCACTATTTTTTTCTTATTTCATGTTTATAGACTCAAGCATAAAAAAAAATACAGGGAAAAAAATATATTTTAAGCTCTTCTATATTTTCTTTCAGACTTCAGAGAGTATTTTCTCAGACCTTCTAGAGCCTTATTCTTACTTTCTCCTGAAGTAGGTAAGATCAGTTTCTCCTCAGAACTGTACATTTTTCCCTGGTGCCTCGCCAGGAACCTCAAGGACTGGACACACAGCTTTCAGACAGCCCAGGGAAAGAGAAATGAGGAAAAAAAATCCCCCTCTCCCTGATGTGAGAGCAGAGCTGTTTGCACGCTGTGTCAGGAGCTTCTGCTCGTTAGACCTGCAAACTGCCCAGTGAAAAATGATCTGAAAATAAATGTGCAGTGAGTCATTTTTTTTCCTTCTCCGAGTTATACCTTTAATTAATCTCAATCAGTTTACAAAATCCATTTTTACCCAGATTTAAAAAGCATGCACTCTGACAAATAAATCTTGTACCTTGTGTACAGTTTGTGATTGTTGCTGCTCACGACCTGTCAGCAAATGTATCATTACTAATTGCCTGAATTCCAACAAATCAAAACACTCTAGTTTTATGTTAATGAAGGAGTTGAGCCCTTAAATTGCTGTATTAGCTTCAAACTGCTTTAGTTTTTAGGCATGTCAGTTTAAATTCAAGAGTAATAATCCAAAAATTTGTCAATAATTGAAGACAGTATACATAGACTTATTTATTTTAATCCAGTTAAGCCTAGTTTTTTTTTTAATTTGATTTGTTTTTAATTTTTTCCTTACACTCAAATCCCTTTTGGACCTGAGAGACCAGTATATATACACAGCAGGTGAAGGTCATTAAAAAATTAGTCTATTTACTCCAATGAAACCCAGGCTCAGCTCAGGAAATCGCATGCAAATTACAAACAGAACCAAAAAACAACTGATGATAGTAATATGAACAAAATTATGTGTTTTATGACAAGAAGTGCAACCATTCCATCTCCCTTATCTCGGCAGTAGGGCTTTATATTTCATCATCCAAGCTTGCTGTGAGCATTCCACACTTGTAGCCTTGTTGTGTTCTGACTTACTGCCCTTCCTGGGTTTGTACCTGTCCTGCCCATGTTTCTGCAAAGTGAAGAGTAAAAACCCTTTAGCTGCATTGTTACAGCTACTTTGAACTAACTTAAGGTCTCATTTAATCCCTTTTTTATTTAGTTTATTCTTTTTTAAAAAATGGGCACAAGTGTACATTCCTTCTCTTAAAAGGGACATCTTTGTGGCTTCAAGTTGTGTTTTGCAGTACTTTAAAAATATTTTTCTCTTCTTTTCACATCTTCGCTAGCCATGCTTCTGTTTGGTGTGTCATCTCAAAATTGCTGCATGTAGGGTGTGTAACCCCATAAACCTGTATCTCTCAGAAAAGTACTAATAGTCTTTTAAAAAAATCACTTTGGGAAATAAAAGGTTTTTCAGAATCTTGTAGCTAATATTTACATAGCATGCTATCGAAGGCATATCTCTAATGTTCAACAGGCAGGAATTTATTCTTGAAAACTAAGGTAAAGGCAGCCTAATGTGGTGGTGTGCTGTTGGGAAGGCTCTCATTCCCACTGGACATACCAAGAGCCTTAACACAAACCTGAGAATAGTCAGCAGCCCCTTTCTCAGTTTCACTGCGCTGCAAAAATAGTCACCCAGAGCAGCAACCAGAAATTTGACCTTATAATGCTCTACACTAATGCTAATCATTGTTACACTAATCTTGCTGTCTTGCTTTATTCTGTCCTGGATCGCTGCATGCTGCTGATGATTTTTTGGGGAGATTTTTATTGCGTGTGGAGGAATCTGAGCTGGGGAACACTCAGGGACTGCAGCAAGAACTCTCCCTATAGTCAGGCTTTTACTAATAGAGGGGCATAGGAAAGGGAATTGCTTTGTTTTGGGTGGGGATGAAAAGACACTGATTTTAACATTGTGGATGTTTATCACTGGAAATGATTTTTAACGTGTCTTAGAATTCTTACTTGTCCATGAACTAGAACAAACATAACGTAAATAAAAGGTAATAAATATTCAAGCCACGCTATTGCTGAATGACAGTTGATGCTTTCAGTGGAATTTACCTATCCATCAGTGAAAACCTGCTAATAATTTATTATAGTGTGCCTTCTGAAACAATGAGACTTGGTTAAGCAACATTCAGCTAAGGAAATAGCAGACCTTAGGCAAAACACCTACAACATGTGCCACTCATCGCTGCCAAAGACTAAAATCATTCTCTACAAATGAGACAAGTGAAAGGCAGTTATATGATGTGCCAGGGAACAGCATATTCCTTTGGATTCAAGGGCATTCCATCACAGGGTGCTCACTACGTGAGCTACTTCCATGTGGTATTTGTAAGGGTCCTTCTTTGCAGGACTGACACTGCAGACTCAGTTGCCAGCAGGCACAGACCAGGAACCCGACTGTCCTTTCTGTAATCAGGGAGTTTTAGGAGACTTTTTTGTGGACATTACCTTCTGTATCCTGGCTCAGGAGCAACAGCTAACTACCAAAGTGCAATGGATTGGCTAAGAATCACTTCTCCTGCTGCTCACAACTAAGCCTCTTGCTCTTTGAATCCTTTTATTGCTTCCCTGTCTTTTCTATATTAGTGCTGAGCCTACTGTCCCTGCTGCCTAAGTCCCACATAATCCAAATCTTTTCTTTAGTTCATCTCTGGTATTATCTCCTGTATCCTTTCTACCACATATACTCCTCAACTTCATCATCAATAAAACATAAATACCTTCCTGACACAGCTTTCCAAATTTTGTCTTCCTTCTTTAACAAAGTTCTTGCACCTCTTACCTGCGTCATCTCACAGCCAGCCTGCTGTCTTGGACTGTTTCTCAAGTCTGAAAGCATCAACCCTCTAAATCTCAGCCTGTAAAAGCATAGTCAGATGGAAGATGTTGTGGTCTGAATATCTTTGTTAGTCATATATGTGAATCAGAGATTTTTGTCCTGCCATGTGAGTTTCTGGTAGCTTCAGTGGGCTTACTCATGATAGCAAATGCTACATTCAATAGTAGGCATTTGCAGGATCATCCTCTGTGATTGTAATCTCTTTTAGATGGGGAATGTGTCAGCATTTTATAAAGGGATGTAAAGATGTGTGTGGCCTTTACAAAGTCTCCCTAATTAATGTTGCTCCCTGAGTTGATTACAGGAATTTACACATTGCACTGTTATAATACAATAGCCTGTTTGAGTTTAGTATTTATGAAGAAAGGACAGGAAGAAAAAAGGGGGAAATTTGTGTCAAATGCTCCTTGATCTGGATATATAATGAGGATATAATGTCCATCTGTGGATATAATGCCCATCTGTTTAGAGGTGCCGTTAACAATAGAGAGATGTCCCTGTGTTGTTTTTTCCCTGAATTCCAGGTTGTGTCTCAGACTTGCATTTTCCGCAGTCTGTGTATATGATATTTGGGATTTATAACTTGTTTCTCTCTGAACTTTGTGTGAGCATCAGATTGCTGAACTCTTTGACAGACTGAAACAGAGAACGAAGCTCAAAGGCCAACAATTCTCCCTTACGCAATCTAGAAAACAATTCTCTAAAATATTACATCAGCTGCTGGCAGCTGTAGGTTTGCCTGCCTGCTAATTTACTGTCACAAGTGTTCCAGAATCCTTTGTAATCCAGCCATTGCTATTTATATTCGTAATGATTTATTTAAGGACTCTGTACATGTCAGCATAAAGTCATCAGAAAAAGCAAAATGAAGATTAGTGGGCTGGAAGCGCATAGAATGGAGAAGAATAACCCAACAATGGAATTGAGATAAAGCTTAGGCACAGTAAATAACTAAAAAAAAAAAAAAAAAAAAAAAAAGGGCAATAGCGTTATTTTCAACTCGTCATATAGGAGCCAGAGCATCTGATTTTGCCACTAGGCAGTTCCCATCAGAGGCTATTACGAGCAGGGAAACAGGTGTCTGGTGGCCAGGGACGGAAATGAGAAGCCGTGACACCTGAATTGAGATCATAGACCCGCTCCTGCCTTTGTGTCTGGGGAAAAGGCATTAACTGCTTGATGCCTCAGTTCCTCTGCTCGCTGTAGTGGCATCCAACTCTCAGCTGTTAAAACTTTTTGCTTATAAATAAGATTTTTTTTTTTCTATAGAGAACTGTAATGATGCAAAGCAACTTTATTATGTTCTGTGGAAAATGAGAAGTTAAGAAAAGACGATGAAGGGTTGTGTAGTGGAGCGCAACACTTTTTAGCACTGAGTCTCTAGGTCATTCTGAAGCAGAGATTTGAGTGGTGTCCCTTAGGATTTGCTGTTATACATGCTGAAATGATCAATCAAGGATAAAAAATGGACTGTTCTCATCTCATAGATCATTTCACAGTGAAACAGTTAAACTCCTGGCTGCTTTCTGAAAAACAGAGATCTGCATTAATAAGGTGACCTTATCAGAGCCACCCCTGGGGGGAAGGGAGGGAGAAAAAAGGTTGTGGAAAGAAAGCGAATCCTATTGTTAATCTTTTTTCAGGGAGACTTGGATACCTGAATGCAAATGACTTTATATTTAACTTGTGCGAAAGCACAAAAGGCTCGTGTCTACAATTGACAGTTATTTCATTAGCTGACTCGTGCAGCCTTGCAAATGGTTTCTAGTGTTAACTTTCCTTGGATTTGTTTTCTTTGTTCTTAGCAGATCTTGCAACGGTGATCATTTGGATTAATGTATTCAGCACCACTCCTGATTCATGTTTTTTGCAGCAGTCAGTGTTCTGGCCTGGGTAAGGAGAGACTATAAGGTAGCTTTAGTGTTCCTCCAGTAGTGCCAATCTGATGGGCTGGCTTCCAGCTGGAGATGAGAGAAGCATGGAGGCCACTGTAATGCATTTTGCATGGTAGTGGCCCCAAACACAAGTTAAAGCAGGTTTTAATCATCAGATGTAAGATTGCTGCAGCCACATCCCACTGTGACAGCAGATGGGTGCTGCATGGGCTTTGTGGGGCTAGAATATCACCTTTTTATCTCTGTGAGCCTCTCAGGGCTTGGTACACTGGCTTTGGGCCTCCTTTCAGGTAGGTTTGTGCTTCAGAGTGGTTTGCTACATCCCAAAATTAGAGTTTGTGTACTTGCCTGTTTAAGAAAGCTACCACATTAATTGAGTTATTAATCCGGGAGGGGTGGCTTAAACTTATCCTGTCTTGCTTCAGGCCCACCTGTCTAGGTGTTCAGTCTGTGCTGCATATTGGAGGAACCCATAATCAGTTCAGGATAGAATGGTTCTTCCTGTCCCTAAATTGGTGGGCGATCTCTCATCTGCATGCGCTGGCCTTCCACTGACCTGAAAGATGAGCTTTATCAAGCTGCTCAAGTTCTAGTAAGTTGAATTTTAGGGTAGATCTTTTCAACCCCACCTACTGGTCTAGACTGAACAGCATCATCAAGGTTTATGCACCAATGTAAAATAAAACCTGTTATGAAAATTGCTTGATTACTTGTTCCAGATACACGTCAATACGCAGGCAAGTTGCCAGAGGTGTGCAAGCTCTTACTACCCTTTCCTTCTTTTCTTCTTTGTTTCTTTCACTCGGAGTACATTTCTCTTCAGAACTTTTTGGCATTAGTTGTTGCAATCAATCTGCCGTTCCCTGCTGACGCCTCTTATTGCATTGGTTTTTCAAAATCTTTCATCGGCGCCTCAAGCGTTGCATCGCTCTTCAATCCGCGTCAGGCTCCGAGCCCCGAACCACAAAGACCTCGGGGACCTGGGCCTTAGTCTCTTCACCAGCCACTTGTCCCCATTACCCTCCCCGAGCGTCACAGCTTCAGGAATCTTCTCGTGCCGAGATCCCAGGACAAAGCACTTAAAGATACAAAGGCAGAGCTTGAACAGTAAAATCAGAAACCGTCCGGGCCCAACCACCTCTTATGAAAAAACATCGCTTTGAACCTGCTGTTCGTGTGCGGGGGAAGTGAACTCATCAGAACACTTTTTACTTCCTCGTGAACATTTTCAAGCCGTTTTCCGTTTTTGTGAGAAATCCAACATCCAAAGGGTTTTCTGAGAACTGTTTGTGAAAATAGGAAGCTTGGGGGTTTTATTTCGGGTTCAGAGCCTTGAATTTTTTGATCTTGATTTTACACGGTCAACTACAGAAAAAAATATATAAGAAATAAAAGGGTTTTATGTGTCTATAAGGGAGGTGCTGAGAGAAAGCACTGGAAAGGTAGATTATTTTTTGCTTCACAAGTCTAAGTATTTTCCCTGTTCTCTCTTCTGCTTCACAGCAATAAATATAATAGGATTTTTTCAGCCTTTTTTCTTAAGCTTACTTCTTAGGTGTAGATGTTTAATTTAAAAAAGTGAAAGACAAAAGCAGGGATAGATGGGAATGAGTATCCGGGAAGTAGAGAGACAGTTGAAACTCGAGGGAAAGGGAATAACAGTATAATTTGAGCTATGTCAACTGAAACAAAACAGCATTGTTCATTTTCTTTTAAACTGTATTTGAAAGTAAAAATCTTTAAACAAATATTTGTAGACAAAAATCCATCTAACCTAGAACAAAAGGTTCTCAGAAATCATTGGCTTGGTACATAACTGGACAGCTCTTCCAGCTGATCGGGGAAGAAAACATTCTGATCCTTTTGTCCATTATAATAACACTGAAACCAAATAGGTGAGCAACATGCAAAATATTGAAGACAGAAACAAATATTTTCTTCTGCTTAAATTTGCTTTACATATTTTATTTTTTTTTCCAAATGGTAGACTTTCTGAACACTGCGCCGGAGAGCTCTTACTTGTGAACAACATTTTCGATGTTTTGGGTTGAGTTTTAGCTTAATGTATGAAACCCACGTCCTTGCTGTCACGAAATCTCCATTTTACCACTTTTGTAATATTGTTGGCATATGTCTCCAGCTGTCTGCTGCTGACATAGAATTGCTTGTGATTATCTGATGCTGAGCTGTTCTGCTCTGTTTTTGTGGTTTTAATCTCTCCTACAATACCTGAACATGCTGTGCAGATTGTGATTATTGGGGCAGAATACAGTCGTCTTTGGAATTTACTGTCCCACACAGAAAACTGGAAATCCTTATGATCTTTATATCTGGCTTAAATGCGAACTGCACTTCTTTCAGATTTCATAATTTAACATTGCAGACTGTTGACTTATTGACTACAATGTTAGCATTTTCCAGATTGGCAGACAAATTGCCTTGTAGGAGTGTCTATGCATATTTATACATCATCCAAAGGTTAAACGATAGAATACATTTTAATTGCCTAGAGATAACTTGGCAAATTAAATCTCTAGTACCAAAACTTCTAAACTTAAAAGATGAAAGTTAGGTACTGCAACTCATGGTTCTATTCCAAGTAAATAAACCACTCAGCAATACTGATTACTGACAGTCTTCCACTGATGTTAATTAAATAGCATCCCACAGACATAGCTGCCATTTTAGATGAAATTGTAAGACAGAGGAAATTCTGGTTTTCTTCTTAGTCTTCCTAAGCATGGAGTTTATATTTCTTTTGCTATTTCAGCAAGGACCACAATCAAATAAACCCCCAAATGCAAAACAATTAAAGTGAGACATTCATATGTAAACATTTTTTTCATTTCCAACTGTCTTAAAATCTGAAGGTGTAAAAAAAACCCAAAAAACCTGAAGAAGCTAAAATATGTAATGTGCTGTAAGAGCACCAAATACGCTCATTGAGAATATTTTTCAGAGAAAACATAACCTTGGAGCTGTTTAAGTATTTAAGAGTAAGACTAATTGCTACTTACATTTTTTACTTCCCACTTCAGCAGTACTTTTCTCCCTAGAATACAGACCCCTAAAGGAATTACTGAGGAATAAAAAGTGTCCCACAAATTAACTGATTTACAGTGACTGCTCTAATGTACGTGCTCTTAAAATAAGGTCTTATACATGGATTGGGGAAATCCAAGGCACAAATACAGGCTGGGTGGAGAATGGATTAAGAGCTGCCCCAGGAGAAGGACTTGAGGGTGTTGGTTAATGAGAAGCTCAACGTGACCTGGCAATGTGTGCCCACAGCCCAGAAAGCCAATCGTGTCCTGGGCTGCATCCAAAGCAGCATGGCCAGCAGGACGAGGGAAGTCATTCTAGTTAATCTTTAAGGTCCCTTCCAACCTTAACCATTCTATGATTCCATGACTCTATGAAGTAGATTGCAAGTAGTTTGCTCTCAGTGGAAGAAATACATTACTCTACAGTATCTTGGTTACTTGCTGTGCCTTTATCTCTACACTGGATCAGTAAGAACTCAAGTGGAGCACAATGGATTAGTGTGAGACTGGGAGACACATTCATTCCTTTCCTGGGGGTTTTGACTAGAAGAAATGATGTATGTTTAGGTGAAGTAAAGGGTTAATACAACTGGAGATGCAGAGTGGGAGGGTTGAACTCCTTCAGCCCGATGGGGGAACCAAAGTCAGGCATCTCACCTGCTGGGCAAGAGTCTCAGCAAGGAGCTTATCCATGAAAAACAGGAGACATCAGTGAGGTGTCCTCCTGGTCTCGTTGGTTGATTTTGAAAGAAATCTCTCTTGGCTTATGTTTTGAAAGGAGCTCTAAATATACCTACCAGAGGTGAGAATATATATTCTCACCAGAGGTGAGGATTTCAGGCTGTAAAAGTAAGAAGATGGAGGTATCCTCTCTCAATCTTTGCTCCAGAGGAGAATGGGAGTTACAACGCTCTGTGCTCCACAGTTTTGGTGGATGGGGTTTTGGCAGCTTCCAAACTGAGCACAGATGGTCTCTGAGATCTTGTTCTGAGACAGCCCTGCAGGGTAAGCAATAACTCTGTGGGATTTCTTGGATTGCAAAGCTGCATATAGATATTTGAGGCCCACTGGAGTCCTTTATAGGTCCAAACCTCTCTTGGAGTCCATTTTACTACATGATGTGTGAGCAAGAATGGCTACTGTCCTTGTTCTTTTGATTAACAGAGTCAAAAAAAACCCCAAACAACAAAACCTGTGTGAGTTGTCAAGAATTATTTCAGTGACTTTTGGAGAGAGCATGGAAAATCAAAATATTGGTGTCATGTATGGTGTGTAAAATCAGTGAAAAGCCTCTGTGGGAAGTAGCTGATCACTAAAGCATGTATAGAAGCCTTAGAATAATGAAAATATTCTCTTGCCCCTTTGGTTAAATTATAATTGGTGTCCTTGTTAGTAATCACACTATGGAATTAAAGACTGCCTTTCCCTTGGAAATAGATTATGCCTTAATGGAGTTAAATCTAGCTGGTGGCTTGTCATCAGTGATGTTCTCCAGGGCTCAATATTGGGGCCAGTCCTTTTTAATATCTTTATCAACAATCTGGACAAAGGGATCGAGGGCACTCTCAGTCCGTTTGCAGGTGACAACAAGTCAGGCAGGAGAGGTGAACTGCTGGAGGGCAGGAAGACTCTGCAGGGGATCTGGACAGGCTGGAGGGTCTGAGGCCAATTGTATGAGGTTCAACAAGGCAAAGTGCTGGGTCACACACTTGAGTCACAACAACCCCCTGCGGGCTGGGGGCAGAGTGGCTGGAAAGTGGCCCAGTGGAAAAGGACCTGGAGGTGCTGGTTGGCAGTGTCTGAGCATGAGCCAA
The DNA here is from genome assembly GCA_036023395.1 of Myiotriccus ornatus. NCBI lineage: Eukaryota > Metazoa > Chordata > Aves > Passeriformes > Tyrannidae > Myiotriccus > Myiotriccus ornatus. The sequence continues at coordinate 7,334,180 of JAYRBT010000005.1, forward strand.
TGGCATCTTGGCCTGTACGATATATGTGAAATAGTGTGGCCAGCAGGACCAGGGCAGTGATTGCCCCCCTGTGCTCAGCACTGGTGAGGCCACACCTCGAATCCTGTGTCCAGTTCTGGGCCCCTCATGACAAGAAAGACAATGAGATGCTGGAGTGAGTGCAGAGAAGGGCAACGGAGCTGAGGAAGAGTCTGGAGCACAAGTGTGAAGAGCAGTGGCTGATGGAGCTGGGGGTGTTTAGCCTGGAGAAAAGAAGACTCAGGGCAAACCTTGTAAATCTCTAAATGTACCCGAAAGGAGGCTGTAGCCAGGTAGGGGTTGGTCCTTCTCCTGAGTAGCAAGCAATAGGACAAGAGGAAGCATCCTCAAGCTGCACCAGGGGAGGTTTAGATTTGATATTAGGAAAACTTTCTTCCCTGAAAGGGCTGTCAAGCACTGGAGCAGGCTGCCAAGGGCAGTGGTGGAGTCACCATCCCTGGAGGTATTTAAAAGACGTGTAGATGTGGCACCTGGGGACGTGGTTTAGTGGTGGGACTGGCAGTGCTGGGTTAAAGGTTGGACTTGATGATCTTAAAGGTCTTTTCCAACCTAAATGATTCCAAGATTCTATGATTCTAGATAGTGTCTCCAGGTCAGAGGCAGGGCAGATGTCTAGTGAACTGCTATTACTTGTTAAGAAATGTGTCAATTCATCACTTTTTGTAAGTGAAAGTTTATCTAAACCATTATTAGCTTACTTCCCAATCAGTTAACTATTTGAAGCACAGTCCTGAGCTACTGCACTGTGCTGCTTCTGTTTTAGCCCTTAAACAAAATTCAAACTTCCTTTGCTCTGTGGGGGTTTTTTTCTCTCTTGGATATTTTGGATAAAAACTGAAGGTATGCTTTATATTTATGTTCACTAAATACTGTGATATATTCTCAGTAGTGCCGCCTTTTGCTTGTAATAAAATCCCCGCTGCCTCCCCACCTATCTTATCTTTTGCATTTTATTACCTCTTATATGTACTGGTATGCAGAGGGAATTTGGAAAATATAGGCCATTTGAAAGAAATTCTGTATGTATCATATCAGAGAATTTGAAAGATTACAGAAATATTTCCAGGCCCAAAGAGTTGATCTTTACTCCAGGATTTAATATAGGGATGGACACAAGCCCTGTTTGCTCTCGCTGTTCTGGAAAGACTGGTTTGGCAATATTGCCTGTCCTCGCAATAGTAAGACAGGTTCTGATGAATTTAGCAAAGTCTGCATGCTGCAGTGCCCCAGACAGTTTCTTATTTTCCTTGACATTATTTTTTCATCAGTTTGGACTGTGTAGTGTCTGCAGACGGTGTATGTTCAAAATATTGGATTGCTGTGTTTTTTGCATATAAACCTTGTAAAGGAAAAGAAATACCAGACTGTGTGTACAAGCATCAAAATCTGATTATATGCAGGATCTAATCTTAATATCGCACCATCCTCACTGCAAAGCGTTGCAAGAATATTCCAATTCATATTCTGAATGGTGTGTTTCTCTGCAGTCGTCTTGCAGAACTCCTATTCCTACCAGGAGAAAATCAGTATACCGAACTGAATAAAAATGTATACATTAAATTGCTTATTCAAATGTCCAGCTTTGATGTTTGTAGAGAATTTAAGCAGGAGGCAATATAACCTGAGCTTTATTTTATTGATACAAGAGGCTAATGCGAGCTACAAAACAGGAAAGAATGAGAAGTTGTATAATATGCTGGAAATGTGAAAAAAATGCAGATTTCAGTTATTAGCTTTCACAGTTGCATTTGCATAGAAATGTACTAACGGCTGGATGACATTTCATGCGTGAACTTGATAGAGCACCCTTAAACATATTCATGTTAGAAGAGTACTTAAAGGGAACCTCGAACTCGAACATTCCCGTCTTTGTTTAGAAAAAACCAAAACCCCTCTGGTTTCCCTAGGGTATTCCAGTACAAGGTATTTCTTTATGAAACAAAGCTTTCTTTGTTATGAGGAGTTCTGTGACAGCCTAGGATGGGCCCTTCTTTCTGATCACACTTTAAGAAAAGATCCTGATTCCCCTGAATGTTAAATATTATTGCACAATAGATGTTGCTCAGGCTTTTGTGGAAAATAGCAGCAAAGCATGAAGCCCCTCGAGGTTTCAAACACCTCCTGGGTTACCACTTTCTTATGCCATCTTCTATTTTGAGGGAACACCTTCCCTGTAAGTGGGACAAAGATGAATGCCGGTCATCTAGGCTGGGTGAGATGAAGGGAGTTACTCTGCTTTGAAGAACTAGAAGAATTCTGGGAGGGGTCCATCACAGTTATCCCCTGGTATGGATTTTTGGGAGCTGGGTGACAGAAACTCCTTCCAGTTAACATTTTTTTGTGTGTGTTGTTTTTGTTTGTTTTTGTTTTTGTGGTTTGTTTGTTTTTTGGTTTTTTGGTTTTTTTATTTTTAACTCAACTACTAGTGCAGACCAGGTGCAGCTTCATTTGTAACTCTTAAATGATGTCTTTCTACTTAGAATGGAAAGGTTCACAGAGCACAGTGAAGGTTTTTAGATCAGTGAGCACTTGCACTTTCACTTGCCAGCAGTGTCAGCATTCATTTTTTGTTCTTTTAATTTAAACATGATTACTAACAAGACACAGCTGAGGAAGGCACTTTGCTGAAATATTCTGAGGATTATTCCTGCTCTGTTATCTCCCTTTCACCTTCCACAACAGGATTTTACGTGCTCACATTAGTTGATGTTCTTCAGAAGAGCCGCTGGTCCATCTCTGATTGTGACTTTCATTAGAAGTAGAAAACTCTACCTTCTGAAGAAGTGAGATGTGAGCACTAATTCCTGGGAACATTTTCTAAAAACTCATTTTATTCTGAAATATAACCAGCCTTGAAAGGGATTAGAAGGAGTATGACAAGAGTATGAATTAAAAAGCACTGCATCGTGAAAACATCTATTTAAGCAGTTTTGACTCTGCCCTCGCACAGCCCTATTCCTACTGCTGATGATTGTCAAGGACCTTCCTAAGCAGCAAGAATCATCTCTAGAGCCTGTCCTGTCTCTTGCTAAAATCAGATTTCTAAAGGAAAGTGGGACTATGTGGAGGAACCTTTCTAGAAAAAACGCGGTCCTGCAATTTTAGTAGCTGACCTCCTTTCCTGTATTACTTGTGTGAACCTCTCACGCAGAATAGGTCTCTGCAGAAAAGGGCTGCAGGATCATTTTTCCTGTCAGAATGAGACATAAATGCCAGTTCAAGACAGAACAGTTCTGTACAGATGTGAAAATAGAAAACCAAAGTGGAAATATTATGAAAAAAGGGTCATTAATACCATCTTGCTCAGAAGCTCTGTCTAAAGCATAACATAACCATAGGCAGTGTCTAATAGTGATATTTTACACTGAAGCCCAAAGGTTACAAAAAGACTTTAGTCTTTGCAAAATGAAAGTCACTTTTCCATCGAAAGTACAGAAGGAATCGAATTCTTGCAGTGGTGCAAAATCTATGCATGTAAAGCTACTTTTAGAGTCATATTAGTAAAACGTGTGTCGTAAGTTTGGTTTAAAAAAAGGAGAAGGGAAAATCCCAAATAAAATTCCCAGTAAGAGTGAAAATATATAGGCTGAAGCCATCAGTGGATGGTTGTAGGGATGGAGATCATTTGGGCTGCAACAGCAATACTGTCTTTGAGCTGGTAGCAGCAGCACATAAAGGACATGTTTTAGAGGTGAGTCCACACACGAGTCAGCTCAAAGAAAATGTCTTTCCAACTTTCCTCTCAGGCAAGAAGTTTACAGCATGGAAAACAGCATACTGCCTGAGTACAGGAGATGGTATTTAGCAAGATTTCGAATGGTAAACATCAGAGTAGGAGCTTGAAACTCACAACCATTCGAGAGTCATTTGCAGCTCCCAGACAACCCAGCTCCTGGCTCCCGCTGAGCACAGGACTGGGGAGGGTGGGGAGAACTGCTGCTCACACCGAGGCAAGAGAGAGCGGACTGGCAGCGTCTCCAGGTTCCTGTTGACTTTCTGTGGGCACGTTTAACCTGTAATTTGGAAAAGGAAAATACAGTCTGGCACACGTTCTTGAAGGCTTGCCAGTCCCAGATCTATCCACTGCACAGCCTGCCAGAATGGGAAAGATAAGTATCTTACAGACCAGTATCCACAGCAACAGACACTGGAATTTTATATTTTTAATAGGTATAAAAACCCAAAGAAAATAATTACTTTTTCATTTTCCAATTTTATAATAGTAATAATGACCTTTAGGTCAAGAATTTTCAGCAGTTAATGACTGTCTGGCTTTTTCTTTGGTCCTTAGTTTCTCCAGCCAGTCATTAACAGTGAGAAAAGTGCCTTCTCCCGTGGTCACTTTGGCTTAATCGTTACCTTTTCATGCTACAGAATATACCAGCTGGGAAATACGTGCCTCCTATGTGAATGGACCCATAAAGTATTCCTTAGGTTTCATTTCTTTGAAAGAATATTCTGTTAGGATGTGGGAGTCTACTGTAAGAGATGATTGAGTATTATCTTCAGCCCCAAGAAAAGTGAGATCACTCTCAGGAATTGGGACTAAGTAGCTTTGCAGTGATGCTCTTCCTCTTCTGAGGATGGTTTAAGGCCATAGATTTCAGAAGATTAAATCTTAAGAATTTATCTAGGCAGTCTAGGTCCCCGTACTATTCTCCTGGTAATGGAGTGCTTTGGAGACTATATATGGACAAAAATATTTTCTCATCCATCTTTTGGGATCACACAGGAACTGGACCTCTTTTGTTTGTTTGTTTGAATTTTTATATGTAATCATTGTGACACTAAAAGCACATTGTGACAACACTGTCTTGAGAGTTGGGCTTGTTTTTTTTTTAATATAAAGGGGAATAACCCTCTTGAATGCTTACCCTGCTGTCTGTCTGGATAGTAGAGTCCCTTCTTCCAACCACCGTCTCTCTCAAAACACCTAGAAGTTGCACATGACTTTGTTCAGGGGAAGATTCATTTATACATGGGAATGACTTTATCTTGCACTTTATCATAAGATAAAAAATGAGAACCATGGAATGGAGATATGTTCTGACCACCCTATTAATCATATTCTTGGTAAAAATTAACCAGACCGTGAGTAGATCATATGCCTGTACATACATAAACCTTTGAACAGTCTTCAGTTCTTGTGCACTGTTAGTTGAGTTCTTCTTTAAGCTGCAGGAGTTTAAATGTCATTGTTAAAATACAGTGCTACCTTAAAAAAAACCCTGTGAATGTATCTTTCCTGCAGGGTATATTTGACCTTGAAAACAACTGTGTAAGAAATGCACTGCTTTAAGGATAAATAAATGCACAAGGAAACTATAGTTTTCTAAACCACATATTCAGTGTGTGGGGATTCCTAGTCCAGTGTATGGTTACTGCTGAGTAGTCAGGTAGCAGTGAAGAGCCTCCACTTGAACGGTAAAAGAAAATGGGAATTCCTTCATTAGTAGATTTAAAATCAATATGGTGTCCTTTGAGAGTTTGGCATTAAACGTGGAAGTAATGTGAATGATGAGCCTGATTTTAATGTTTTGCTGTGAAAGAGATTTAGCACCTGCATAACTTTCATTGGAACTATTAGCTTTTCATTTTGTATCTCCAAGTGAAAACACTGAGTGCACATCAAAACTGCAGGCATCAGTTTTTGCTTGAACACCTTCTTTACTTTTCAAGAAAAATACCACCATCAAAATCTAGGTAGTGTTCCAATAAGCAGCCACTCAGGAGTCCCACCGGGGCTGGAACTGTGCTTTGTGGTTTTTGGACTCTCAGAGTGACAGTGTTACTTTTTAAGCTGAGGCTTCATTTGCACTGTGAAAGTAAGACAATTTACTTTTCAGTAGTTCTTCTCTGTGTTGTTTCTAGAAGACTGGACTTGCTAGAGGATTTAAATTTGGTGACGTTCCAGTAATTCCATTAAGAAGGAGTTTTAAAATCTACACCTATAAAATAGCTCTACACCTTTAAACCTCAAGCTCACCTCAGTGTTAAAGCAGCTGGCAAACCATTAGTAGAAATGAGAAAGGTCCAAAAGACAGCAGTGACAAGACTTGTGTTTCATTCGGTGCTTTAATGGATTTTTCCTCAGCTTTACGGCTAACCAGTGCAGATTATTTATAGATTTTAAAGCCAAAAATTAACACTGTTCCTTGTAGGCAGAAGAAAAATGTATTGGATCATTATTAATTCTTTAGCATGATAATCCCTTCTGGCTCAGCGTGTGTGCTGGGCACCAAGAGTAAACATGCATTTATCATCCCGACCCTTATCTGTTCCCAAAAACGTCCTTCAGTGGAGAAATGTGAAACAGCCTGTCTAGAGGATTTGAGACCGTTTATTTTTTTTTTTTTTTGCTGCTCATACAAAGATCTTACAGCCTTTGCTGTAACTGAACCTGTAAAATGTTGCAAATACCAGTTTAGAGTGTTCCTTCCCCCCCCAGAAAAACCCCAAACAAAAAACCAAAAAAAAAAAACAAAACCCCCCACTAAGATGCTAGTTGCTGTCACATGAAGTCTTTCAGTTTTCTTTCATTGGGACAAATTAGCCAGGCCTCCTCAGTATCTGAAGAGATCTCTCCCCTTCCATGTCAACCTTCTCCGTGCTTCTCCTGTTATTTCCAGTCTCAGAATTTTCCCGAGCTCCTTTCCCTCGACAGCGGTCTTACATGTTGCTGCTGGAATTCAGCTGCGGAGGGAATACAGCCCTGGTAGGACTCAGTGTACCCAATCCCTCACTGGCCACTGAACTTAGTAGGGCAAAATCATCCTTCATGTAATTTTAAGTGTCCATGGAGCAACTCCAGCGATCATAGTCTTCCTGCAGCTCCCTGTACCCCACTGTAACCCGAGGTGGGAGTGCTACAGCAGCTGTTACTATTTGATCAGCAACCCAATCCTTGCTGGAATTTCATTTCCCTCGCAGCCTTGCGACTAGAATACATTTGTCATCCATACTTTGTAGCAGACTTATATTTGCCTGTAATTACATACCAGTCTGGCAATACTTTATTGTTAACGTAAAGTACTGCCATTTAAATCCCCAATCTTAAACTGAAGTATTTGCAAAACTCTGTAATTGCTAAAATAATAAAGCTGCCATTATTGTATGGGAAGTTTACAGCTTGTTGCTGAAACACTTACACAGGCTTAACTACACCTGTAGGGATTCCTTGGGTTTTCATGTGGTGCTTCAGACAGAGTTCTACTTCTGCAGGGCACAACCTAAAGCTTCTGGCACTTTCACAGAATGGCTGAGGTTGGAAGGGGCCTCAAGAGCTCATCTTATCCAGACCATGCTCAAGGGGTTGCCCAGGACCACGTCCAGAGGCTTTTGAGTTATCTCCGAGGACAGAAGCTCTAAAGCTGTCGGGGCAACCTGTGCCAGTGCTCAGTCAGAACTGAACTTCATGTTTTCCAGCTTGTGGTCTGTCCCCATGTGCGAGGAACTCTATGAAAGATAACACGGAAAACCAAGTTCACTGTGGTTAAACTCAGTGCAATGGGTACATACAGTCCTGTAAATGCTTAATGATACGCAAACCAGAAAAGATCATCTATTTTGATTTCGTGTTGGTGTTTTGCAAACAGAAAACTGGTGATGCCCTTCTCTCTCTCTCATTCTGTGATTTTTAATTTTTTTTTAACCTTTATTCTCCACATCTTACTGTCCTGTTCCTTAGACTAGCCGGGTAAAACAGATCTCAGGAGTAGAAACGGGGGTGAGTTGGCTGTAAGCAATGTCGCCACATTTCTCTTTTTTTCAGGAAGCTCAAAACATCCATAGTCGGTATCTAAGTGTCTCCAAAAGTTTGGGAATTCATGCTAAAAAGGGCATGGTGTCTAACCCTTGTTTTGACACACCTGCACGGGATTTCTGAGCTCCCTGTGCTGTTTTGGGGGAGGATGGGGAAGCTTTGTGCTCTTCCAGCACCCACCACAGGACGGTGTGATTGAGTGCAGGTGGTTCTGTGTTACCGTGAGGACCTTCAGGTGAAAACTGTTGCTAACTGGCAAATGAGTGTGGGGTCCTGGGTTGTGCTGTTTGGCCATAAAGGATCTGGTCTCCTCTCAAGGGTCTCCCCTGCACTCCATGGTTCTTTCCTCTTCCCAGGCCCTTGGAGCAAACCTTCCTGTGTGTCACCTCTTCAGAGCCAGGAAAAGGCCTATTTCTCATCCAGAGGAGGCCACAGGGATGGAGCACCTCTCCTATGAGGAAAGGCCGAGAGAATTGGGACTGTTCAGCCTGGAAAAGAGGTGGCTTTAGGGTGACCGAATTGCAGCCTGCCAGGACCTGAAGGGAGAGCACAGGAGAGATGCAGCAACCCTCTTTACAAGAGCATCTAGCGACAGGACAAGGGGGAATGGGGTCAAACTGAAAGAGGTTAGGTTTAGATTAGATACTAGAAAACAAATTCTTCCCTTTGAGGGTGGCGAGGGCCTGGCACAGTATGCCCAGGGAATTCGTGGATGCCCCATCCCTTGGAGTGTCCAAGGCCAAGCTGGACGCGGCTTGAAGCAACCTGACCTGGTGGAAGGTGTCCCTGCCCGCGGCAGGGGTTTGGAACGGTACGATCCCTGAGGTCCCTCCCAACCCAGGTCATTCCGTGGCCCTCTGGAACAAGGCCTGTTTCTCCGGAACAAAGCCTGCTTCTGCGGAAGGGAGTCCTCCGCTTGGCATAGATGAGCTTCCCGGGGCCGAGCTCGAACCAGGGCGCCCACAGGGTCGTCGCCCTGCCCGGATCCCGAGGGCCGGGATCTGGGATCTGTCCCAGCGCGGGCTGAGCCGCGCCCCGCCCCGCCCGGGCCCTGCACGGGCGCTGGGACGGAGCCAGCCCGTGCGGCCGCCCCGGGGCAGGCCGGGCCCGGGGGGAGGAGGGTGTGAGTGTGTGTGTGGGGGGGGGGCCGTTCGGGCGGGGGAAGGCGGCGGTGCCGGGAGCCGCTCCCGCTCCCATCCCCGCTCCCATCCCCGCTCCCGGGGCCGCGCCCGCCCCGCCCGGCCGCGCATCGCGTCGCTCCGCGGTGGATTGCTCGCGCCTGGGCGGGCCGTGTGTGTGTGTGTGGTGTGTGCGGGGCCCC
>JAYRBT010000005.1:7343311-7368251 GCA_036023395.1 Myiotriccus ornatus
GGGGGGGGGGGGGGTGGGGGTGGGGTGGGGGCGGGCCCCGGGGGGGCGGCGCGGCCCGGCCAGGCCCGCTCAGCCGAGCGCAGAGGGCGGCGGCAGGAACAATACGGTGCGCGCGCGGGGCCGCGCGGCCGCCCCGCACCATGTACGCGTTCGTGCGCTTCCTCGAGGACAACGTGTGCTACGCGCTGCCCGTGTCCCGCGTCAGGGACTTCAGCCCCACCTCGCACCACGACTTCGACAACCAGAAGGTCTACACCGTGTACCGCAACCCGGAGGAGGCGGCCGAGGACGGCGACGAGAGCCCCGGCGAGTGGGGCGACCGCCTGCTGCTGCACAAGGCCCAGATCCTGGCGCTGGCAGGTGAGGGAGGGACGGGCCTCGGGGGCGAGGGGGAGGTGGTGGTGGTGGGGGGGGGCCACGATGCCGCCCCCCTGCCCGTGAGGGGGTCGTGAGGGACGCGGGGGGGGGTGAGGGGATGGGGGGGCAGCTCCGAGCGGCCCCAGCCCCGGGAGGGGCCACACGGGGCGGTTCCCAAAACAACCGCGACCCCCGTGGTTCACCGAGCGGGGGAGGGGGGAGATGGGGGGGAGGGGGACGGGAGGACGGCGGGAACTTAATTTAAAAAAAAAAAAAAAAAGAAAAAAAAAGAAAAAAAATTTAAAAGTTTAGTTTTGTGGTTTTTTTGCCCACGCCGCGTTTATGGTGCACGGAGTCATCTGTGTACCTTTGCGGCTGCTGCCAGATCAGAGGGGTGCTGGTTTATGTCCGCTTTGTTAGTTTCGAGTGACTTCATGATTTGGAGCCAGACCCGCGGGTGCTGCGCTGGATAAGCGTGGGTTTGCTGCGTTTGGTTTGTTCCATGTCTAACCTAGAAATGCCTCCAAGCCAAGAGGACCAGTTAAAGCGTTTATTGAGAAATAAACCCGTATTTTGGCCATTTGGGTGAGTTCACCCCCTGTGAGACAGTGCTGTTGTCATCCCCAGATGATGCCTCGTTTTCCTTGAAGACTTTGTGTAGTTTCCCTGCAGCCACAGCAAACGCTGCCATAGTCAGAGTTGACATGGAAAGGAAGTTTGGTGGTGTTTGTAGGGAATTGTTGGTTAGTGAGGAACTTGTCCAATAGGCTATTGAAAGACAGCTCCGACCATTTGAAATGTCGGTCTGGACAGCAAAGGGGACATTAGGTTCCCATCCTGACTTTTGCACTTAGGGAAAAGTACTGGTTGCATCTGTTGTCCCAAATACGGAATGCGCTTAAAAAACTCTTTTTGTTTAGTATCAAGTTCTGAGAAGGCAACGCTGAGTCCCAATCTCTAAACAGAGTACCTTGGTGTTAAAGTCACGTAAGACTGCTATTTTTCTAATTTTGTTTTTGAAAATAACAGTTCCTAAACCAGTTCAGCCCGGTGGTGGTTCATTTTGTCCCTGACTCAGCCAGTGACTTTTGCCATTATCTTGTTTCCAGTTGTGGCCATAAGCAGATACCTGGAAAGAACAGGGAGCAACCAAACACGAATGTTGTTTCCCTGTAAAGCTTTTCCATTTTCTGAGTATTTGCAACTCTGGGAGTTCAGGAGAACTAATAAGGCACTCTGCCAGAGGAATGGATTCTCCTGCTAACTTTTTGTTGTCCTCTGCCAGCCCCTGTTCTGTCTGTCCTGTCTGTAGCAGAGGAGGAGAAATACATGAAGTATTTCTTTCAGGTTGGTTGTCACATCCATGGAAATCAATGGTCTCAGGGTCCAGGGTTTGCATGGCCTGTTCTCAAAGACAGCATCCCAACCGGACTTCACCTTCCTCTTTCCCACCGGGGAACTGCAGCAGCTGTGCCCTTTCAGTTCCTCGTGTTCATCTCAACATAACCAAAGAGCTTCAGAGAAATATTTACTAATAGACACTTTGTTCACATGTTGAGCCTACCAGGTTGCCTCAGTTTTCCAGCGGAAAGTGCCTCTCCTTTGCCAATGCCCTTGTTCCAGGCAGTCTGTGTGTACCTAAGACATGCTCTCCTGAACAGTTTCTCTTTGTTTCATCTCCCTTAAACCAGAACAAACCAATAGATGCTGTTTCCTCCAGAGAACAAGATTTGTTACCTGTATTAGTGATTTGCACTAATTGCTCCCCAGAGATTTAATTTCTACAGCAGGTTCTCCTGCAGAGCCGGGAACACAAGGAGACACACAGCTATCTTTATTACAGCTGTCACACCTCAATATATCCTGACTAGAGCTGTAATTTACGTGCTTGGAAAACTTCTCACCTGAACACCAAATGAATCTTTGCTTCTGTGCTTCTTCCCACCCTGCACCATGTAAAAACACCGGAGTTGAATCCAACATAAGTTGCACACAAAGGGTCACTTCTAAAGTTGTCACTTCCTCCCCAGAATGTTAATATTGATGTTTGGTTTCATTATGTTTATCCTGTTATTAGGTTAAAAACCTGGGAGAGGAAAGTTGGTCATGCATGAAGATGTCATAGCACAATATTTGCTTTGCAGTGACCAGCTCTATTTTTACAGATTATGACAAGTTTTTATGGCAAACATTGCAAATCTGATGTTACACAAACTGCTTATGTAGTTAAAAAAATAGTTTTGCAAGTCTGCAAAAAGTTTTCTCTTATTAGTATAGAACTTTGAATTTGAAGGTTTCCAGCCTACCATAGTAGTAAGGTAAATAATGTCTACAAAGTTGCTTTTATTTTAAAAATATACATAGATGACTTAGAATTTTTTTGAAGGAACCCTTAACTGCACAAATCAGTACATCAATGACCTTAAGGATTTTCTGGTTTGGTCCAAGAATTCCTCATTAGCAACAGGTTTCAGGATCAAAGTTATGGTACAGATGCTAAATTAAAGGAACAACAAAAAAAGGTTAAGAGGGGAAAATGGTTTTTTGAGCCTGCAAAGTGTTCTTTTACAATTTGAATGGTGACCAATTTTTTTGTACTTACCAAGGCTACTCAAGTAAGCAGAGTTGTAGCTATTTATATATATTTTCATGGTCAAACACTGTCCATGCAGTGGAGGTTAATGATAGTTTGAGAAACAGATCTACTTGTTTTTCCTTTCTAGAAACTTAAAGAAAAGGAGGAGAGAACACAGATATGAGACCCATGCCAATGTCTTTTACTTTTGAAAAGAGTTTTCCTTTCCTATTATATCTAAAGAAATTTAGATCCTTTTCAAACTTGTACCCTTGTCAAGTAGGAGTTCACACAGGGCTAGGTACATGGTTGTGCCCATAATACTAAGTTTTATTGGGGCATTGGTTGTGTAAAGAGTTCATAAAACAGTTGTCCTCATTTGAGAGAGACTAGAAGCAATTCTTTGATCTTTCCTGGCAAGGTTGGATGGTTGGACAGTTTTGAGGGATATTGTTGCTGCAGATCAGAGAGCGCTGCTGTAAAGGAATCATAAATTTAAAAAGAAAAATAAAAGATGGGGAGTATGTTGGGACATTCTCAGAGCATGGAGTGATTGTGACAGACTTGGTACGCTGCAGAGATAAACGGTGGTGTGCTTTGAATACCGCAGTGAGGAGTTTGTAGTGGTGTTACAGCAGTGGGAGATGAACTCAGTGCTGTGCCCTTCTCTTGTGTGCCTGGCTGGGAACTGCTGACAGGGCTGGGATGGGTTGGTCTGGGAACCTTCCACTTCTACAAAAGTCAGCCAAAGACTAGGGCTCAGAAAGGTTAACTCTACTAAGACAGTTCTAGACCTTCCAGCCATAGAGGGCATATTAAAATGAATATTTTTGTGCCTTAGCAAGTTCAACCAAGAGGAACTGATGCTGTGTAGTAATAAAGGAATAATTTTGCTTAGCTCTTGAATGGAAAATAGAGCATAGCAGACTGGAGTTTGACTATATAGCAGTTTCTTGAGGTGGCATGTTAGCTGGTCTGTCTTGGTGAGAATACAAAAATAGCAGATGGCTTTCCAGGAGGAGTTTGAGTCTGTCTTTATGATCTTCCACAACCTCCCCTTTCTCTTCTTTACTGTCCTCTCAGAACACTCAAAAGCAGTTTTTTTCTGGTCCCTCTTCTTGAAATCCCTATGCCATTTGCAACTTTTCCACACTTGTCCAGTATGGCCACTGGCAGAATTTTGTCTATGAACCTATGCACCTTATAGGAGCATGCTCCTCAGGTGACCCTGTTGGAGCTTTCCCTTTCTTTTCAAAGTGATTAATATAAGGTGGAATGAATTGAGCTTCAGGGGCTTCTACAAGTTCCCTACTTCAGGCTGTGTTTGTTAACAAGTTAATAATGACTGTCTTCAAAATAGGAGGCTTTCTTTCCTGACTGCAATAAATAATTGTTCTCTCTAGCTGCTGCCCTCAACATTTCCCACCCACAGCAGTTCCTTAACTGCCACAGCAAATACATGAATACCTGTGTGCATCCATATCCTTTCTTACCCCTTTGTAAAATGTTATGTTCCACTTTTTATTAGAATAGGTCAGGTGATTTTTTTTTTTTGTTTGGTTGTTGGTTTGTTTTTTTTTTATCTTTAAAAGCCTGTGCAGCTCATGGTGAGGTAAGTTACTGTGTATCTCAGAAGGATGTAAAATCTCTGTTCCTAAGGAAAAAAAAAAATTAAATGATCCTAGGATGGAGTTTTGAGTAAGGTTGAGAATGCTTCAACTTCTTAGTGTTCTTATGTATTCATAATAGTTCATGGAGGAAAGATCCTTTCCAAGTTCTGGAATAGGTGAAAAATTTACAATATAAGATCTTACATATCAAGAATATACAAAATTTAGTGAGGAAGTCGTCTTGATGTGTAACATTTAAGTCAAAGTTTTTATGGGTGTTTGTGTAGTCCGGTGCACTTTCTCCTCCTTGCAATATTCCAAGAGCTTGGGGCGTTGGAGTACGTTGGTCACAGTTGTGGCCACTGTACCCAGTGATCCATCCCATGCTCATGTGTATCCCTCCATGTGTGGCGTTTCCTTTCCCAGGCCAGCTGGGAGACTGATTGACCTGTTGTGGTAGGGACAGCATTTGCTAACTCGTTGTTCCTGGGAAGCTCCAGGTCTGTCCCCTCTCGGGATAATGTAGCTCAGGTGGTGTGTGACAGGGATCTGGGGAGAAATGGCACCAGGGAAAAAGAGCAGCTACAGCTGCTTCTTGGGTGATCCCAAGTGTTGCCCTGAGCAAAGAAGTGCCAGGAGGAGGCTGTAGGAAACCTTCTCTTGCTGGTAGTAGTTCCTCACAGGCTCTTTTTAGTTTGGTTGAGTTTTCCTGGCATAGTTTGGGAATCCCTGTGGATGAGCTTGTGTGTTGCTGCCCTTGAGCTTCGTGTCCAGCTCTCCATAACTGTGGGATCATCTGGACTGTACCTGTGGGTTGGGTCTTGCCCACTCGAGTCACTGAGGGAAGCAGCCCAGCAGGTTAGGCAGTGCTGAGGTAATCTTGTTCAAAATTGGATTTTTAAAATTTTTTAACTTTTCCCTGTGATATTTGACATGTGTGGCTGACTTTTTCAGATATTTAGCTCACGTGCTACTGCTGTGTTACCTTTTCAGCAGGTAAAAGACCTGGGTTGTGTGTAGAGGTTCACCAAATCATTTTGCATAACAGACTAACTAACTACATCACACTCCTAAATATAGTCCTGAGCACAAGTGTGGCAGTATTCATGAAAAATATTTAAAGCTGAATTTCACACTCATTTTGTATTTGATCCATATTTGGTTTATTTTTAACTCTTGTAAGAGGAAGGGTGGAGAGTTTTTTTTTTTCCCCTTCTTCTAAATTCTACTGTAGGAGCATATCTGAGATACGAAGGGCTTGTACAAAGGCAGAGTTTTGTGGGGTCTTTTTCATGTCTGTTGTTCATTGTTGAAGTCTTAATATGACACATTCACACAAAGCTTAAATGGCAGCAGCAAAAAAATTTTGAAACTTTAAAAACTAAAGCTGCTAAGTGGGGGTCTGGAGTAACCCTTATGATAGTACCGATGGTCATATGTCATCAGCAGGATAAGGTGCCAGCAAAAAGGAATTAAAAGGCTGGGATTTATCAGCGGAAGAAGATTTTACGCTTATATTTAGTTTTTTCTTTCCATGTATCACCATGCTTATTCTAGATATGATTTTGTTTGTTTGTTTGTCTTAAACCCTTCTCAACTGACCTCCTTGTTCCTCAGTCACGTTTGCTTTTTGCTCCATCCTAATAGTCAGAAGTAATTTATTTATTTTTATAACATAGAGACATACAGGTGACCTTCAGTATTCCTGTTTTGCTTGGTCTTAGTACTTTGGTTGCACCACATAACACCAGTTATGCTTGTAAATGTTGTATAAGCTTAACTAGGATACAGTGAAAACATGAACTTCAGGATTTTAATAAAATTGACTTACAAAGATAGTATGGTTTTGGTAGCTATGGTAACTAAGACTAATTAAAATATGCTAAAATTTGCAGGGGAGTGAAAAGGGGGAAAATGCAAGTTAATGGTTTTGTTTTCGTAACTCAACAGTAAAACATTGTTTTCCAGTGTATTGCCTAAGTGCCAGTCAGTCAATTATTTGCATTTTTTAAAGAAACCCTTTAAAAATAGTAGAGGCTGAACCACATTGTAATTTTTGTGTGTAAACTAAAAAATGCATAAATCTCCCCTGTGTTTCCATAGGAAGCTCATTCCTTAGGCAGGGATAGTTGCGGATTCCTGGAGTGTTCTCTGTAGGCTGAGGCTTTATCTGCTGGGGGCTGGCAGGCAGCATCTCCATGACCTGTGTGATCCTGACACCGTGATCAGGGTTTGGTTCTAATATAACTTTACAGTGTAATACAGATTGCCTGGTGAGGGCAGCCAGATTGGCAAATTGTAGCTGGCATTGAGATTGATGGTCTCTTCAAGTGAACTTTTTAACTTCCAAAGAAATGCACAGGTTTTATTATAAATACCTTCTGTAAAATATAACATTCAAATTTCTGAAAAATGGTGCCCATAGTTGAGTTTCACGTGTAGGTGCAGAGGAAAGATTTAAAGGATGGCATTTTCACATCTTGCTTGTTTTCAAGGGTTTTTTTTTAATTGAATGGTAATACTGTATTAGTGTACTTGTTTCAGAAAGGATTAAGAGAGTTGTTCTGTAATAGCTGTAATCCTTTGTGTTCAACATGTGCAGAGTATTGTACAAATATTAACAAATCTGCACAACACTTCCATAGGGTAGATGGGGACAGTAAGATGAAAAGTTAGAATTATTCAAGGTCAGTATTTAAGTAAATATTGGAACCAGAATTAAAACCATCCTCAGTCTTGTAAAGAGAATGATTTCCTGTTTCTCAGTGTAATGTCTTTTCATAACTTGATCATCCAGCTTCATCCATTTCTACCACAGCCAAGTGCTCTTCTACTACCACTAAAAGCTAAATGAAAGGGAGAGTTTTGCTGACAAAAAACAATAACTATTTTTAGCTGTATTAGTTTTGAGCCGTGTTGCTTTTGGTTAGTTGTTTTTGATAAGGCTTTGTGTTCGCTTTTGAATTAAGCAATAGATTTCATATTAATAATGCAAATTAAGAAAGAAGATATATTTAAGTTTTTCTTGCAACACAGATCTCACATATCTGGGCTGGTGCTCAAGACTGTAGATCTGAACAATCTGCTGATAAGTGAGCCCATGCAAAAGGAGAATGTTGCAAAATGTTTGAGTGTCTCCATGTGCATTAGAAATTTGACTGCAAATAGGTGGCCATATAAATAACTCTCACTCCTACCAGTATTAGACTGAATCTCTCAGTTGTTCCACTAGAGGAAAAAGTGCATTCAGACCTCAACACGATTTGCTTCAGTAGCTGGCACGGTAGGCTTTGTTTGGGTTACTTTTTGTGAGAGCAGGAGCAGGTCCCTGCTCTGTGCATTTACTTGTATTTTATATTGAATATTCATGAGGGAGAGCCAGTCTTGATTTAGGACTTCAGAGAGAACTTAAGAGGTAGAGGTGTTTTTATATAATCTGTGCTCTGCTTCTGTAGGATATTGGCTCCTTAATCTTTCTCTCTCTTTTAGTGCCTTTGTAGAAAACAGGTGTGTCTTTCCATCCTCAGTGAGCAGTTTGGGTTCAGGCTTCTGGCACATCATCCTTCTTGCTCATCATCTCTAAACCTGTCCAGCTGTGGTTTAAGACCTTTCTATCTCGCCTTTCCCCAGTTTGATTAAGAATTATTTTCACTCTGTTTCCTCTTCTTTAGGCTTTATTGAAATTCACTTTACAAGATTTAACAGCCTTTTGGGCCAGTTCCTCAAGTGCATGTTTTCACTTTCATGTGCTTATCAGCCCTGCCTGTCACAGGGCTACTTGATATGTTGTTCTTCGCTGACTTCTTTGCTCACTCTTCTTTATGCTCTGAAGGCTCAATCTAGTCACTTGTTTGTGTGTTACTGTCATTTTCTTCTGGTGAAGTGCTGCAGGGCTATTTAGTTCTTAAATTTTTGGGAGTGATACAAGCCCAGATGATGGCATCTCTCAGCTCTGCCTTTTTATTGCTAACTTTTCTCACTTAAATTTGTTGTCAACTTCCCTTTCTGACATCCTTAGCAGAAATCTTTTTCAGCTTATGCTTTGGATAGCCCAACATATTTTCCTACAATTTTTGTCCATTTCTCTTGGATTCAGAGTAGAGAGGAGGAATAATCTTTTTTGTCATTCCCAACCCAAAATCTTGCTGTCTCTTACATTCACCTCATCTGCTTTGTTGCTTGTACCCAACTTTGTCTTTTTTCTGCTTTCTGTCCATCCAAATACACTTTGTGTTGTGCTGTGCCCGATATTTATTTCTGGAATCTTTTTCTCTGTTCTTCCAACAAAGCTCTCCTCCAGTCAGCAAAAAAACCCCACCCAAAACAATATAGTAAATTATACTACCCAAATCCTGCGTTGACTGTGGCAGGACCTGGTTGACCCCTATATTGCACACCTCCCTTTTTTAGCAGTGTTGAGTTTGGTGACACCTGTCCTCTTCAAATAAGTTCTGCATTTCTGCTGCAGTCTGTTACCTTGTGTTTCTGTTACTGTCATTCTCAGCCTGTTCTGCTTTGGTAGTGGTAATAATCTCAGTGTACTGCCAGCTCAGACATGTTTTATATGAGACATATATTTTCTCTTTGTATCCTGACTATATTCTGAGCCTGCAGGATCATTACATTTTCTGAAATCTTGGCTGTTCTTCCTATTTAAGTCCTCCTTTAATTTTTCCATTAAATTAGCTAAGAAAGTAATTTATAGTTTTGGGGTTTTTTTTTCTCATTTCAAATAAGCTAGGTGGCTTTTTTATTATTATCATGCTGTTTTCCTTCTCAGTCACAGCAGTATTGAATATTGTTTATTTGTGTGTAAGTGGCACTTAGGAATCCACGCCCTGTCGTGCTTGGTGTATTTGCTTTGAAGCACCACGTATAGTTTTGGTTATGGGTTCTTTGCTTCAGTCCTTTCGCATCTTTTACTTTATGAACTGTAACCGATGCACGTCCTGCCAAAGCTGGTGGTGTTACCTGCCTACGGAAGCAACCTGGCAAAATCAGTAGCAAACCAGCTCAGTGCAATCTTGTGCAGGTGCTGTCCATATGTTCTGGGTACAAGCCTGGAAATGGGAAGAGGGAAGGTAAGTTTTTTCATCTGTCAGGATATCATTTTTCACAAGGGGTGGAATTTTTTTGAAGGCTTAGGGGAAGGATGAATTTTGCTCAAGGTTCTTTCATTTTATTACTGTAAGATTTATGGCATTGCCAAGCCCCTTCTTTGGACTGATACTAGACCTGCCATCCCTCATCCATTTGGAGTGCAGAGCTCTCTTCCTTTATTTTTTTCAGCTTTTACTCCAAAGGTGGAAAAAATTAAGCATTTGAGCTATTTTTTTGAAGGGATTAGTTTGTTCAGTCCTTATTTCCGAATTAGAAAGTATGGAATGCTTTAAGGAGACTTTGAGATTTCCATAGTGTTATTCTACATCCCGTGATAGGGTTTTCAGTTTTAGAGCAGTAAAATATTTCTCTTTAAATTTAACTGACTCGCTTCCTGCCCTTTTAAAGTCACTTTCTCTGCCGCAGTTCCCTGCCCCTCTAGACTTGAAGGTGTTCCCTTTTGGCCTGGACCCATCCGTGCTGACGATAAAATGAGGGCCTGACTGAAGAAAGCATTCCAGGAACATCTTTGCTGGTTGATACAGGGTTGCTTTTTTGGCTTTTCTTCCTTTGAGCACTACTTAGGCCAAGTGTCTTCCCAGCCACTCTGAAATTCCTCAGCAGTTCACTTTCTCCTCACTACCTGTTCAGCTTTGGCAGGAGCCTGTGTGGGGAGATCTGCTGTCATGTGCTCTGGCTCTTGAGCCCTGTACTTCAGTGCCTTGAGGAGTTGTCTGCCAAGATCTCTCCAAGTCTGACCTTTCCTTTGAGTGCTGTTATTCCAGCGTGCTTCACTCTTTATATCCAATCATGGAGTACTCTTTATATCCAATCACAGGATCTCTGTCTGTGAACAAAAGCAAATTTTCCTAATTTCCAATGCCTCTCAGAATGCCCCCTCCTAAAAAACAAAGGGAATCAATGCTACCCCGTCCTGTATCATGCATCTACCCTGCATATTTTAAGTACCTAACTAGGTACTTGCAACAAACTAGGTATGTTAAGTGCTAGTTCTCAGTAGCTGATACCACTGAACCACTTATTCCATATACAGGGAAAACAATAGACACAACTTTGTGACAATCTGATCATGGCCACCTAAGGGAAGGTAAAATTTTTAACTTCCAGCATGGTTTAAAGGACTGGAAACAAAGTCCAGACAAGTGATTTTACGAAATGAGGCTCTGAGCTACAACGTTTTTAGGGCTGCCCTTCTCTCTCCTGTGTAGCCTCAGGCACTGAATTGCAGCTTGTCTATGCCTTTGCTTCATATCCTGGTTTTCTTCTGGCTCAAAATCATGGGGATCTGTGTGTGGTTTTGGTGTTTGTTTTTTTGGTTGTTTTTTTTTTCTGGATTGCTCTTTTGTACCTGTCTTGTAGGCTGGCAAAACAACAGACAGAGCAGTTCTCCTTAGGACTCTGTAAATGCCTGTTCATATTTCTCCTTCCCCTCCCCCATGTCTCCTTTCTCTCCCCCCCACCCCTTCCCAAATTCCATTAATATTTACAGAACAAGAGCCAGTACTCGAGCATTAGCCTCAAATTCAGAATGAGATTTTTCTGGCTCCATCTGCAGCTGATGCAGAAGACAACAGGGGTTAGAAACTCACTAAAAAAAAAAAGGAACAAAAGGCCTTTTCATATCCTACACACTGGATGGATTGTGTTAGGTATAAATAAGCTTTGAAAGACCAGAGCATATGTAAAAAAATTTTATATGTGTTGTTGTTGGGAGGCAGAGGAACATTTATATGCTTACTGACTACATTAAAAGTTCCTGAGCTTTAACTTATATAAGCTGATTTTAACTATTGTTTCTTCAAATTTTGTGGAGGGATAAAACAGTTCTCTTCTTCAACTTACTGGTTCATGAACTGATAAACAGTAAACTCAAAAAGTCTAATGAAGAGAAAGAGAACTGTGTTGATAGTTACATGCCAGTAAGGACAAACTAAGCATTTGTAAGGAGATAAACAAACAAACTTACCTTCAATCAACCAGTGAAGTTTTGCAAACACAAATTTCATAGGTGAGCTGAGAAATTGAGTGGAGAATGGAGAGAATGAAGAATCCAAATTATTTGCTCTATTTTCTTTCATTTGCACAGTTAAGTGGATAGAATGTGTTCTTAACCTTTATGAATTGACTTAAAAAAAATATTTCTGTTCTTCCAAACTGTTTTTATTTTTATGTTGTTTTATTAATTGTAGAGTATTTGCTGACTTCTGTAGTCTGCACAGGCAGTCACTCTCTGTGATTGTTTCGGAGTTTCTTTCTCCAGTTTGTGTGGGGTTCTGTCTCTTGGTGACCTCCATGAGTTACCCGCAGATAATTTTTTTAACTGTGTCAAGTAATGGATTATGTCCATGTGGTTGTGAGGCCAAGGGTTATTTCAGAGCACAGAAACTGATCTGCATTCTTTAAAAGGAGAAGGAGGTCATCCACATGTTCTGTGGAACATGATTTGGCAAAGCAGTGAAGAGAAGCTGGCTCCGCAGTATCCATGCGCTGCTCTTCCTCTAAGGAATTGTGAGAACATATTTTAACAAAGGATCCCTCAATCTATCCAATAGCCCAAAGTACACAGACACAGACAAAGTTAGTGGGTTTCATTTTTTTCCCCCATTCAATATGGGTTCATTTTTTCTTATATTTCTGTTCTTTCAAGAAGATACCAATGCTCATCAGTCAGCCCTTTAGTCTGGAAGTTTGTGGGTTTGTTAGGGAAGGGCTCCCTTATTTTCTTCTCAGCTGTCTGGCATTAGAATTGGCTTATCTCACTTTTCTGATGAACCTACATTTTTCCAGATAGATGAAAATATAGTGGCTTATTTTTCAAAACTGAAACAGTTGGATTGCCTTTTTTTTTTTTTTACTGGGATAAGCATCCATGATGCTCTGGGGAATGGAGAATGATCTAAAATAAGCCTAGCTGTTTTTTGTTGTTTATCTGTTTCTTTTTGCATCTGTCTTAGTATTTATTGCTACCATCTGCGTTTCATTTCAGGTTGTCTAATGTCTTATTCTGCATGTTCTGTGCCTATTCTTTTTACATAGCCTTGGGCTGTAATATCACCATTTGCCTACAAGAGATCCATTTCTATCTGTAACAAAATGAATTGCATTCATCTGTGTAATTCATTTCTAATGAATGCCTTGCTCCTCATTAAACAGTGATTTACCTTTGTTTCTTTTTCCTACACTGTCAACACGAACCATTTTGAGGTCCTGTGGAGAGATGCTAATTTGAGAAAGCAAAAGTCAGTGCAGCTCAGCACTCACGGGGGCCATCCTCATCGGCACTTTCAAAAATGTTCCTGGGACACTTTGTGAAATACAATTTGCAGGTGGATAAGAAGGCTCAGAACCTTTTCTTATTCATAAGCTTTCAGTGTGCAAAGACAGTGCTTGGCAGTTTAAATGCATTTCACCTTGTCAGTGTCGGGAACAGGTGAATCTCTTAAGACCTTGTCAGTTCTGCAGGAATTTTACGTATCACAGGCACATCTGGGGACACTAATCTCTTGGTTCCCTGTCCCCTCCTTACCTTCTCAGGAATATTAAAATATTTCAATTCTTTTTTTTTTTTTCAGAGTAATGTTTTTAAATGCTTAATTTTGAGATAAGTCAAAAATGTTTCAGACTTGAAAATATTTTACTTCAATTTTTCTATGAGATGCCAATGTTAATATAACTAAAGGGAAAGGATTGGTAGCATTAACTAATGAACTAGGGGTTGTATAGTAATTTTGTTACACATTTGGTCCTTGTGCAACTTTTGTGTAATGCCCTTTCAGGCTCTCTAGCAGCATTCCCTTTTCCAGCCCTGCACTTTGCGGAACAGTAGAATCTGCTGTGTGTGCAAATAGATCTGTGCTGCTGACAGATGATGGTTAGAGCACAGGATGAATTACCAAGTTTATTTTCACTTTAACCCTAAGCAGAGTTTGAACTGCAGCGAAAGATGAAAACGCTGTCGGTAAACATAATTCAAAGCAATACAGATGGTTTTCAGGAAGTTTTATTTACAGCCCCTGCAACTCTTACTTTGGTGATGGTACAAGCCACTCCTTGGCATTTCTTACCACATAAATTTAGCTTTGCATTTTTCAGTATTTATTCTGTTGTTGGGCCAGATTGATCCCCATTGGAACTCTAGAATTCTCAGTGGGCATCAGTTGACTTAGACCACGGATCAATTTAAATGTGGCATTATTGAGGGGATTGGAGCACGGGAGGTTGGGGTTTTTTAACTGGTCTTGCCTAAGTCATGTAGTATTTGGAAGTAAGAACCCTGATTAATGTAACAATTTTATTTTTAATATACATTTTAGAGGACAAAACTGACCTTGAGAACAGTGTGATGCAGAAGAAAATTAAAATCCCCAAACTCTCTCTCAATCACATAGAAGAAGCTGGGGAGGTTACAGATTATGGGGAAGAAGATGTGGAGCTTAGACACAGTAAGGTACTGAAGTTTTTCCATTTTGTTTTTTTTTCTTCCTTTCCTTTTTGTTTTTCTGTTTTGCAAGTGCTTGGGGCACATACAGACGTCTCAGCTTAAGAATTCCAGGCCTGCTTTTGATCCCCTTAAAACACTGTTTGGTGAAATTGGGTCACATTGTGTGTGGGGGTGGGGTTTGGGTTTTCATAACCTGATGTAAGTGCAACTGAACGTTTCCCTGTGTGTCCTGTCTGTGCAGTTTAATTGCCATCTGAGATTTTTGGAACAATGCTTTTCCAGTTTGGCCCAGAAAGCCTTAAAAGTCCCCAGTTCCATGACATGGCACTTGTGGCCTATTGCACGGTGCTTGATTGGAATTGGAAGGAGTGCTCTGAGACTTCCCAACTACAGCAGTGGCTGAAAAGAATTGACAGGACTGCATCCCTCCATTATAACTGCCAGTTGCCGTTTTAGGTCCAGATGTCAGAAACTCAGTATGGAAATGTATTTATTTTTTTTATATCAAATGATTTCTTTAAAAGTCTGCCAACCTTCAGAATAAAATACTGCTCTGTGGCCTCATGTGTTTTGCAGCTGCAGGAATGATACTAGTACATTTCTTGAGGGTGGGCCAGCTTTTTTTTTTTCCTTTTAATTTTTTAATTTCTTTAGAACATGCAGCAGGCGTAGCATCAAATAATTTCGTTTTCTGCCACGTTACTCTTGGATATTGTGGTATGGGAATTGATAGTGTCAGCTTCTCATCTCTAAGCCACGAGCTGCATTTGCTTTCCTTGCAGTTGCTTGGAAATTCAAATGCCTTTTGATGTTTGGCCTATAAAACTTAGTGACTTTACCCATACTGTCACATATTCATTCCACTATTGAGGCCTAAGAGGTGTGGTTTAATCTGTGGGGTTTGTGCAGGTGACTGAAGGTAAAATTCTGCTGAGAGTTCAAAGGGCGTGAAGCCTCTGCAATGCAGTATTAATACAGAAGGGATCAGTTGGTAAGACAGATGAGGCTGCATGATACATTCAGTCTCCAGCTTCTGTTTTTGAATCCCTTTCCGTGTTTGTTGATAGTGTTAACTCAGTCTCTTGCATCAGGCAGTTGGGTGAATGTGCTGGAAGAATAGTCAGGGAAGGTTCTGTCTCCCAAAGTGTGGGAAGGACAAGCCCTCAGTTCACAGAACAGCTTTGTGCCCTGTGCTGCTTTCATCTCTGATGTCATCACAGGTGACAAATGTAGCACACAGCTGATTCTTCCTCTTACTGACCAGAAAATCAATTGCTGTTGGAAATCTGAATGTTAGGGGTAAACTTGAAAGAAAAAGAGATGTAGATCTACTTTTTTAAAAAAAGAAATTAACTATACAGAATCAAGTGACCTGTATACACTGAGTTTGTAACTGTTGCCCAAATGCAAAAAGGCCTTTAACTGCCTCAGAAGTTTGTACCTACATTTAGCCAATTTACAATTACATGTTAGTTATGATGTATATTATATCCACAAGAATCTGTTAGGCAAAACATTTTTGCAGGGTATTTTTGGAAACCAGGAATATTAACCATTTCCAGGTCTGTAGAATTTTTGATTTTATTACTTCTTACTGCTCTCCTAATTTACTTATTTTTTCTTGTAACATGCAGAGACAAGATGGGAGGAAACAAAGTGAAGGTACACACAAAAGCATTGAAGCAGTTGTTGCTCGCCTTGAGAAACAGAACGGGATGAGTCTCAGTAATACTTCCAGCCCTGAGGAGGCTTTTATGGAGCCTACAGAAGGCATGAACAATATGGACGATGCTGTAGTTCCTCGGATTCTGTACGAAGAATTGCTGAGGAGTTACCAACAGCAACAAGAAGAAATGAGGCACATTCAGCAGGAGCTGGAGAGAACGCGGAGACAGCTTGTGCAACAGGCAAAGAAGCTCAAAGAGTATGGGGCACTCGTGTCAGAAATGAAAGAGCTCAGAGACTTGAACAGGAGGCTCCAGGATGTACTGCTCCTAAGACTAGGTAGTGGTAAGTGCCGGACTTAAGTGGGACTGGTTTGAATGAATTTTGCAAGTGTGATCAATAGTAACGGAAACGTATTTGAAGAATAGCGGTGGTTGTTAAACTGGACATTGAATGTTAAAGGGGTTTTCTGCTGTGGCTGTACAATATGCGTTGAATTTGTATGCTATGTACGTCTGGGTTTTTCTTTAAAAAGTAGAGGTCTTTGTGCTGGTGTGGCTGAATCAGAGTTCCATTTTAAGCAGCTGTATTTTAAAGAGTCTCTGACCTTCCAATATATGCTGAAAAAGTTAATAAAGCATCATCTGCAAAATACACCGATATGTTCCAGTTTAAAAAGGGAAAAAAAGAAAAGGCACTGGAATTACTAGTTGGGCTAAAACTGATTTATTCTTTTCAGTTAGGGTTTTTGTTTATTGTTATGTGACTGTGTTACCATCCATTTTCTGACCCCTCTTCCCATTAATAGCTTATTAGAATGTGATATATTCCTAAACTTCTTAGCAGTGGCTTTAAGCAGCCATGCTATTTGAAAAACAATGGAATGTTAAAGAATAATGAAAAAAACTTTTTATATAGTGCCCCTTTTATCAACACTTGTTACAAAATGCAGGTTTGTGTAATTTGGATTTCAGTTTTAACTATCTTGAGTCAATTGCTCATTGTTTGGGTTTATAAGAATTATTTGAGCATTATGTTGGAATAAATGGGAAAAAAAAGACAAAATAAAAAGTTCATCCTTTTCATTGAAGATGGTAGCCTTGGAATACCTTCAGAATTCTTACTAATTACATTTATTTGCTATTAGAGTGTGGTACTGCTGTGTTGAAGATCTGCTCAGTGACTGAAACTCGGTTGAAATTTGTGCATCCAAACTTAGCATGCTGTTTCTTACGTCTGCCTTTGTGTATCTGGAAACTTAATTTTTGCATGTAAATTGGATATTGGCTCTTCTGTACTGGAACGAGTGCATGCAATCTGCATGTGGGTCTGAGTTACGTTCACTACAAACCTGAACCTGGGAGAGCATGTGCCTGTGCTGTAGCATGTGTTGAGGTGTGCCCACAACTTCGGAGCCAAGTTCTCGGAGTATCCAACTATTGGACCTGGGTGTTTGACTGTGAATGCTCGTCATTGTTACACTGTGCGTAATTAAAATGTCGTTACTTATTATAAACATTCTAGTTAACTTTTTAAATAAAACTAAGTAGGCAAGGTTTCCGCAGCCTGAAAAACGCGATGTGGTTGGCAGTAGATTCCACTGAGCTTTCTAAAATTTTCCTTGGATGGAAAGATGTTTCTTCATCTGCGAGTAGTTAGCTGGAATTTATGTGAATGGAGCACGAGCCAGATGTTGGTAGGCAATGGGGCTGAACAGCGTAAAGTACCAATTTAGTTGGTAGACTTGACAGCAGTTGGAGTGGTGAGACCAGCAGTGAAATGAAGACAGCTACTGAATTCTGTCTCATTTCTTTCACTTTAAGAAAAAGGATACTTTTTTGTCTTTAGCCAAATAAACAAACCTTAGAAGAAAAAGGGGGGAAAAAAAATAAAGAGGAAAAGAAACTCCCAAACCTCCTGGAAAAAATACTGAATCTTCTCTAAATATTGGGCATGAACTTCCATTATATCAGTCTGGCACCTGCTTTACAACTGAAAAGAAATCTCAATTACATTGGAGACAAGTTCTTTTAATTTAATCACATAGCTGGACAAATATCAGCTATAGGTAACTTAGAAAAAAGAAATCTCTTGTTATTTTTTGTAAGGAACTTTTCATGGTGACAGAGGTGGAGTTTGGCCCAGTGGGCTGTGTCCTTCACAGGGTTTTCATTTCCTAAGACTCTGTATTAACTGCTACTTACTCTGTTGCCTTTCCTTGTAGCCTCATTCACAGTAGAGAAACAACTGTGTTCTAGAAAGATCAATGCAAACCTTATGAATAATTAGCAAGGGAGACATCTTCAGCACATTATAAATTGGAGAGTCTGATGACAGTATGAAAAAGTGTTACTTTTAATCAAGAAATAGATATGTAAAGACTTCTTTAGTCTTCCTTACTTTTCCATCTTACAAATGAGGTATGTTTGGGTATGTGAATAACCTCTGAAAATTGTTCCGAAAATAAATTACATCCTGAATTCATCTTCAGTTGCAGTGATCTCTTAAACCTAGAGTTTCAAATTACATGTAATTTATGTTACGCTTGCACTTCTAGCAGGCTGGACTTAATGCAAACTAATTGCATTTCTGTTTCACCTTAGAGACTTCTGATTTCTTTGCATGAGATGACAGCTGGTTTGTGCTGATGAATTGCAGCTGTGGGAAATGCGTGCCTGTTGCCATTTTAAACCTGCAGATCAAATACAGAACAGCCTCTTGAGCTAAGGCTCAGTCAAGTAGTCGGTCTCCTAATTTCCCATCAGCGTGCTGATTTCAGTGAGGAGCTGGAAGTCAGTGTGTTTAGATCTAGGCCTTCATCTCTGCTGTTAAACTTAAACCACTCTGGTGGGAAGAGTGAGGTTTTCATCTTCCACATAGTGACACTGAATTGTTCTTTGTTATAAAAGAGCCTCCAGGTGGGTGTGGCAAATACCAGTAGTGAAATCAGTACTGATCCATGGAGATATATTTAATCTTTATGATTTTAGCATGTTACTGCCCAACAGATGTGGCCAGAAGTAGTGAAGTTATACAGGGATAATGCTTGGGAGGTGTTAGCTCCCTGAGAAATACTTCATTTTCATGTTATATTGTTGAGAACTAGTGTTGCTCCAAAGTCAGGGAGTATATTCATGTTCATTCAGAAACATTGGTTCATCAACACGTGCATACAGACCCTCACGATTTTATTTTGAATCCCAGGTTAATTTCAGCCACCCAGTTGCAGTGTCTTGGGACTGACACCAGATTAGTGAGAATGAAATGGGATTTATGTCTTGCCACATGTTAGGAATTACTGGTTTTCAGCTCTTTTAGATTTGTTTGGCTTTTTGATGTTTTTTTTTAAAAAAAAAATTAAAAACCAACCAAAAAAAATGCCAAGGTTTCTACCAAGTACAAATACAGGAAGTACCAGTATTGCCACTCCACAGACTCGTGGTGTTTTGTTTCAAATTCTGGTGGACCATGTGGAAAAACTTGCTGCTTACAAATGTATTTTGGCCACTTTATCAGTTAACTTATTTTTACTTTCTTACTAACTTCTGAGTAAGGTGTAGCCTAAGATGCATTTTGGAGGAAAAGAGATGATGAAGGGAAGCCTTCTACTTCT
Organism: Myiotriccus ornatus; assembly: GCA_036023395.1. NCBI lineage: Eukaryota > Metazoa > Chordata > Aves > Passeriformes > Tyrannidae > Myiotriccus > Myiotriccus ornatus. The sequence continues at coordinate 7,362,694 of JAYRBT010000005.1, forward strand.
TCATCCTGCCTTTGAACTTGCTGGCCTCTCAGATACTATAAGAAAATTACAGTCAGAAGGAGAAAGATTTTGCAATAAAACAATTTCTTCTTGCATTCTGAATAATTGTTTTTGTTTTGGGGTTTTTTTCCCCTGATCCTTATTACATAAACGTTAAGCCTTTAGCTAGTGGTATATATTTTTATTTGTCCCATTCATTATCTTTCAAATAAGATGCAGAGCACCAGAGCTACAGTAGAGAGGGGAAGCTTGGAGTGTGGTGTGTGGTAAATTGGGCACACAGCTCCCATTAGCAGTCAGGCAATAGTGCAGGTTGCTCGTCTAATTCACAGCCCGCTGGGCTGAAAACGCAGTTCGGTGTTTGGCGAAAGTGGCTGTGAAAACTGCCTGGTTAGAGGCAGGTTTGTGTTTGGCAATCAAAAATCAGAATGTAAAAGAAGACCTTTTAAAGGCTTTCTTTTGGTGACTGGTAAGCAAGAAGTAGAGCATGAGTTGCAACCGAGGTTTTCTGAGCTGTGGTCATTGTGGACTTTAATCATCCTTTTTTGTTGGGGAAACTCCGGAAACCAAATTGCAGCTGTGTCAATATATGACTATAAACAAAACAGTGAATAGCAACTAGTAAAAGTGTTTAAACTGAAATAAATGTTTCCTGCTAGGAAGAAGGTGGTTGTACTTATGTGTCTTCCTCAAAGCAACTTTCAAAGCATAGGAAAATTCAAACCAGCCCTTTGTTGAAGAACGTTTTCTTAAAGTAACAGCTAAAGGTTGACTTGTTAAAGTCACACTGGCAATTACATCCCTGCATCCGCATGTTCAGGTGTGCCCATGCTGTGGGCAGGCTTTGGGTGTGTGAATCAATGTAGGTCTTTTCCCCCAGTCTGAATCAGTCCAGCAATCTCAAATTTAGGAAGCTTAGTTAGTACCACTGTATATTCCTGACAGTAGAGTTGCTTCCTAAGATTACAATGAAATTACAATGCAGATGGGGTGTTTTTGTGATTTCCCTGTGTGTGCCTTGCTTGCACTGGGGCTGGCTCTTAAGACACTTTAGTTGGTGGCACTGTAGCGTAGGGTTGTCTGAGTTGCCAAGACAACTTTTAGTCGTTGCTGAGCGTTGAGTGGCAGCCAGCTGAGAACATTTAGCTGGGTATGTAGGTGTAGAATAAGCTATAGGATAAATGTCAAATGCTGACAACAGAGGAAGCGCTGCTATCACTGTGTAATAATCCCTAAATGAAACTGCACAAAGTAGGAGGAATGAATGCTGTGCTTGTTCCAGGCACAGGAACTATTTAAGATCCGTGACTAAGGCAGGAGTTGTGGTGCCAGCGTGACTTGCAGAGTGAGATCAATTCAGGGCTTGGTCTTTGTGCACAAACACAGGAGGGACCCTGAGGGGTGACGGTGACCTGCTGATTGAGTTGTCCTTTGTTGAAGATGTCAGGGTTGGGCTGCACAGTGGGGCAGTGCTCTCAGCACCTGCCTGGTACAGTACAGCACTTACAAGTGTGTGAGTTCATCCTTGGAGCTCTTGGAAGTGGCACATTCCCCTGGTGCCCAGGGTCTAAGCTGGCAACTTTGCTGTGTTACCGAGCCACCGCCCCTGCCTGGAACCTCGGTGACTGCTGGAGCTTCTCGTGATCCTAGAGACAGACATCAAGGGACGAGGATAGGCTTGGGGCCATAGCCTAGACTTCTGGTGGAGCCACTGCAATGAATGGAATCATGAAATCCAGTTAATTCAAGTTATTTTAGTTTGTTCTTCTGTCTTTTTAGGAATATTTTATAAATTTGATCTGAAAAAGAAAAGTCAATGACTGACAAGATAATTATCCTCCTTTGAAGCCTCAAATATATGCTTAGTAGTATTCCACTGTTTAATCTGTGCATAATTTTTGTTGCTTACATTAAAAATAAAAATCAGTGTTGGATGGATTGGACAATCACAATTCTAATTTATGTGGGGTTTTTAAACCTTGAATACTCTTTCTGTGCATGATACTTTAGCTTAAGTAGCCTGTTTCCTTTATAGCATTTCTGTAGAGCCTCACTATTTTTTATACACCTCTATTATATCTAAAGATATTTGAAAAATTCTTATAAAATTTGTGGTTCTATGTGGATAATTTATGTAATTATCACAGTAAATTATGCAGGTTTCCATGCAACTATATAGCAATTCTTATTTGAAGAATTACTATTGTTGCTTTTGGTTTATAACTTCAGTGTCATTTTAACATAATTTTCTTAGTGTGCATTGAAGAAACATTACCCATATCTGTAATTGTTCTTAAGCTTTAAGAATAAAGTTAAACATTGAAATTAAAACTAAACATTTTAATGTTTATAAAGCAGAGATAGTTACCCTGCTTTTATTTATTGATGTTCAGAAGTAGGATTTTGGTTTAGATTACTTCTAACTTTAAAGTGAACGTGACTAATGTGTTATTTTATGCTAACCATGGGTGATGAAGGGATTGATTTCATGTTCTCTGGGATAGCAGACAGCTCTCTTTTCTTAACTGTCTAGGACCTGCCATTGAGGTTGAAAAAGTAAAACCTGAATCAGTTGAGCCTGAGCCTGAAGTACAGAAGACCTTCAGTGAGGAGGCAAATACATCAACGTACTATCCTGCCCCTGTTCCGGTAATGGACAAGTATATTCTCGAGAATGGAAAGGTATTTTATCTTAAATATAGCATGAATAATTTGCAAATGTCCATCAGCTGATGTTCTTGTGGAATTTTATGATCTTGGGGGTTTTGCACGGTAGCAGCTTATAGAAACTTCCTCAGTGTTCGTAAGGATGTGCTGTGATGCTGAGAAAAACTGTGAAGTTACACAAATGTGAACAGCATGGAAAAATATCCTCAGTGATGAGGGCACTGATTGCTGTGCAACACAAGGACTGTAGTTATTAAATGTGCATGCACAAGCAAAAATTGACATAGTCTTCAATTGGTGACATCCATAAATACACCAAATATTGAACAAAGTCAGTAACCCTCATTATAAAGTTACATTAGTCTGTTTAACCAAAATACTTTTTCCTAAAAGGTTTTTAATGTTTGTAATGTGCTGTAGACATATTGCAGAGAAGCCCTCATGTTTGGGTTGGAGTCCAGGAGGTAATTATGAACCCTGGAATGGAATGGGCTCCCTTGAACCTGGTAGGAGCATTGCCACTGAGTTGAGCTGTTGTGGTGCTACTTTCTAGATACTTTATGAAGTTGGTTAAGTACCATCTACCTCTAGTTTGCCAGACCCTGACTGAGAGCTTTTCAGACTTCAGTGTGTTTAACACAGTCTGCTCATCTACTTAGGCCTGCTTTTATAGCTGTCACCGTGATCATTAAATGAACATTATGTTTCTTGTACAAAACTATATGTCCTTCAGAAATGCCTATGCAGGTCCTGTTTCTTGGTATATATATGCATTTGGAACTATAATCTGAGAACCTTTAAGGAGGAAACATCCATTCCAGCTTTGCCATACAGTGGAATTACTGATGGAGTAGCATGAAATACTGCATTTTCAGATTTGTGTTGAGAGTGATTGCACAATTGTCTGTCCTTCCTGAAGATGAATTCGACATAATTGCTGAGGACAGAATGTATGTAAAAAATAGTAGAATCTTGGCAGTTTGACAGGTATTTGCTTCAGATAGCTTTCCTTGCCTAACACATTTAAATATGTCATTTGCTTGTATATTTTGTATATATTTGTGCAATGAACACTTAGGGTATATTACTGTGCGAGTTTGGTTTACCTCTTCCACTTAAGTTCTGTGGAATACGGCACGTCCTTTAGTATTTGTATCCAGCTTTTCCTGCACCTTTTTTTTCATCTGTCAGCTTCTTGGCACTTCTGTTGCTGAAGTTTTCTCTGTCTTTACAGATATTAATATCTGTTTCATTTTCTTTTTGTAATTTTGGTTCTTGGTTTGCCTGTTTACTGAGGCTACGGGCCAGCTCAGATGCCAGAAATATGAACTGATAATGTATTTAGAGTGTTGGAAGGTGGTTTTCTTCAGTTCTCCTTATTTACGGCTTTACTTCATTATTCCTTTATTGACATGTACCGCTAGAGTAGCTGAAATACTTTTTTACAAATCTTGCCCTTTGTGGCATCAGATTTGATGTGAGTAGGATTCTTTCAAAGCAGATAAAGCTCTTCCCTCCAGAGGGAGAAAAGACTTACTGAAAAGGAGCCCATGGCGTTCATTTAAAGAAACGAAAGAAGAAGGGAAAAAAAAAATAGAAGAAGGAAAAAAAGAGATCATCTGCTGAGACACATTTTAGATCTATTGCAGATGTTAGCACAGTTCCAGTGGTGAGCACTGCTTTGAATTTGCTGTTGTCTCTGTTGCATTGTGCTTGAAGGTTGATCCTGCAGTTGCTGAAATTGGGAGTAAATTTCCCATAGGTTTCATCAAGCCAAGAGTCCGGCCCATGGGGCAGCTCTTCCAGCAAGAAGGAAATGTCTTCTGAATCTGGAGTACAGTAAACTTCCCGTAGCTTTGGGATTAATAGGAAACAGTACTGGGCCTGTTGCACAGAGAGGTAAACTGAGAGACATGGACAGATGAAATTCCTTACCATAACAGTGCTAGAAATAGAAAAAGAGAGACATAAGATTTCTGTGGCTGTGGCTGTCTGTCACATAGTTGCTGTTACCATAGGTGTTTCATAGCAGCAATAATTTTTTTAGCAAGTGAAGCATGTTCAAAGAGGTGATCTGTCTAAACCATAAATATTTAAAATACTTCTGTAACTTGTTCTTTTCTTTTAAGTAACTTCAAGCTAATGAATAATGTAGTAGCCTAAGAGACTAAATAATCTTTCACGAAGGCAAACCCTAATTTTGGCAGAGAGCAATCAGATTTTTGATCAAATACAGCAGTCTTTACAACTAATGTAGTACAGACATTCCAAAATTTGGTGTGTCACAACATTCCTAATCTTAGTTATTTTCTAAGTAACTTATAGTTGTTTTTCCAGATAACTTTTCCAAGATCAAACAAGAAATAACTGAATTGTGAGCACAGATCTGCTCACTCCTGTTTGAAGTTGTCTTACAAAATATGGAGAGAGCACCAAAAGAGTGTGAACTTTTTTAAAAGCACTTAGGAAGAGCTCAACAATAGAGAAGGGAAAGAAAAAGAGGGTGTTGGTGTCGTGGTTATTACTGGTTTAATTTATGTCCATTACAAGGTCTAAATACCACGCAGCTTCTTAGAATCCCTTTAGTGTAGAAGATTCCACAGGAAAGGCAGCTTGCTTTATGGTTTTATGCTTTGAGGAAGGTAGAATTTTCATTTGCTTTTTATAACATAGCTGGTAGCCGAACCATTCATATTACTCTATTTAAGTTTTTAAAACAACTAGTTGCTTTTGAAGGATGCCGTCGTAATAAAAAATGTCTTGGGGTTATAGCCCTTATTAATAATTAAAACTGGTTTCCATTTAAAGGAAAAATGGTATCTGGTTGAATACAGGCAGTAAAATTATGGGTATATAAAATTTTACAGTAGCTTTTTCCAATTTTCATTGCA
>JAYRBT010000005.1:7368351-7420444 GCA_036023395.1 Myiotriccus ornatus
GTGATACTGTGGTTAGATCTGTATGGGTAGCAGGCACAGTTTATGGAAAGCCACATGAAAGGAGTAAAAGCACAGAAAACTAAGGGCAGAACAGTTAAGGGAAATGGAGTCTCCTGACGTAGTTTTGCAGTAGGATTTTGTTCACAGGATTTTTTTTTAAATCGCGAAGTGGCAGTAAGTTTTTATTAAAGTGTTACAGGAAGGACCTCCATTGGACCAGATCTAATGAAAGCTAGATTTTGGATATACAGCAGTCTAATTGATACATATTTTTGGTATGTTGCACTTTTACAGATTATCTGAAAGTAAGTGCAGTGAACTCTGATCAGCAGTTGGGATGCCTTGATCACGCCTTAGCTTGTTATGGATGGTGAGCAAGTGTGTGTCCCACTGAATGAAGTTCATCACCATGTGAGCAAAGCTTTCTGTGTGCAGAGGTAGTTCAGGGGTCTGCACTGTATCCAGGAACTGCAATATAGACATACCAGGTACAAAATATTCTGGTTCCACACAGGGTCAGCACGTACACCCTGGCTGCACTTGAGTCAGACCTGTGCTGGTTACCTGGGGAGTTGTTTCCTCACTGTTGTTGTACGGGGTCCTGACTGTCAGAACCACCAGCTCAAACATACAGAGTGGCATCCTAAGGACAGTACTCAGATTCTTGTCCTGCACTGATTTTAAGGTTGGAGTGCTGGGAATCGTGTGGTAGAGACACAGAGTAGCCCTGTGGGAGTCAGCCCAGCACAGTCAGGGCTGAGCAAGACTAATAAGCAAAACTAGACTTGAGCATCTTCCTTTTGGAGACTCCACAAAAGCTTCACAATGCATTTCCCAGTACCTGTATGTAAGACTCCTGCACGTGAGCTACAAGCTCACCAAAGGGCTTTTACTTGAAAAACGTACAAGGCTCCAACAATATCCACCCTCTGGATTATTAGAAGAGCTTTTGGTTCTTTTAAGGCCGTAAGAGAGAGTAGAGGAGGAAACCTGCACACATTTTCTCTTTTATTGGTAAACTTCAGAAAACAAGAATGCTTGGCAAAAGTTTAAAGGGTAACAGTCTAACAAAATAAAGCATTCCACAAAGCATTGACTCAGCACATGCTGACCCGTCAACTTAGCAAAATCCAGCCCATCTGGTCCTAAGTTAACCAAAATATCAGGAAAGGAGATCAGGAGAAAAAGAAGGAAAGAAAGAGGGGGGAAAAAGGGACAGCTACCACCCCTGGATCCCCACGGTGGTTCAAACCCTCTATCTCCTGGACTCCTGTAGAGGGATCTAGGCTGGATCTGTTTGACTGACAGCTGCTCCAGGCTTGCCCAGTGAGTCTCACAGGGGTTGGGGTGTGGGACAGGGCATCACCTCACCTTCCCGAAATTTGACCTGTCCCTCCCCACACAACACACCACCTGAGTCGTTCCAAGCCAGTAATTAATATAATAATCCAGTGTCTCACACCATATTATCCTGCTTTACTACTTCAGTGAAATACCTCTACTTCCCGTGGTTTGGATAATGGGAAGTTTGGATAATAATGCAGCAGTGGGTCATTGCCTAACCACAAAAGAATATTCATCTGGTACATTGATTGCTCATGATAGACACACTTCATGATAGAATTGGAAGCTTAACAGAGCTTCCAAACTCTCTTGAAATTGGAGCTCTCAAAATCCCTTCTCCCCTTTCAGTTACTTTAAACAATCAGGCTGAGTTTTGCCAACAGGTGCAGGATATGACTTAGGAAGTAGTTCCCTCTTTACTGCCTCTGAAATATGCTTTGGGTAAAGTCTGTTTCAGTTGAAGGGAAGTGTTTCATCTTGCTCCTGAATTAGGCTGGTGCAACTGCTTGGTTTATATGCTGTGCATAACTGGATGTGTTCACTGTTTCCTTCTTCAGTCTCTGTTCCTGACCACAGTCTTTCAGGAGACAGGTTATGTGGGGGGGGAAAAGCAGTGATTACAAAAAGGAACTATATTATATATAGAGGTTGACTTGAACTCCCTGAGCCACGAAGTTGGAGAAATTTCAGAGTTAGGCAAAGTGGATTTGTTCAGCCCTAATTACTGTTATTATAGTACCTAATATTAATGTTCCTACAGCACTTGGATACTGTTGTGTGCTACATACCATAGATAAGTTGTTATTATTACTACCTTCTAGGTCCATCTTGGCAGTGGAATTTGGGTAGATGAGGAGAAATGGCACCAGCTGCAAGTAACACAAGGAGATTCAAAGTATACAAAAAATCTAGCGGTTATGATTTGGGGAACAGATGTTCTCAAGAACAGAAGTGTCACAGGAGTTGCAACCAAAAAAAAGAAAGATGCCGTTCCCAAGCCACCTCTCTCACCTCACAAATTAAGCATTGTCAGAGGTAGGTTATTTGAAAACTTTTGCTTCCTGCTTTGGAGTTTAACCATTAATCACTGAGTTGAAAGATGCTTCTTTTCAGCTCATTTAAAATTTAACTGATTAAAAACTGTAATTCAGAACTGCTATTGCATTGTGAAGTGCATACATACCCAGGACAAGTCAAACACATTGCAATAGCTGTGCACAGTGCAGGCCTTCACAGCTGAAGAGTTGTACATTGACTTCAGCAAGGTTCGAGGGGATCACCATTGCAGGGCAGGACTGTCACCCTGGAGAACAACATGTTGTTCTAGAATTCATTTATTTTTTTTTTTTTTTTAATGCATATATTCCTTTTAACAAGACTGAGAGTAGCTTTACCACATTCTTTCATCCAGAATATAACCAGCTCTGGCATGAGGCACAGAAACCATTACAGCTGTGACTATAAAATACGTGTACCTTCAAAGGCAAGAAAGTATAGCTTTACCCTTTTAAGTGGAGGAAATGGAAATAGTAAAAATTAATTGCTGCACTTGAATTGGAATTTGGACAGGAAGTGTAAATCGCTGACCTCATCTGGCAGGGAAAATTGCAATGACACTTTCAGTAACAAGCCTGAGTCCATATATGCAGTACTTTGAGAGAGAGAAGGCCTTTTCCCTTATTTAAAATGAATAGTGAATTTCAGTCCCTTTGTATCATCATGCCTGTGTTGCATCATTTCTGTCTCTCTTGGTATTTCAGGCTTCTTTTTTAAGTCAGAACTGAGTTGGTTCCTCATGAAATACATACTGAAATTGGATTTTTAGGTTTTGTGTCCTTACAAAATTGCAGTAGGGCTGAAAGAAATCTCCCTTTGATTGGGATTCGTTATTCTGCATTTCCTGTTCTTAGCTGCTGTGTGCTCTTAACTGTGACCTTGTTAAGAGGTGGTGTTGTAATCTGCCTTGCAAGTACCACATTTTGGAGTAAGAAATACGATTCCTCTTTGAGTGTGTGCGTGTGTCTGTGTCTTGTGTTGTGTGGGGAAAAACTGAAAACTTACCTTCGTACTGTCATCCTTCTTAGTTTGTAAGAAATGAGTAAAAGACGTGGATTCTTTTTGCTAATCTGCTTCAGGAATATATGTGGAAGTGGAAGCTGTTCCATGCTGATTATGTAGTTCTGGCTGGGGCCTTCAGGTGCAATCCTTACCCATGTAGCTGAGTGTTGATGTCCTGGCCACGTAAGGAATCCACTCTGTGGCGGTGGCTGCCCTTGTCAGCTCCAAGTGGAGACAGAGTTGGTCACCCAGATGCACATTTACAAGCACACCGTAAAAAGAGGTTATTTTTCACTGGCCCATTGCAAAGTGTTTTCTAGTTTCCCTGTTGCTCCTCAACACTGCTGGTGAGGTTGCTTCTGTAAGAATTTCATCTTCTGTCAGGGCCACTCTGTGTTGCTTGAGCCATTTAAATGACAACTTCCTTCGAACTCCCTTTGTTTTGACTGTGGAGAGTTTGGGAGTATGCTCCAAAAGGTACATGGTGAGAGGCAGATGGGGCCCTTCCTTTCTTCTCTTCCATACCTTTACACTCACCAGCAATTCAGCTCTTCCCTATTTCCTCATTTTTCTGTGTTTTCTGTCATACTTTTGCTTTCAGCCTCAACCCTCATTTGAATTCTGCTGTTACATGCCCTGGTTTTCCATGTTCCTCTTTCCAGTGTTTCTTTCACCTTGTCTTTGATTCCCATTTTGTTAGACTCAAGCCTGTACAATCTCCTCTTGGGCCAGTAAACTGCATGGCCAGTGTTTTAGGTGACAGGCTTCCTGTATGAGTGGGACTGGGTAGCTCATAACCACGAGTCTCCATGTTGTCGTGTCCTTTGCATTTGCGTCAGTGGTAGCAGAACTTGGCCCACCATGGAGAAGAAAACAAAGCAAAAAAAATGACCAGCAAGTGGAAAAATAGGTGAAGTGTGAGGAAGGTCAGGTTTCCATAGCCAATGATTTGGATCAGGCATGACAGAAAGAAGTGAAAGTCCTTGTTAATCTTTGAGGTCTACTTGAATCTTTGGTCCGTTCAGCAATACGAAGGGGTGTCTGTATGCTCCTCTAAAGCCAAAAAACAAGGAGCAGAACCCCCAAATCACTCTGTGGAGTCCCTAGGCCAGCATCCTTATACGAGTACTAAACTACTACTGCACCCCCTCATAGAAATGGAAGAGATGGAAGAAATAGAACTGTGATGATCATGGATCACTCTGGGTCACATTGACTTGGAGAATTACAGCTGATGAATGAGTTCAGTCAAGTGATTCTTTGCTTGACGTTGTGGCTAAACAATTAACACAGCCCGTCTCTCACTGGGAGTTCACCTTATGAGGTGTATCCACCACAACCTGGGAGTGTTCCTGAGGTTGTTGCAGGGCAAGCTTGTGACCTGCAAACACACTGGGTTTCTTCAGATTCTCAGTGACATGTCCCTTCTTAGGTGTTGCATTTCTAACCGCAGTTTACTGGTGATCAGCCTTTCAGCTGATCAGCCCGTGTGCCGATTAATTTCACTTATTTTATATTCAGTGCACCTTACAACATAAAATTCACATTGCTTTAGATGTTCTCCTCATTCTGTGGACACAGACTAACTTATTTAAAATAGGTTTTTGAAAGACAGCATTAGCTGTTAATGTGTCTGATATCTCTATAGCTTCTTAAAAATCCCCACTGTGTAGTATGTAATAAAGAAATGATAAAAAGTATGATGCATGAGCACTGTTATAAACCTTGTTAATGCAAAATAACCTTTTATAAAACTTCTCAGAGGTTTCCAAATGAACTGCAAGGCATGCATAGTACTTAATTTTCATAACTTTTTAATATGGTGCATTAGAAATGTTGTAAACCATGTTAATTAAGCAATAATCTCTATGGCTTTCTGTATATGAAGCAATAAACGGTTAGTGGAATAGATCACTAGGCAAAGCGGAACAGAGTTGGTTTGACCAATCTGGGAAGCCTACACAAAAGAATACATCATTCTGGTTATGAAAACAAAAACAAACCCTCAAACCTGCCTGTCACTAAGGAGTTGTGTGTGTTGCACCACTTCAGATTTCAGTAACCTCTGCAGGATTCTGGTACCAAACTACCAACTCTGTGAGGAAAAACTGTCTCAACTTTCGCTGCCCTGATGGCTTTTGCAGTTATTACTATTGCTTGCTTTTTGTATTCCAATTAAGTTCACAAAGTGTGTTGTTCAAAGAGCAAGGAGATGGCCCTTGTCCTGAATAATGTACTAATAAAAGCAAAATATGCCCAGGAACAGGGCATCCGATAAAGACACAGGCATTAAAGAATGTGGGACAGATTTAAAAAGTAAAACAAATGGGTTAAAGTGTTCTCCTTTACTGGTTACTGCTTCTCTTCCTGACCAGTACTGTTTACATAACTCTCCTGAAGGTGTGAAGGTAGGAGTGGCTCACAGGGAACTGTAGATAACAACAGTTCTGGTGAGACAGATCACCTGGGAAAAGACTAAATCTGCTGTGCAGATACAGGAAGATACAAGAGTTAAGCAGGCAAGACTGACACTGTAAAAGGTTGAGTTTAGCCTTTTTTCTGTATAGAAAGCCTATTAATGTAGTCACAGCATAACTGGAAGTTTGTCATGCCAAAGATTCAAGCCTGGTGAAAAATGTTGACTTTACCAAGATAGCCAGTGAATCAAGGAAAGCTTCTTTTGCCTTGCAACAAATATATACTGTGGTTACTCAGTGCTGTCTCTTGTGTAGTTAGCCCAACTCAGGGCTATAGTGTTTTCTAAAAATATCCTAATGACTCTTTCTTTTTTTTTTTCTCCTCAGAATGTTTGTATGATAGAATAGCACAAGAAACTGTGGATGAAACTGAAATTGCACAGAGACTCTCCAAAGTCAACAAGTACATCTGTGAAAAAATCATGGATATCAATAAATCATGTAAAAATGAAGAAAGGAGGGAAATTGCAAAGTACAATTTGCAATAAATTTTGGATTTTTAATAAAGTCTTAGTGTTTTACTTAAGTGTTGTTTTTTGATTTGTGTGGCGTTTTTGCCGGTGGCAGAAGCTGACTTGAAGCGTTGCTCTCTTCCTATCGCTGATTCATTTTTCGAGCGGTTCTGTCATGGTGTAAACTGCTTTCTAAATAATGTAAGATACGTTGTAAGTTCACTCACAATGAAAAATGAATTTTCAAAGGTTTCTTCCAACGAGTTGCAGTTTGTTACCTGCAGTTCTGTACGTAGGTTGTAATTCTGCAAACACCAACCCACTTGGCCTGCGTTTAGTTTTACTGGAGTTAGCAAATCTAAGCTGCAGGAAAGATCTGCTTAGAAGAAAGAACTGTACAAAATCCACTTTGCTATTGAAAAGGGGTTTGTTGTATTTTAATCAGTGTTTTTCTGAACTGAAATTTTAATCATTTGTTTTTAGAAATCTTTGTTTCAATCTCTAACAATATATTTGATCAAAAACACAAAAAGAACTCTTCTTTTTCACTTATTATCTTGTAGGTAGATCACCATTGCCGTCATAGTTAAAAAAAAATACAACCAATAAACAACAAAGAACTCAAAGCTGTAAGTTGTAAAATCATGATAATTTATTTTAATAAATAAATCCAAAAGCAGTTCTTTTTCAGGCACCAAGACGTTTTTCAGGTTTCTGGTTGTGGTACAAAGCTCTTCAGTGTGTCCATATTGCTGTTTTTGAAACACTCTCTTTTTAATGTATTTGTATTTTGAAACAATTTAAAAGTTGCCACACTTGTGGCAAGATTATGTACAATAGAAAATTTATTACCATTTTGTCTGGGTCCATAATTTAACAGTGGACACTTTTAGTATGAATTTAAATTAAAAATAAAAATTATTTTCTACATTGAAGTTAGACTTGCAATGCAAAGTTCTGAGGAATAATTTGTCATTTGAATTATATCGTCGTTTGAATTATATTGTCTGTAAGTAAAAGAAAATAGCCTGAAGTCTTTTCTCAGTAAGAATATAGAGATAACTTAAGGTCTGGACTGATGAATTTTTAGGATTTGTTATATTAGTGATATTGGTTAACTTTTAACGTATTTAATGCATACAGATGTGATTATTTACCTCTTAGGCTCCTGTTCCTGAGTATCAGCATTTGTTTCTTTTCTACCACTGCAATTCTGCATTCTGTAGTCTTGAAAGACTTCCTGTTTCCCCTCATCATCCTGTAGCACTGGTTTATTCTCGTGTGAAGCCTATTTCAGTGTCCTGTAAATGGAGATAATTTGGAAAGAACAGGCTGCCAGGGAAGTGGTGGACCCACCATCCCTTCAGGTATTTAAATGGTGGGTAGATGTGGCACTTGGGGACATGGTTTAGTGGTGGCATTGGCAGTGCTGGGTTAATAGTTGGACTTGATGGTCTCAAAGGTATTTTCCAGCCTAAATGATTCTGTAATACTTTGAAGGGCTGGGGTGGGTAGAAGCAAAAGGGGAGAGGAGGAGGCATGCTAGAACTGCAGTGCCTTTTTTTGGAATAGATGGAGAAAAACACCAGGGTGTTTCTTCCTGTACGTCACCTGCACTTCAGTGATGTCTTAATTCAGGGTGTATTTGTTTTATGCTTTCTAAAGTCCAATATCCTGATTGCCTTGTGCCAATCTGATGCCATGCTGCCAAACAGGTACACCCCACTTTCACTGCTCCCTGTCCCTGCATTCCTGTCCCTTCCCTTACACCGGTGCTTGTGATTGCACAGATGAGTCAGATCTCACTGATTTCCAAGGTTTGTTTCATAAGCACTGGTGCCAACAGGATGGAGCCAGGGAGCTTTCATGGCAAGGGACAGGAAGAGCAGGAGTGTCTTTTTACAGTGTCTTATGCGTGCCCTGAAATTGCATTTAACAGCCTAGCTTGTCTCCTGTTAATATCAAAAGTGTTCTTAGGTAATATTTAATGAAGTGCATAAATGTTTATGCTTCCTAATTTGGGATGCTAAACAGCAAATTAGTGTTTATAATGTCAGTGCATGTATCCCTTTATTAATTAAAGAACAAAATAGAGATAACAGTGAAGAAACATTTAAACAGCAAGTTCCCACTTTTCAAGCAGACTTGTGAATGTACTTTTTTTTTTTTTTAAAGTGATACTAAGGCACTTTTTTTAAAAAGTGATGCTAGTTTGGGGGAAAATGTTCATAATTTCCTCAGTCTTTTATGGCTTTAGTACTAATGTGTTTCCATTGTAACAGATTCTTTAATGAGAAGATCATGCTGTACTTCTTAGAAGATAAGCCTATTTGAGACAGCATTTTATGAAACCTGGAAAAAGCAGATTAGAATTTAATTAGAGTTAGGACTCCAGCCTGGCCCCAAAAATCAGAGGTGGTAATTCTTTCTACAAAACCAGCATCATCTTTCTAAGGCTTCTCCTTGACAGACTTGTCCCATCAGATGTTAACGCTGCACGTTGCTGAAGAGTTTAAATGTTCTCCTTGGGGAAGGTATCTTGGAAGTCTTCATTAATTTTTTTTCATGGAGATTTTATCAGGCAAGGTCATTTTTTTTGTCAGAGTTCAGCAGAGGTGTTTGGGTGGCATAAAAAAAAAGTTCACTTCCTTCAAAGCGAAATGTCACTGGGGGCTAATAACTGTGTCCTTTGGCCTGGGCAGCTGGCATTTAATGTCAGCATCACCTGAGGCCTTGTTGAGTTATGCTGAAGGAACAGGACATACTGAAGGTAAAACACCTCTTTCTTGTATTGTAACTTGAACTGAATCTTTGGATTGCTGGAAATAGATTTTTGCTAATAATAAGCCATTTTTGCACCCTGGGGTTGAATGGCATCGTGGGGGGCTCTGCAGTGGGTAATGTGAATAACATCTTTACACTTGTTTGGTCATTACTCCTGTCTTTCCCCCACCATGGACCAGTGTGAAGATCCTATGAGTCCTTCCCAGTGTGTGTGTTTCAAGTAGGGAAAGAAGCTACAGTTACTTGTTCCGGCAAATACCCAGGAAAAATAAGAACTTTAATGGGGTGTGCTTTTCTGCACTGCAAATACTGAGGTATAAATTAACTGTGAATCTAATTTCATTTTCCTATACTGCATTTATGGCCAGGGCTCTTCTTGTTGGTACATTAATTCTTCCATAATTGTGCTGCCTGTACACAGTTTGCCTTGTTCATAATGCATCTGCCATAGGAAACTTTATAGGAAACAGCACCTACTAACTTTTTCCTACTCTATCTGAACTTCATACTTGTACATCATGGGAAACAGGAGAGAATTTTGACATAAAATGAAGTAGGTTTTATTGCACCCTGTAATACCCCTCGTTCATCATTGTAAGGTTTGTGCTGTGCCATTACCTCATACTGTAAACCTGAATTTGTAAGGATCAGAAAAACAGATTTAAGAGGAAGTGACTGTTTGTGCTGAGAGATCAATGCATGCTGTTTACTTTTTTGTAATCAAAGAAGGAAGAAGGTATTACTGTTATATGAATAATCTGATCTTCTGTTGCCACACATTGCTGCTGTAATTTGTGATATTCATGACCTGATCTATATTAAAATGCCTCTGGCACACTTGCAAGGAAGCAAGATTAGAGTTAACAAAAAGGGCTTTATTTTCTATTAATGATTTTACAAGGGATATGAGCTATTATATTAAAGGAAAGAATCCTACCAGGGACTTTTAATACCTGAGTCAAGATGTCTAGCAACTCAAAAAATGAAAGCTAGTATTTATGAGAGAGGAAAAACATTTTTCGTTTGTGCTGTTCAGAACAGGTTTGGATTTAGTGATGTTTGATAAAGATGGGAGTTTTGGTTTTTTTGTTTTGTTTTTTTTGAACAACCACACTAAAATATTTATTTAGTTATGTGCAAGCTGAACTCTAAGTAGGAAACTTAAGGTCGCATTTGTTAGCTCTTGAGCATGGCTGTTAAAAGCAGGTCCATCCTCCCTGTGGAAGGTCAGTTCTTTGCACTCTACCTTTGATGTTGTATCTGATAGGTTACTTCGATGCTGCTTTGTTGTCTTAAGCAGAGATTATTGTCCTCTTGAAAGCTTTAAGCAGCAATAAATTGAACTTTTTGGGATTTAGTGAAATTGTAAAGATAATTCTACTTCATACTTCCAGAATCTACAGACTTTTAAAAATTCAAGCTAAGTGCAGGTCAGTGTTAAAATGACACAGTCTTGATGCAAAACCTCAAAGGAGTGAGGATTTTCTAAACTGGGAGCATTCTGCATTAGCTGTAGCTTCACTGTGCATTAGCTGTGTTCGTAGCTCTTGAGGAACCCAAATGTGGCCAGTTTCAGACAGGGAAGGCAAGGTCGTGTCACATGGAGCTGTACTGAGGATTGTTCCAATATTCCATCTGTTTGGGGTGAGAATAACCACTGTTCAGAATGAGACAAAGAGGCAGAATGAGGTGGTAGTTTCCTCCACGCTCTTGAGAACATTTGTCATTCTGCGCGTGCCTTTAGTCCCGGATTGATGAAGTCATAACATCAATTGCTCAGACTTTATTGGTGTCGTTTTTTTCATCGTAACAGTGTGGAACTGTGAAGTGATTCATACACCACCGAGGCAATAAAAATGTTATGAAGTGCAATCATTGCATGTTTCATGCTCAGTAGCTAATTTTTAATTTCACCATCTTGGACATTTCTTTCATCCCCTCGGGGTTCCTAAATAGGAAAGGAGACTCATTTGGACTTGGAAAACAGGAAGAGTGATTCAAAAAGAAATTAATTTACTTGGTTGTTCATTTGTTTTACTTTTGCAATTATTTCTGCTGTTTGTGTCTGAACAGTAATTTTCATTCCATGTGTCAGATGCCCACTTGTTCAGTTCTGCAGTGAAATCACAGTCCTGTGGTTGTGGCATCATTTGTTTACCATAAAGAAGAAAATACCTCACCTGTGGCATCATAGGAAGTTGCATTTTGGCTGGATCAGAACAAAGGTGAAAGTGGGGCTGGGAGGAGAGGAAGAAGCTGAGCCTAAAGGACTTTTTTCTGTGCTGCCTTCTGGCTAGAAAACTTCTTCCTACAGAGGAAATCATTTCCTCTACATTTAGAAGAATATCAACTTTATATTCCTTGTTTATTGATACTAAAACCTTAATGGAACTGAAGTCTTTATGAATATGTATGTTTATTGCATTGGGCTACTGACTTTCATGCTAAATTTTGGTCTTTAGTGATTTGAAATTAAAGAGTCACAGAAGATTTCCTGAACCACCCAAGAGAGGGGTAGGCTGGGGGCGACTTATCTTTAATTGTACTATAACAATTGCTAAAAATCCCGTGAAATAGAAGATAAGAAATTACGTGTGTTGGTGTTTGCGTATCCTTTACAGTTAACATGAGCTTTCATGCTTTTGGAGTGGAGAAGGATGCAGGTTTCATGGGATAGGCTGATCATCAGAAGCACTGGCTGTGAGCATCCTTTGGTGTTCACCCTCCTGAACGTGGAAGATGTACTGGGACAGCAGCAGAGGGAATCTGCCTTGATGGTTGCATATCACACTGGTACCAGCCCCTTCCACACGGGAGACAGATGGTAAAACTTACATGGGAGAGTTTCATATTCTTTCTTTCATGGGAGAATTTAATATTCTTTCTTTAATACTCAAATATATCTTTAATGTCTTCCCAAGTGTTTATATAACTCTTACTGAATTGTAGTTTAGCTAAAAACAAAAAAAATGTACTTTCACGTGTCTTCCATTTTTCTTGTATTAACAGAGTATCAGTTTTATGGCAGTTTCTTTCTCCATGTTTAAGTTGGGGTATTTAACCCATTGATACTTGAAAAAAAGTCCATTTGGACATTTTGGATTTGTGAGCCAGATGAACTATGGTTTTCCCTTTCCACATGTAATCCTCTGCAGGATTTATGGAAGTACCCTTAGAGAATAATTCTCAAAATGTGTGGGATAGGAGGTAGATGGAGCAAAGTATCTGCCTCCACCTTAATGTTCTGTGCTTTCATTTCTTTAAGAGTCTTAGATTATGAAAAACTAAAACTCTGTAAAGTAGGATTTTGCATTTTTTTTGTCCTGCATTGTATATTAAAATTCTTTGACACTTGCTGGTTTCTTTGCGTTTGCAGGGACACTTTCATCTTCCAGGACCAAGTTCTGCATTTCACTGTAAATCCTTACAGGAATGAGCAATCGAGGGTGTAGAATCTGGGGCTAAGCAAGGCTGAAGGTGATGTAACATCTCTGCTTTGGAGGACAGTGCAAGGAGCCACCCTCCTAGCTAGGAAAGGGAAGGACAGCCCTAGAGTGTTATCTTTTCTTTAGGTATTATCCCCTAATGCAGCTCATCCAACAAAGGTTATTATTGCCACATGGGTAAACATGCAAATTCCACTCTGTGACTCCTAAGGGAGCTGAGATCCAGGGAGCCACAGCCAAATTTGGAGGAGGACCCTACGCCTGATGGTGCAGGAAGCCAAGGAAGAGCTCGTAGAGGGGTCACATAGGCCTTTCCCCCTTTACACAGAGAATTAGCGTGTGCAGTTCAGATGAAGTCAGTAGCCAAACAGCAAAATCTCGAGCAGTTTAACTGGCATTTAAGGTTTCAATCAGTGAGAAATTTTATTAATTAAAAAAATCCCATCACTCTTAACCTGCCCAGAATTTAACTTTTAAAAAGTAGCATAATCGACATTTTCTTCTGCAGGCAGGGACCTCCATCTGGTGCACTTACATGTATGAGTACAGATGTGATATACTGTTGTTCTGTATAAATCTATCTATTCCATGTAAATCCACACCTCAACAGTGTTCCTGTTGTTACCCAACCCTGCCTGTTTTCCTGGTCTTCCTTTTTCATTGCTGTTACCTCTGCAAATGGGAGTCTGTCCTCTGTGCTTGCCTTAGAGGTGTGAGGCAGGACTGTTTCACGATTCCTGCCTTGCAAATTGTCCGCAGGGTTCTGAAGTGAAATACCTGCTTGTTAGTCCTGGAGATAAGTGACACAGAGCTGGAGCATTTCCTGGTAGTGCTGCTGTCACTGTAAGGCACACTTTGCTATTCAGGGACTTCACAGAGCAACGTTTTCTTTTTCTTCTTGTCCCGCCAAAGCACAGACTGTAGCAAAGAAAATTTTACACGAAGGTCTCAATGTCATAATATGGAACAAGTAAATCTTTCACCCAGTATCTCTTTAAAACATTTATTTCTGAAAAGAGGTTCCCCTGGTTTTTCAGACACTCGGTGGCCTGGAAGTTCCCCACCTAATTGCATCACTGAGGTGAGTGGTGGGAAACAGGCACTTTGACAGATTTAATATGCCTTCTGCTACTTCCTTTTCCCATTCACTGTATGAAAAACAGTCACCTGCTGAGCACGGGAAGAAAGAGCCATTTCAGGATTCTGTGACCTTGGGTTCTTGGGAAGGACATTTTTAGCTGTGGGGTTACAGGCCTAAAGGTGTGCAGGCTGTGGTGCAGCTGCTGGTGGGCTGTTCGAGGAGCTGGTGTGGCTCCTGCGGAACACATCAGAAAACTTCTCTCAGTTCCTCCTCTGAGGAGTAACCTTGGCTGGAGAACAGCAATGCTGGTCAGAAAAACAGTCTTGAAAAACCATCAAAGTGTTAAACTACTCAAGGGAAAGATGGATTGTGCCTTACTTCTCTGTGAATTTTTCCGTGTCAGCTTCTTATTCCTGGTTCTTGATTTGTCTGTCTTAATATCTTCCCTCAGTATTTCTCCATCTCATGAACACCTTGATAGACTGAGTGCCTTCAGTCTCTTACTACACACTTTCTAGGTCATGACTCATTTTTATAATATTTTTCCTCTATGTCTACCCAAATTCATTTTAGTTTCATGGAATTACTCTCTATGGAGGAGTTCTTGATATTCTCTTCACTACCATATTTGGTTTAGTTAACGTGATACAGTCTTGTGTTTTAGGACTCATGTCATTTAGAATATCATATACAATAGTAATTGCATTTAGTGGGGCAACCTTAATTTTGTAGAAAAAAAATCCCTGATGTTTAATTGATTCTTAACCAATACTGTATTAAGTATAGCTCTGTCCTGAAAATACTGTTCTTCAAATGAGTGTTTATTTCTAATACACTTTCCCTGTGCCTGAGATGAGGCAGAGCACGTTGCTTCTGCTTGCCAAACTGCTTATTCAGATACTCACAGCTCGACCAGGCAGGTGGGTGATGGTGTGGAACTGGGCTCCAAAGAGCAGCAGAGTTTCACAGAAAATAGGACACTGAGGTAATACAACTTAGAAGAAAGGGAAGCCACAGCCATTTTACTACTGCAAAGTGCCTCTTAGAGAGTTTTCTTGGTTGAGGATGCCTAAGGATTGCTACAGAGTGGTGAAGAGATGTTAACCATTATGTTGTAATATATTCTCATAATCAGGTAGGGTATCCTTAGAAAGAGATACCAACTTTTACGGAATTATTTCAGTTTGGAGCCTCCAACCAAATCCCATAAAGGAATCAGACCTGATGGAAGAGCTTGCTATACATCAGCCCTTGCTGTGTCTACTATGATGAATTAAAGGTTGCTTTGGATAGGACTTACATATATTTTGTTTGACCATTCCTGCTAAATGATTAATATCCTCTCTTAACCTCAGAGGTAAGATGAGGAACTGCCAAGTCCCTCCACTGAGATGGTTTAATGAAAATTGTTCTTTGCCAGAATTTTGAAGGTCAAAACCGACTTAAATATGTAAACAGACATTCCATCAAGGTAAAGCAAAAAAACTCGTAATTAATCTTTTTTTTAAGAAGTTGCTTCCTTCCTTTGAGAATTTCAAACAGCGCCAGACAAGGTTCTTCTAAATTTCCTTCATCATCTCCCTGAAGATTCCCTGTTAATTAACTTAGTCATTTATAAATGTTATGAAATCATGTTATTGACTTATTTCTATTTGTAAAGGCACCAGGAAATTTGTGTACTGCACCTTTTGAAAAGTAATTAATGTTTCGCTCTTAAATGCCTATTGATATTTTCGTGTTTCATATTGATTTGAAATTACTATCTCTGCCAGTTTAAAGCTCACACGCTGGTTTGTCCAGCTTTCAAAGAATGGGCAGGACAGCATCGTTGAGCTGATCCAATTAAAATGATGAACTCGAGAAAAAAAATACTTGCAAAGTTCTGCTCCGTCTGGGCTTCCTCCCTCTCTGGGGCTGATGGAAGGTGGCCCTTTCCCACGTGATTTGGGAGGGGCTGTGTAGGTTTTAACTGACTAGAGGCTTAATGATGGGAGGAGTAAGATCAGAACTGTTCAAGTACATGTTGTAATACTGAGGGCAGAAACAAGTTGATTCTCTCACGATGCCGTCCCGATGCTGCAGCATTATTAAACACTCTGTGCAAGGCCTTGGTGATGTTTTGCAGGGTTATGGGTGGTGCACAAGTTGCTCTCGTGATCTCCTTGCTTACCTGACTAATCCAATTTCCTATTCTGAGGTCGGGTAGAACCTGTACCGGAGAGGTTTCACCTTTGTGGTGCAAGATGTTGCGGGATTTTCATCCTCTTTAGGTGGGGGATCTGCTTCTCATCAATACCTGACCTGTGGTGGGAAACACAGAGCAACACTGGATCCACTCCCAAAGGCAGCTGAGCAGCTGGTCAGGCTGCAGAGTTTGGTACATCCACTCATGGGTGAGTTTCTCCCAGGGTGGTACTTTGTGAGAAGTTCCCTTAGTCCACTCCTCAGTGAACCTGCATGGCACGTTCCTTTCCTTGAACAGGGAATATACAGGTAGTTCTACAGAAGTTTGTCATCTTTTACTGCTGGATAACAAACTCTTTTCTGGTCTGGGAAACAAACTTTAGTGGAACATTTTTAGCCGAAGGGTGTCTTGTTGGCCAGTTGACCTCTACTCTGCATATGAGAATTACCTCTTTGTACTGTCAGGTACCCCAAATGTAATTACTGGAAGAATCAGATACAGTGTGATTAAAGGAATTCATATTTGTTATTCAAGGGGTTTCTCTGTATTAAATACTTCAGCAAAATTTCAGTAACCAGTGACCTCTTTTGAGAAGTGACTCATTGCATTTTAAAGGCTTTATAACCAAGTCATCCCTTCTTGTCAGAGACATGGAAGATGAATAGATCGTTCTTGCCTGCGATTTCCAGTCTCAGGGGAAGTCCCTTTTCACTGCCTGTGGTGATGCTCAGCTGCATCACCGCTTTTAATTGCCTCCAGGCTCCTGCAGGACTTTGTGTGTCCCCTCTGGCATGACCTACATCCTTGCAGAACCATGAATCCCTCGGCACTGGTTCGTGGAGTCTAAGCTCAGGACAGAAAGTCCTGTTGTTGCTAATCCCAAGCTGTCTCCCAGTGCTGTAAGCTATGTGCCAATCTCTCTCTTGTTTTCCTAAATTCATCTGGCATTATTTTGCCTGTAGAAGGATACAAATGAATTTTCTCTATTAAAGATGATGGCAGAAAAGGTGAGTGCTGTCTTGAGCGTTACGGATACTGGGTGTGTTATTACACTGAAAACCAGAGAGGGACGTATTAACAAGAGCACAGCTACCTTATCAAATCAGGAGTTCACACATCATGATATATATGTATTTTTTCTTGAAAGAGGAAAAAAAAAGTGAAACAATCATTCCAGCTGTAACCTGAACTGCACTGCTGCAGGTCAAATCAAACTATATCAACGTGTCAGGTAGGTCAGTTTAATTTGGAAGGCTTGAGTTAGTGGAGGATTAAGGTGATGGTACTTTGAGTGAATTAAAGGAAACATTACAGTCTGTTGTGGAAAGGAAGCATTTATACAATATAAGATCATCTTATTCATTTTGGATAGTTCTCCAAGAACGTCTCTTCCACCCTCCTGTAGCACTGGAAGTGTCTGGACCTGCTGCTGGACTTCATGACTTGGGATTGAAGTTGCTGGCCCTGTACTGTCGAAGGCTCAGTATTACACAGGTTAATCTCTTCTAAATTTGCTTTTTCTACATGTAATGGTAGATAAACTAAGAACTTTATTCTCTGGGACTTGCTTATTTTGTTTCCCCCCACCCAGCTTCCAGGTGAATTTACTCATGAGCAGTGCATGTCTGTCGGTTCTTGAGCACATTTTGCTGACAAGTTTTGAGCAGCTTTTTTTGTGTGTCTTAGAGGAGTTTATGAGAGATCATACCCACTCTACCTTTGCTAGGCTGACCTGTCTTAAACTGTGCTTGGGAAATACACTCACCTATTTGTCTGCTGTTGTCCTACTCAGCTCCTCCTGTACTTGTCTGATCTTCCTCGATCAATGATGCTTTTGTGCTGAGTTTTATCGGGGGTGCTAACAGTACATTATACAGTGGCATTATCTTTCTAGAAGTGCCTTTCCCTAGAAATATCTTCAGTGCTCTTCATGGCTTTGTCATGCTGAGGGCTCATAATTCAGCACTGATCAGTGGATCTGCTGAGGTTGTTATCCTTCGAGTTAATGTATACCAGACTTCCTATCACTGGAGGAACTTGCTGTCAAACTTAATCTCACCTCCATTATTCCACTTCTGAAAGTCATCTTGAGGGATCTCTACTTCCCATCTGATATTTCTCTGCTGCTACATCATAGTGATTTTACCTTCCAGTATGGTGCCATTAGTACATCTCTCTAGGGTCTGTCCTTAACCAGTGCATATGTGAAAACTGCCTTTGCTTTTATGTAGATTTGTACCCATTCTGAAACTCTTTGTAAACATTTAATGAAGCCTCAGATTGTCCCAGTGGGGCAGGTATTTTCCTATCAGTAAATGACCGATAGTGCTCAGAAACACGGAGCTGGTGACTTGTTCAGCATCATGCCTTGAGTCAGAAATGAGCACTGATGACTTAATCCCAAGTCCTCTGCTCTGAAAGTCAAATAACAGTGTATGCTTTTATAAAGGAAGCTATCCAAAGGCTTGTATAAAATGGGGCATATGTCAGTGAAAACTTGAGGCTGGGATCTGGAAAGCCATCTGGAAGTTAAATTTAATGGGAACTGAGTTTTCAAAGCTCTTGGGTAGCTTGAAATAGTGAAGCCTGGATATTTTAGCCACTGATACTTTGCTGGATATTCTTTCTTGGGGTACTGTACCTGTACTTTCCTGGTTAGTATTGGAGTACCAGGCTGAGCTTCACCATTGTTTTTCTTTATGTATTTTTTAAAGATGAGTAGCTCAGGTACATAATGCCAGTAGCTGATAGTACACAATGCCACACTCATCTGTAATTGCTGTTTTAGTGGCACTTACCTTGAGAACTTTTGGCAAGATTCGTTTTGAACTTCCTGACTCTTGAATTGCATGTGTAGTATCTCTGGAAAAAAAACCCACCAGATATCCAAGTTTGTCCGTGATGCCCCCAGTTCTGTTTGTTGTTGTTGTGTTTATTGTGCAGATTAATCTCTGTGCATGGAGTGATTGTGAGCTTAAGTAATAATGTGGAGTGAAATCTCCTAAGTAACCGAGTTACAGGGAGCGCATTCCTGAGAAGGTGAATACTAAGCTTTGCATCCGGCTGTGTAACATGGCACCTCCCTTGTAGTTTGGATTAGTATAATTCCCTCTGCTGCCTCAGCACCGCCTTGACTTGCTTCACTTCTCCAGGATCCAAAACACGCACCGTGTTCCCACAGAAGTTGCCACTTTGGGATTTGCACACGGTTTTACCTGTCCATCCTCTGCAGCCACTCACCCTCCTGCCTCTGAGCCAGGGAGAAAGCACCCCAACTGTACGCTTCTTAACTTATTAAAAAAAATTTAAAAATTAAAAAATTGTGCAAATTACCTCTTTGTTTGTTTTGGGTACAGGGTAAGACTATCCCAGTTGTGTACAAAGGTCGAGAATAGCATTTAGCCCCAGATAGGATAATCTTTTGATGACAAAGGTTCAAATTTGCAATTAAATTGCTGCAGCTTAGCAAATCACAGCTTTGTGTAACTGTTTCTGTGTGAGAGCATTTGGTCTACAGCAACTGCAAACCTAAAGGCCTTCTCTGTGAGCCAACAGAAGTCAAACTAACTTCAGGGTTTTGCTGTGGAAGTGCACACATGGGGGGTTACTGTGGCTGCCAGCATATGGCCAGGACAGGAATCTGTGGGTGAGGTGGATGCCAAGGGTTAGAGTGAATTCTGTTGCCATCTTTCCACTGGGGAAAAAAGGGATTTTTTAATCCTCATTTCCCACCATTTCATTGAAACCAGAATGACCCCAAATTAGCTTGTTTGCAGGAGTTTCCTATTAAACAGAATCACTGACCTGTGCTTGTTCACAGGACCTAGGGCAATAAAAATCTAAACGAGAGCGCACCTTTCATTTTTCAGCTCTCTGGATCAAATTCCAAAGACTGTGATCTGATCCTGAAGCCCCAAGTCTGGGGATCTTGTTGCATTCCCTAATCTCTGCATGTTCTGTGTTTTTCTGTGGCCGCCCAGCCCAGCTCTTGGCGTGGGACATGGTGCAGGGCCACGCTGAATTCCTATTAAAGGCAACGGGAACCTTTCCAGAGGGTCACAAACCGAGCCTACAGGGAAGGAATCTGCCCTCTGCACAGTAACAGCCCTACTGCTCGAGCTCAGAGCAGACACAGCGAGGCTGAGGTGGCCTTGAGAGGAAGTTTCTTTGGTGAGATGTCCTAGTATGGTGTGTTTGCATAGCTGGGCATGGTAAAGAGGATTTCTTGGGAGCAGCTTTTAATCTTCGCCGATGCGGAGTGCAAACACTGTTCTGACATCAATCATGCTAATGACATGTGTGTACACAGAGTAACAATCACCTTTTAAATATGGGAATCACAAATACGTGCTGACAGGAAAATATATTTAAGCAGTTTCCAGTGTGTGCTGTAATAAGTAAAGCAGTCATTGTATTCCACAGAGCTGCATGCTTTAAATGCCTAACAGAAAAAAAAACCAAAAAAAACCCAAAGAAAACCCAACAACCCAAAGTGAATCACAGTAATAGAAAAGGAAGTGTTTACATCTCTCAAAACATTCTGTACAATAATCATTCCTTCTTTATAAATTTGATTTCAGCAAATTTGAATCCAAATGAGATGAAGTTTGAAACATGAGCTTTCATGGTAAGGTACAATTCGGTGTGTAATCTTTTGCAGGTGGCTGTTATTCGTTTATTATTTGTATTTCCATATTGCTTAGCAACCCCAGTCCTGGACCAGGACCTCGCTGCTGTAAGTGCTCTGCTAACATCAGTGGAATGGATGGTTGCTGCCTTGGAGAATGCACTGTCTTGTAGTGAAGCCAAAAGCAAACTAATGGTTTCTCATTCTGTCCTCTCCGAATGAGAAAAGATGAAGGCAAACTGATATTTAGCTGTGGGATTATAACTCTTAAATTACTGAATCAACACAAATATTTGGGGCCCTGTCAGGCATGCAGGCTCAAGTGTGTGTACTTTTCCCAGGTTTTGTGTCCTGATGGCTAAAACGGGGAGTGCAGCCTCCGAGAGTGAGGTGCAGGCAGGATTGCT
Source organism: Myiotriccus ornatus (assembly GCA_036023395.1). Lineage (NCBI taxonomy): Eukaryota > Metazoa > Chordata > Aves > Passeriformes > Tyrannidae > Myiotriccus > Myiotriccus ornatus. Next base: position 7,389,213 of record JAYRBT010000005.1, read on the forward strand.
GCTCTCTGGATAACCATTTGCTGACAGAGCTGCTCATGCGAGCAAATAACTACTCATGCTTTGCACATCCCTGCAATTAAAGAGGAACAGCCTACCCTGCATTGTTAAGTACTTACTAATACCTTCCCTGTGAGTGGCACAGCACCTGTATCTTCAGACAATCACCGCACACCACGCTGCACGCATTTACCAGGCAAGTTATGTAAGTCAACATTTGCGAATCTGTATCCGAGTCCTCATTTAACCTCTTAAGTAGGAACATCCTGATGTTTCAAGGGTTTGCAGAAGGCAGTAATACCTTCATCTGAGAGCTGGAAAGTTGGAAAAAGTAGGCTAACTTTGAGTCTCCAAGTCCTTTCGTCAGCAGATTCCAGGCTCTGACACAGCTGTGCCTGAGCGCCTGGGAGTAGGGACTGCTGCTGTGGGGCAAAGAGGAGCCGCTGCGCGCTGGCAGCCTCTGTTTGTCAACCACGGCCAAGCTCTCACATGCTGAGGGGTTTGTACCTCTGCTTCAAACCCTCCCTGTGGCCCTGCAGCAGCCCTGCTGTGCAGTACCCCTTTAGGTAGGAAACACGATTGTCTGACACTAGACGAGGGTTTGGGCGCTAAACTGGTAAAAACTAAAACTTGAGTGGTGTTAAAACGCACCGGGAGGTCCTCTGGAGCCGTTTTCAGAGCTGTCCTGGGACGTGTTTGGCGCAGAAGTGGTGAGAATAATTTGCTGCTCCCTGACAGTGCCCAGATGCCACACAGGACCAGGCCAGGGCCAAGAGCCTCAGGACAGCTGTCTCAGGACATCGGTGGTTTGCATACGGTGGCATATTTTAATAGCAGGTTCTTGTGCACGGAGGTCACACAGGGGAACCACGTGAAATGCCTTTGTATCAAGAGGTTAAAAACAACTTATGTTAACTCTGGATTCCAGCCAAAGTTACCCAGCTGTTTGGCTGAGACTGGGAGCTGACAGACCAAAAAAATGGCACATGCAATTAAAATGTCACTCTCTGGAGAGACAGAGGAAGGGGTGGCCATCAGTGAAACCAAAGTGAGGCAGGTTTGACTGCAGCAAGTGGCTTGGGAGAAGGTGGACCAAGTGTGAACACTGTGGGCACATGTTCACTTTCCCCCAGAGCACCGTGGGAGATGAGACAAACCTTCGTGTGATGTAACCGTGGGTGCTGGGATGTTCCTGGTAACAAAGGACACCGTAAGCTTTAGTTGCTGGAGCTGTGTGGCTGCAATGTCACTAAATGAACTGACCTTTTTGACTCAGGAGGACAAATACCTGATATAGAATTAACTTTTCATTGCAGGGATAGTGACAAATAAAAGATTACTTAAAAATGTTCGATGTATTATGGTTCCCAAAGCCCTGAGCTTCTATATTTGATTTCACCAGATATGAGTACTGATTGACTAGACTGTAATTGCCATTTTGTACACAACCCTTCTTAATTTGTAAATAGTGTCCTAGTCACAGGTCAATAATTGCTCTGTACATGGCAAATATTTGGTCTCTGAATGCAGTGGCCCATGCTTCTAGGTTGAGTTTTCTCCAACTTTACTCTCCCTTCCTCCTTTCTGCCCACAAAAATCATGTTGCCTGCATGGGAACACATTTTGTTGTGCACCTCCCCTTCTGGTGGTTCAGCAAGCTGAACAAACTCTTTGAGAAAACTCTCTACCCAAATACAAAGAAGCTAATCTCTAAACTTTCCCAGCAGGAATATTGAAGCCAGTGAAATAGTCCATTTGGGTCAGTCTCCTCTGTCGAGAAACGGTTCTGCCGAGAGCTTTCCAATGCCCGGCTCCATCGGTAGGTGGTTTTCACAAGTGCTTTGCTATGGAAGTGTCATCTTTTCCAACCTTGACGTCATTGCCAGAGGACATGATGTATCTTCTCACCTCAAACAGAGACCCTGTTTTCAAGAGGGTGTTAATGCCACTCACTGAGATGGAAGGAGGGGGAAGGTTTTTCTCAGTGCTGATGCCTTATGAGAAGTGGGTCTATTTTTGTAAGGCTGTAAATGAAACGACGTGGCTGCAGCTTGGTTTGCAGTAAGTTAAAAAAAAAAATTATTAGAACAAGTTCAAGCAGGCCCCTGCTAATTTATTTCTAATAATTAGGAATGGTCATACAGTTTTGAAGCTAGAAAGAATCATTTCTTCATAACCTTTCTTCATAACCTCACCCTTTGATTTTCACAGCCTGCCTACTGCTCTGCTTGAGCTTTGGCATCTTGTTTTGGACACAGCCCTCACAGCCTGACCTACGGATGCTGCAGATTTCCACTTCTGTTCTCATACCTTGCCTTAAGTTGCAAATATTGTGTGGGTATGTGCTACCTTAAGACCATTGCATTTAGAAAACTGGAGACTTTAACAACATGTAGGTTTAAACCTGGGCTGGAGAGGTAATAATACATCACTTTTCTACCCTACCTGAAATGCCAAGTTAAAGCAAATTTCCACTTGTTGTGGGATTTTTGGTTTGCTTTGTTTTTTAATAGTATTACTATTTTTATTATTAGAAATTAAAGCAGTAGCCTCAGACTTAGAGCTTTTCTTCCTCAACAAGCTCCATTCTGCCCAAAGTTTTTTTGCTATTACATTGTAAGATTAATAGAATCCCCTGGAACCTTCAATTACTGCAATTTGTGGAGATTTCTGTTTTTCTGCAGGTCTGCAATAGCCAGAGACAGACATTTCTGCCTTTGTATGTACAAGAGCAAATGACTGGAGTCAGGAGCTGATCAGTCTAATGTTATCTGACAATGGGCGTGTGGGATTTTCCAGCACTGAAATCAGTGAACTATTCAAAGTTGCTGCACCAGCCCCTGTCTTTCTTTCTCAAATTAGAGCTTACAGAGTCAAAAGAAACTTGCAGAACTTGGGACATGCCTCCCAAAGAGGTGAGGTGCTGCCTGACTTTGCCTCTCTGCAGATCAGCATCTCTCAGCTGTGGATCCATGAGCAGGGAGGGAGTAGAGCAGGAAGGGAACTGTGGCTCCTAGCTTTGCCCTGCTGCTGGTTGCATCCCTCAGGGTATTAATTTTTGCTCCTGTGCTGCAGGTTGATGCAGATTTGCCTGGTTTGGGGCTTGGGGGCTCCCACATTATCAGCTGTGGGACCAGACACGGCTCTTTCATCGACTCCCTGGTGGCTCTGGTGTTACTTTTCCCAGACATGGAGTTGAGGTAACACTTCTGTCCTGCACAGTTCTGTAGGAAAGGCTGTCCCCTCACATGCTGAACACAAGGTTCAGTAAAAACACTGGACTTTTTAGTGCCTTCTCTCTCAGTAGTCTAAGGCGTTATTTCTCACATAACCGTATAACCAGCCCTTTTTATATATATATATATGCCTTTATATCAGCACTGTCCCTTTAGAAAAGGCCTTTTAACTTTGGTGACAGCTTAGATGGTGTTCCATGTGACGTAGGGACCATCCTACCATGGGCTCGCTCTGGTTTGCTCAAACTATAAACAGCATGTAAGGGAAAACTTTTTTGCCTTCCGTTCTCTGTGTAGTCTTTTGATATTAGTAGCTGACAGATTTCCACTTCTTAGCATTTGTTATCTGCTTTGTATATGACAACAGCATAAAGCTTTCCTTGTACATATTTTTAATAGAAAAGCCAAAATGTTTGAAAGCTAAAATGGATATTACTTTTCCCGTGGAGCACACAACCTTCTTTTGATAGCCCAAACCTTTGATAAAGTGTGTTGTAAGCTAGGCACTGTATTCAGAAAGCAGTTAAATATTTGGTGGTGGGCCTGTTCTCTTTATAAGAGCCGAGCATTTTACTCTCAGAAAAGTAGTGAGAAACAGTTGTAATTGCAGACAGCGCTGAGGTGCAGGTCCTGAACTCTTTCAGAATCGCAGTGCTGGGGTTTGGTGCCTGGCTTCACTCTGTCGAAGGACTGAGGGGCACATCAGGGGCTGTGAACGCGTGGCTGTGCAGTGACAGCTGCTCAGCAGCTACGGCCAGAAGAGAGCCCTGTCCTTTCATCTCGGCTCCTGGCGCTGAGAAAACACCTCACGGCAGAGCCGCTGTTGCTGCAGAGGTTTTGCAATCTGCTTGTGAGGTAATGGCACAAGGGGCAGAGGAAGGAAGCTCCTGCGCCACGGGACGGGGTTATCTCCCCATCAAAGCCATTAGGGGTGGTTACCGCGCTCCGGCAGCCAAAGCCCTGGCAGCGTTCGTGGAGGTCCCCTGATAGTTTGGGAAGGCTTTGAAAGTGAAGGCACGACCCCAGCGTTTGATGCTGTAGGGAAGGGCAAACCAAACCAGCGTGCTGCTGGTCGTGAACTCCTGCGAACTCCTCTTTCTCACTCTGATGTTTGTCTTAGAGGCCCTGGGCTAGAACATTGCTGTGGCATTTCACCTCCTGGCCCGGAGCCCATCGCGATGCCGGTGTATAACCTTGCATAACTGAGCCTTGTTATGAATGACTGGAGAAAGTGCCATTACAGATCTGCTTCTGCCGGGGGGCACTCCCCAAAACAGCTCACAACAACACCCTGTGTCTAAAAAAAACTCAGGCACTGCATGAATTCTCAGAGCCTTTGGTATGCTGGTATTACAGCAAGAGTCGGTGTTGCACATGACCCACTTACAGTCTGGTAAAGTTTTCAGTTTTGCTGTTTTCACATAGGGAACCACACTTTACCCTGTGCTGTCCATTTTTTAAGTCCATGCCGATTAAAAAAATAACCAAAAAAAACCCACCCCAAAACCAAACCAAAAACCACAAAAAGAAGACTTCTTTATAGCTGTAGCATATGTCCTCTCATAAATCCCCGTGTCATTATGATTTTCACATTGGCCTGTTCTTGTGTGTCTGTGTTATTTTGCCTCTCTGTGGGCATTCCCAGTTCTCACACTCCCTGTCCTTAGCAGCTGAGGTGAATCTCATGTGCACCCATCTTAGTGCACCCCTGCCTCTGTTTTGTTACTGATAGTGTGGGTTATGCATGAGAATGCCTTTATATTACAGTAAGAAAATAATGAACAGGAAGGAAATAATGAACTTAAAAGGGGAAGTGCTGAAACTGCTTGTAGTGGAAGTTTTTCCAGCAGTGTAGTGTAGATTGGCGGCAGGAAGAAACTGCCAGTGGGAGAGCTAGAAAGTGTTCTTCCTTTGTAAACAAACGGCTGAAACTCCTCTCTGCAATGTGTTTATGCCCTCTGTGAGAGATAGGCATCTGTTCACGTAACCCTTGGCGTTAATCAGAGAATCTGAATCTGCTTATCAGCTCCACTCTCCCTGTGCTCGCCCGCTCTCCTGCTCGTTCGACTCCCCTGTTCGTGCCGCTGCTGCTCTGAGAGGGCTGGGAGGGAGAGATGAGGTTGGTGCAGCGTGAGACTCTTGGCTGAGTTGATCTGGGTGTGCTGCTGGAGCCCTGTCTTCAGGGCAGTGTGGGATCCCCTCCCTGAACCTCATCCCCATGAGATCCTGGCCCCTGGGTGTGGCAGCAGGGGCTGCCCTGCGGCACCAAGAGGTCTGAAGGTACTGACAGCAGACCAGGCCGGTTCAGTGTTAGAGCTCCACTCAGCTCCCACTTCGTGGCAGATTCTCTTATCTCACAGCACTGCTCCTGAACAAAATGACGCGCTGCTGAAAGAACATCCCCTCTCCCACCCCATGCACCTTTTTTCCTGTAAGATGCCCATTTCTTTCCGTCTTTTCAACTTGAAGTAGCAGGATGTTATCAAGATTTAGCACACACATCACATGCTCTGGGTGACTTAGAGCACGGGATGTAATCTAAGTGCTGCACCGCAAGTTATGAATTTGCTAATTAGCACCTATCCTTGGCATAGACTTCTGGTTAGTGAGGAAATCCCGTAACCTTTCTGCCTGGAATTGCTCTTTAAACAAGGACGCTAATCTTTATGGACGTGATGGGTATCCTATGCCAATTCGCCAGTTAATATTTTCAAAGCACTTTGAAGATGAAAAATGCTGAGTATTATTGGCCTTTTATCTAAAAAAGACATTTTAAAACATGAAGCTGGGGAAAGATCTGCATAAATTAACACGTGTTGATTATGCTCTATCTTTCCTTTTCATCTGAATGTATTAAGTAGCAAGAGAACTGTGAGAATTTGTATCTTTCCTTTTCATCTGAATTTATTAAACGGTAAAAGGACTCTGTAAATTAGTAATCTAATTTGAACATCAAACCAAAGGCAAAATTCTTGCTAATCCATCTTGTGGATCTCTCATCAGCTGTAGAGTTTTCTTGCATATCTCAGGTTGAAGAATGAAATTTCTGGCTCAGGTCTTGATACTTTCTGGATTGATGAGACTTCAGTAAAGAAATATTTTCCCAGTTCACCCTGGAAGGTCAGTAACAACTCTACTTTGCAGTGAAAAAAATGATGAGCATCAGTCAAGCCAGAGTCGCTCACACAAACCTGTAATGTTGAACCAGGTAGTTTCCACTGATTTCAGGAGGCACCTCTGATTTAGAAACTCCTGTGATTTTCTTGTAATTTAACAGAGCAACATTAGTTCAGTCATATGAACTTTTTCCTTCAGTAAATGTGCGCGATAATGATAACTTTTTGCACCTTGTGAAATTTAATTCACGCTTCCAAGATCTTTTCAATTTTGAAGTGCAAGATAGTAATACATTTGCTGCGATTTGGTTTGTTTTTTTTTTATTTATTTCCCAAATGTGAATTTCTGGAGAAACAGATATTGCTAATTTTAATAGAGGGGATATAGCACAAGAGCTAGTGAAGGATTATGTCTTGGCTTCAGGGTTCAAGAGATGTTGCAGCTGAAAAACTCTCCTTTTTTTCACTCTCCAGTTTCTGTTTTTGGGGTGAAGGGTGTTATGGATGTTTGGTGAAAATCTCTGAGGAATCTTAAAATTTCTCAATAATAGACTATACCAAGATGTCGTGAGTGGAAACATGTTCCTGATGATCTGGCAGAAGAAAAGCAAATTCACAGCTACTTTAAGAGAAGTCCCAGAAGTTAGGATCTCTCCAGCTTGATGCTGATTTCAGCAGCAGATAGGTATTTGATTTTACGTAGCCAACAAATGAAATGAGAGTGTTGTGGTTTGCTGCTTTTGTTTTGAAGTGGTGCAGATTTTTTAAAAAAGTAATTTCCTCTCTGTACTACGGTGAAATGTTCTGGATGGAGGTACCTCTCTGCTGTGGAATAAAAATTAAACCCCATCTTTTTAGCAGAAATGAAAGTCCTTGGTAGCCACTGGAGTAGCTCTAAAGCTCATCTGCCAGTCAGTTTGGTGTTCAAGTAATTAAAGAGGTCAGGCACAAAATTATCGTGTACCTGGAGCTTTGCCAGCCTCTTTCTCCCATCTCTTATCGTGCTTGTCCATTTGGGATTCTTCCACAAGCTTTGTTATATTCATCGTGTAGATTAGTGGTCTGCAACTATTAACAACAAACTTTGATGCTACAGAGTGGGAATTGCTTGAATAAACAATTTCACAAGTAAATGGAGTCACAGCTCTGAACCAAGAGAGCTCCAAACTTGTTTTAATTTACAGGGGTCAAAAAGTAAATGGGATTGTTGCTTGGGGAGGTAACTTGAGGAGAACATGCAGTGTTCCCTCACAACAAAGGGATGAAGGGCAAAAGATTTGATTGACTTCTGGAGTTTGGTTTTAATTGGCTTTATTCTTACCATCACCAGCCCAGAGGACACCTCGTGCAAGCAGAGGAGGGATGCTGGTAGGTAAAGGTACATTTTTTTGCCCTTTCTTACTTGTTCAGAGCAGTTCAATACAAATCCTCCACGAGGGATAAGCAGGAGAGTTTGCTCCAGAGAACAGGGGACATGGAGCAGGGGAGGAACCACCAAGAGGAGCGAGTCAGGGGCACTTGTTTCTGCTCAGGTTTCTTGAGCGTCCCTTTTCCAGATGCCCCACAGCTGCTTCCAAGAAAGCAATTTTATTTTGTTTACTTGCTTGTAGTCTGGATTATTTGTGCAGAGGAGTGGAATTCCGTTTCCAGACACTTTTAATTGCAGAAGACTATCACTTCCAGTAGGGTTTACTGAGTATTTCCTGAGAGATTTAACAGGATATAGGGAGATCAGTCAAGTATCTGTAAAACAACTGAGGTAGTGCTGTTCATTCTGGGTTTACTCACAGTCACCCTCGGTTGCCAGTGGTAACGGGGCTATTTCTGCCTGTTTGTCACCCCCTTCCCTCCTGCCCCAGCTGCCCCTGGGAGGTGGGATGGGGTGAGCAGACAGCCTGCACTGCTGCTCCCCTGCCAGCCTGTGCCAGATGGGAGCAGGAGACCAGAGACTAGGAAATAATGTGGAGGATGCCCAGTGGTGTTTTGTGGAAGGGGTCACAGAGCATGGGGCTGTTGGGATTACTGGAGGGGCACAGGGAAGCTACAGCAAGCACAGGCCAGGCTTCCTTTGAGCTCAGCTGCTGGTGGAGTCGTTTAATCCCAGGATTATTTTCTGGGAATAATGGAAAAGTCTGTCACTAACCTTCCTCCCAACCCAGCCAGCTTCCCACCAGTTCTCTTCATCCAGCCTCAGCACGAGTCGGTGATCAGGAACTTCTCTTCAGTAAAATTCCCGACTATGGCACAAAGCTCCTGTCCCTCCGTGCTTTGTGTTCACTGATAGTTTGTCTCTGCATCCTGATATGCACCCTCCCCTTTTTACCCTCACATAGCTCTGCCTTCTGCAGCCGAGCACGAGCCAACACCTCATCCAGGGTGTTAATAAGTGTCACCCTCCCCAGTCAGCGGGTCCTGGGGGCAGGTGCAGGTTTCAAGAGGGAGCCCCAGCTTTGCTCTGTCAAACGAGAGGCTGTGCCTGTCCCCACCGTGCAGCCTGACCCCACCACCCTCCTTCCTGGGGACCACACGTGGCCCTTACCCTCGGCACAAGGAAAGCTCCTCAGGCACATGCCCTGCTCTGCCTGCATCTCTCTGATTCCTGAATGAGCTGTGAAATATCGTGTGTGCTCTTCCTGTGGATAATTAAAGGCGACACAGATGGCGATGCCTGCGATGTTTTCCGTAAGTCACAGCACGTAACAGAAAATGAAGTGATAGTTTTAGGTGGTGGCACATATAGCTTCAGGTGTTTGTTTAATATTCAGCGTTCATGCTCGGTGAGAGCTGGGATGTGCTTTCAAATGTTGCTCCATGGCTGTGCATCACTGAACATTTTTTTCTTGTTTTACCTTTTCAGGGCCTGACAGATGGTGATGTTTAGATTAAAAGTAATTTCTTTATTAAGTAAACCCCTGTGTTGTCAGTGATTTCTTAACAGGAGCTTCATTTGTTGAAACAAGACAGTTGTGCAGCTGAAGTGTCTGAAATGGATGGAGGGCTTTAGAAAGACACCTAAGAGAAACTCAGTGTCTGAAGAGCAAGTAGCAATTGTCACATCCTGGGGCTGGCAGATCCAGCTTCTGTACCTTCAGTGTTGTGAGTGAGACCTCAGGGGAATCACGAAGCCTTCCTTTTCACAGGTCTCTGATTTTTGCATTCCTAAACAAGGATAAGAGTCCAGCAATTCTCAAAGGGAATTCTGGACATCCTAAAAGTAGGCTATTTTTCTGTACTGTTTTTCCCCCAGGCATTGACCATGGATGTATCGTCTGGAATAGGTGCTATGGGCAGCTTACGCATGGAGTAAAGGCCAGACCAGTGAAGGATCTAACTTCTGCCTAAGGGTTAGACCAGCTTCTGACTTGTGGTGGGCCAAATCCTGGGAGCCTTGTTGAGCTTCAATCATGTCCCTCAGCAAACAGGGATACCTGGTAGGGTTCTGATGGGCAGGAGATGGAGAATCAGAGAAAGGAAGAGAGGTTTGCCATCCGTTAGAGTGCCATCCAGTGCCTGTGGAGTGAGTGACAGCTGTGTGGAGCCATGGACGTGGCCCTCAGGGTCACTTCTGCCGCTGCTTGGTTCCCTGCACTCCCATCTTCACATCTGGTAGTCGTTCAGCAAGTTCCTGGAGGGAATCAAAACGCCTGCAGGTCCTGTCCCCCGTGGGCAGTGATCAGTGTGCTGTGCCTGGTCTGACAGTGCAGACTGCAGCTCGGGGCTGGCTCTGGGTTTCTGTACACGGGAGATGGGTACTGGGGGACTCCACAGACTACTTGTATCACCAAACATATTTTAAGGACTAAAAACATAATGTCTAGTTAGTTAGCCTTAAGTTTCCCACTCAGCACTGTGCTGTAACATGTTCTTCTTGGAAATAAAAATGACTGTCAAAGAAAAACAGATTTTAATTCTGCCACTGGAAGCCACATTTGGTTGTTTTGGTTTTTTTTTCTCTTAGATTCCTATGGGAAGGTAGATAAACCTTCAAAAAATGAAAACACACTCTCACTAAAATTATTCTGCTTTTGGGGTCACATTTTAATCAAAACCATACCTGCCTTCGGGAAAAAAAAAAAAAAGAAGTAAAACTGATTGAATTTAATAACTAAAAGAACATAAACTGTCTGCTTTGAAATGTATAATCTCACATGACATTTATTTCATAATGTGATCAAATCATATATGTTGTTATGGGGACAGTCTTTATTAAAAATGCCATTTATTTTAACAACTGCAATAAAAAGAAACCCATACTTTTTTTATTGTGGTGGAGGAAAAAACTACTATTAGTCTGCTTTCAGCTAAATGAAAACATCTTTCAAGATTTGCTCTAAAATATTTAAATAAAGTGCTATGGAATTTATTCATTTGCTGCCTTCCAGCATGAATTAAATTATCTTAAATACAATAAATGATATAGAAGAATTTGTTTTGGTTAGGCATATCCTTTGCTGATGAAGAATAAGATCATTTCAATATAACATTTTAATATAGGCCTGTAATTATGTCATTGAAAGCCCAGTTGGATCATAGTAAAGCACGGAGTGAGCTCTCCAGCTGCAGCCAGAGCTTCCTAAAGACACCAACGGAGAACTGCCAGTACATGTCCCCATTAAAAAGGGAGTGACTGGGAGACCACGAAGCACAGTGAGGTGAAAGGCATGGCCTGGCACTGTGCGGTGAGTCAGGGAAGGGGAGGGGCGGGTTGGCTCCCTTACCTCGTGGGATGGTGGTGGGGAGGACGAATACATGTTCCTCCATGGGAGTTCACGGAGCAGATGCCTCATTGGCAGGAACATTGTGCCACGACAACCAGATGTGTCCAAAGGATGGTGATGTTGCTTTGCTTGCGCTTCCCTGGGGCAGAGTGTTTTCCCAATGGCTCCAACCTAAAGGCTCTGTGCTGTGGTTTACCCTACAGTGTCTGAATATACCCTAATTTCCCACTCCTGGTGGATCAGAACGAGTACAGAGATGTATTGCAGGAATGCTCTTCAGCCAGACAAGGCATGGGCTAAAAAACACAGCACAGTGTCTGGAACGTATCAGATCTGGAAGACTGGGAAGGATGGGGCCTGGTTAGCCCTCAGCTGGGAGAGTTCTTGGGAGTACTGGGAATGGGGTGCATTCCCTTTGTTCAGCTGGCCCTGCAGACTGGCTCTTCTCTCCTCCTACCCCAGCCTGAATAACACCAGAACCAGGGGAAATGTACAATATTGCTTTCTTGCAGCTGCCAGTCAGGCAGGAGCTGTGGAGCATGCAAGGCACCACCAGAGCAGAGGCTCCACATCTCCTGTGCAGGTACCTCAGGTACTCAACTGAGCTAACACAGAGGTGCTGTGCAGGCTTGTGGGCACTGTGGTTCTGTGGGATGCTCACAGAACTCTCTACCCTCCCTGCTGATCCCTTCTAGGTCATGTTATTTGGCCATTCATATAACCTAAAGTGCCCACAGAGAGCAAGCTGTTTCCCTCCCCCGAGGCTTCCCTAGAAGTATATGCTCATGTTTTGTTTGCTTGTGTGGTTTTTTCCTCTCGTTTGTTTTTTTTTTTAAATTTGGTTTTGTTTGGGTTTTTTTTGTGGATGCTGTAGTGTTTATACTGTCCCAAAAATAATAGGGCTCAGCTTGGCTTTCCACTGACTTCCCTGAGACTTTTCTAGCGATGTCCTGTGAGGTTTGCTGTGACAGTCCCTGCAGTCTCCTGGAGCACAGAGGGGCATGGACTGAATTGATTCTTGGCAAAGAAATTAATTGTAAATGGCGTTAGAGACTTCAGGATGAAATGCTACAACCAAGCTGCTTTCTGAAGTGTCTAAGAAAATGCTGAACTGTAGTTTGGGTCTGAAAGTCAATGAATAGTTAATGTAGTTCCATGACAGCAAGTGATGTTAAGGTCAACAGTGTTCAACCAAACAAAAATGTGACTCTCATCTGAAAATCCAGAGGTTTAAGGATCAGTCTTAGCTAAATATAGTTCCCAATGATGTTTATTCCATACCTATTACTCTAATCAACAGCCTTTCAGATCTGTTAGAGGTGGAGAATTAGGCCTAGACATGATAAACAAATTTGTATTTACATTCACAGCCAGAACTGCGGTTTCTCAAGAGGAAGTAAGATTCTTGGTCATCAAAGGGGATGTCTTGGCCGTATTTTATCTGTAAGAGTCTGTTTCAAGAAATAAAAAGCATGGTAGAAATACGCTTTGAAAGTATAAAGGTACCAGAGAGGCAGAGGGATGCTCTTGAGTGGAAGTGTTTTAGAGTGAATCATGGTTGTGCAACTAGTTTACCTAACTCATTTTAAATCAGCAGAGTGACAGGTGCAGAACACTAAGCGATGAAGGATTGCTCCGTGATGCTGTTCGAGGCATCGGGTTGGACTGTGCGCAATCATTTCCTCCTAAATTGGTTGTAGTCCCCTTTCAAATTGTCAGAGTAGTTTTCTTCTGCTTCGTTGCACTTGAGAAGCAGGTGGACAGCAAGCCGCTCAGCCTCGTTTGATCCACACGCCGCTGTTCAATGGAAAGAGCAAATCAAACTGGAAAGGCTCTGGTGCGGCCGTGGCACTGCCTGTTCCGTGGCTGGATTAACAACGGGGAGCTGCCGGCAACCCGGACAGGAGGACAGATCTAGTTTTGTCTTTCTTAGGGCACATTAAAGAAGGCAGTGATAAATTTAGCTCCTCAGAAATGGCAAGTGTCAGTGTGACACTCGAATGCAAAATGTATAAACTCAGCCATCACTGCATGAAGCATCAATTTATTGGTTTTGGAGCACAGAGTGGTCTAGTTCTTGAAGTACAGATTTCACTGGATCTAGGTTTGATCTCGCTTTGGGAATGAATTTCCACAGGCCTCCTTTCCCATCAGCCATCCCTCGTGTTCCCCCATCTGAGAAAGGGGGAAAAAAGAACAACTTGGCAAGGCTGTGGGGCACAATTCACCAAAGTCTGCAAAATCTTCTTGATTTCTTGCGTACAGTATGAGGAGCATACATAACTTTTGTCAAGGAATTCCTATGCTCTCTTGCTGCACTGTGCAGTGACGCAGAAGATGCCAACGTGCTCTATGTGTGTGTTACCTACAGAGGTTCCTTTGCAAGGACGAGTGCTGGCTTATTTGAAAAGTCACCTGAGGTTTAGGCCATAGGTTGTGAAACAAAATGAGAATGGAAAGAGAACATTGCTTGTCAAATGGATTTGTGTTCTCTCATAATGAGAAATCAGCATCCTGCGAAATGAATTTGCAGAGAAATTCCTTGGAGCTGTTCCCTACCTTGATCCTAGTGAAAGCTTAGCCTGATTTGAGAAAAGGGCACCCAGGCAGTAATTTGAATGGCACCTCTGCAAAGCTGCTTTCGTCACTGAGTCTTACAGGGTGCCTCAAAGTTATGACATGAGCTGTACAAAGCATCCAGGCACATCCAGTGTGGTCATGCAGAGTGGTTGGTGATATCTTTGAGGCTTTTCACTTGTCACTTGTCTCGATGTCAGTCTCGCTGGATAGTAAACTCTCCCTGCCTTTGAAGGAACCGTGCAGAAACCATGGCTCCTGATGCAGTCAGATGCTAGAAAAGATGTGCGCATCAGTGATGGTCTTGTTTATCTCCTCTTGCTCTCTAACAGCTTGGCACAAAATGTTTTTTGAGCACCTCTGTCTTTCGTGAGACCAGCAGACTGGATTAACTTTGGTGCACATACACGATACTTGGATTTTTTTTTGCACGCTGTGGTATTCCTGCTCAGTTTTTTCCCACATGTGGGAACAAGGCACGCTCGGTTAAGAAAAGCACAGGCATTTCAAGGAGCCCACTGGGTTTATATACTCCCCAACTCCAGTGCAAACCGTGTAATCAGCTTCTAATTTTGAATGTACTTTCCTTAACGGCGCAGTGTGCTTGGAGACGGATGCGTGTGCTGGAGGGCTCGGATGCACCGTCTGGAGGAGCAGGGAGGTCAGCTCCATCAGCAGGAGCTGACACAATGATAGAGGAGGAAGAAATGACACAGCAGTGTGGGGAGAGAAAGCTGAGGCCAAGAGACTGGCGCAGCACCTGCTCTGCTGCGTGGTGCTGCTGGAGCAGACCGGGTGTTTGGAGATGGGAGGCATTTGTGTGTGTCGGGGGGGATCCTGAGCTTTCAGAGGAGGCTGAGAATTGCTCCTCGCTGTCCGTCTCGCAGCCCGACACTGATGGCTCAGGAGCTGCCCTGGAACTGGGGAATGGAAAGAGTGGTGAAGGGAGGGTGGGCAGTACACAGTGCTCCTTATAAGGGAGGGAGTCTCCCAGCTTTTTTCCCATTAGCCACATGCTGGGGAGGCAGCTCTGGAGGGGAATCCATCTCTGGGCAAAGAGGCGACTGCAGGGAGCACAGGCCAGGCAATGGAAAGGAGCGTGGTGAAAGGGAGAAGCAGGGAGAGGGTCCCCACAGGAAGAGCTTGGAGTTGAGTCTTCCTGACATGGGTTTTGAGCATGTCACAAGTATATGTGGAAGCACAGCTCTGCCGTGCTGCTGCTCCTTGACTCTGGTCTCTCTTAATTCCTCTTCCAGCAATTCCACGTGGACTTCCAGCTACTGATGCTGCAACAGAGAGGCAGCACGGCAAGACCTGTAAACCCTGTGTCCAGGAGAGGCAGATCTGGGCTGAGCCACAGCCTCAGGGCACAGACTTTGTCCCTGTAACCACAGCCCCATGTGCCTTTGGGCACTGAGACAAAAGCCAAGCCCTTGGACACCATCACCACTTCCCTAGTTGGAGCAGGATGGGCAGTCCCAGCTTGGAAACAGGCACAGAACCTTTCTGGATTGGAAAAGGAGGCTCCAAATCTCCACGTCATGTCAGTGCCAGGTTAGGAAACCTTCCACTGCTCTGCAGCACCAGTGTTTCGCTCGTGCTGTTTCCTGGTGGTGGCCTTCTCTGATGAGGCTTCCTTTCTCTAACACTTTACCCAAATACAGAATGCGGGAAAGAAACAAAATGACACATAATTCTTGCCACAGAATAGAATAGGGCTGGATTTTCATTTAAAATCCCTCTACCCACAGATCCTGTGAATTGCAATGGCACAAAATTGTTAAATTGCTTTACATTTGGGAAACCTCAGTTCATAAAAAATTGCTAACAATTTATTTTTGTACTGTGTGGTTGACATCCCTCTCTTCTCTCTCTCCCTTTCTTTCTCTCTCCTCTCACTCTCTGCTGGTTATATGCTGGTTTTTTTCACTGCGTGTCTGCTGAGATTCCAAGAAAAACCCAAGTGTGTCATACAACATTGGTTTCTGATTTGCAAGTTAAATAGTTTACATAGGCAAAAATGTGGAGCAATTGGAATATTCCCTACCCAAACACTTAGGGACTCAAACTGCACATTTTAGCCTGGCAGGCCTCCACTGATATTTTTAGCTAGAAAAAAAACCCATTTTGAAGTAACAAGGAAAGACAGATCAGATCTGGGGGGTGGAGGAGGGAGGTTAAACCCCCATTGGACATTTTTGCAAATGTTGTAGTTTTGGTGTTAGTTTACATCTTGCCCTGTGTGTACAGGAGTGCAGCACACACAGACTTTGGAAGTTTAGACCCTTCTGAAATGCCTGTTCCCGAGATGGGGTTAGCCTTCTTGCTGATTGATTTAGTCTTTTGGAAACAGGCAAACCATCAGGAGCTTTCTGCTCAGAGAGATTAGCATTCATAGCCTGCTGTTTTTTAATTAAAAAAGCCATTTAAATACAAGGGTTGGGGTTTCTGCCAGCAACCATTAAAAATACTTGTTTTGTAATTATCCCCCAACCCCTTTTTCTATTTAATTCTTCCTCCTTTTTTTTTTTTTTTTTCCTTCTTTTTCTTTTTATTTCTCTTAAATCCTTGACAGGTTCTCCCTGCTTCATCTCCGTGCTCTTGTGGCACTGTACCTCCCGCTAAGGTTAGCAGCTGGCTGTAAATCTCGTGCCAGCCCTGCTGCAAGCAGCTGGCAGGAGGTGTGGGAAGGACGTGTTCAACATCCGCTTTCCACTGACTGAGTTTATCTCCTGCCTCCTGTTTGGAGGATTAGGGGCACAAGCCCAGCTTTGTCGTGACTGCAGCGCCGTTTCAAGGCTGCAGGACCTCAGGGGCATCATCATCCCACCTGGAATTCCCCCAGTGTAAACGTGTCACTGTTTGCACATGCAGGAAGGGTACGTGCTGTGGGTGGAACCTTAGACAGGTTTGAGTTACTGTGCCGGGCAGCCAACGTGTGTGAGCTGTGCTGTGGGTGTCTCTGCTTGTCTCTCATGTGGAGATTGGCTTGGAGAGAGTTGTCCAGACAACCTCACTGGGGCAGAGAGCCCCCATTCATGGTGGTCTGGGGTCAGAGGTTGGAACTTGATGACCCTGTATGCCTTTTCCAAACCTGTGGAGGATTTGACTGGGTTTTCTGTTTCACCTGGTTCTGCAATCACCCTGGGTGCCTCCATACATTATGCCTGTGGTGTATTTGTAGCTGTAGATATATTGTTGTTCAGGCTCATTAAAAAGAAGATGACCAAAGGCATTAACCTGAATCCTGGCTACTTTTTGATTGCTTATGAGGAATTTACATCTAATGATTTTTGTGTTAAGTCTGCTTGGACTTTGGCCTTGGGCTAGTGCAGAAACCCTGACTCACAGTATGAGCATCATCATCCCTCTCGTTTGCACAGAACTTCTAATATTTGTACTGCTCTGCAGCAATGTGTGGGCCATGTAAGCCAAAGGGTGAAGAGACAATTCGTGTTATGATATCTGACAGGTGACTGACAAGATCTCGGTTCATTTTCATTCTCAGTAAGAGTCTCACATGTGAAGTTTCAGTCTGTCCTGACCCTGTTTTGCCCCTTCTGCTCTCTCGGCCCATTACCAACTTCAGCTCCACCACCTCCTCCTGTATCTGCATCTCTCTCAATTTACCTTTGATTTCTGCCTTTTTCTCACTAAAGAATCCCGTGGCTGAAATCTCATCCTGGGGATGATCTTTGCCTCTCCTGGCATGTTTCTAAATGCAGCTTTAGGATTAAAATGGGGAACATGAATCTAGAGTTTGAAAATTGAGCAAAAAGGGTGCAGAGCTAAGGCAAATTACAGAGGCTGGGAGCAAAAGCTGATAAATGCACAGTGGGTAATTCGAATCAGCATGTTACAGAGGCCCTAAGCAACTAGTGTGGGAGCTTGTCCCTGAACCCAGCCCAGCCTGCTGTTCACCTCAGAGCTGATGCTGGAGGCAGAGGTGCCAAATGTCCTTGACTACACTCACCTCTTCTCTGAAAACATCCTGCTGTTGGTGAAGCATCAGCACATCTCCTTAGAGGGCGTTTCATTACTGATACCTCGGTGTGTTACTGATACCTTTGAGCTGGTCAAAGCATGAAAGCAAGATTGTCAGTGACTGTCTTGCACTGGTGCTGCGAAATGGGCAGGGAAGTTCAGCTCTGGTCGCCACTGATATAAACAAAAGGTCACTCTCTTTGCTGCTGCCTTGGTCTCCTGGCTGCTGCAAGTTCCCTGTGCTGCCTTTTCCCTCTCCACAGCTGCAGTCCTCTGGTTTAGTGTTACTGGTTTGAAAGTGTATGTGATGATAGTGTTTTTGACAAAATATTCTGCAGTTAGGAACAATTCCTTGGGGCAGCCTGTTTGTATTAGGTTGAAGGCCTAACCTCCTCCAGCAAATATTTAACACTGCAATGACTTCAGTTTCATCTGGCTAAAAACATCCCACTGTGGTCCTTGAATCACATGAAACTTTTCCCCCAATAAATTCAGGAAGTTTTATCCTACACAAATCAATAGCCAAATAAAGGACCAGATGCCAGCCTCTCATCTGCTTTTAAATGCCTACATCTTTTAGATTTCCCTTTAATATTCTGATGGCAGGTTTCTGTTGTATTCTCCAAATGAAAATGATCCACGTGCTATTTTACAAATATGCAAATACAATTCTCATCTGACTTACGGGCTGCACAAAAGCTTAGGAAAAAGTGTTGGAGAAATATTAAGTCTCATAAATGTCTCTATTCAAATCACTACTTAAAATTAGCCTCAATTTGTGGTGGAAATGCAGTAAGACTAGAGCAGAATACTTTTGAAATCAGAGAATAATCAGAATAATTTTTAAATCAGAGCTGCTGGTGCTGGTCCTTTTGTTAATTTGTGACCTTCTAGGTCCCACAAATCTTTCCCTGGAAAGGTGTCTTCCCACAGCACTCTCCAGCTCCCTCTGCAAAGCCAAGGATATCAGCAACCTCCTCCTCCCCTTGATTTCCTTCTGCCTATACAAAGAGTTTCTCCATCCAGACTCCTCTGGGGGAGCAGCTGGGTCCACACCAGCCTGTGCCTGCCCACCCAGCCTAGAAATGCCTGAAGACAGTCTGTGCTTGGCTGGGGGCATCCAAACCACCAAGCCATGACACAGGGGGACTCCAGCAGTGTCCTGGGCTCTGCTGCCATCCAGAGAGAGTGGCCCTTCACGCATTAATCCCAAAGGCCACGTGCTGCTCGTGAGCCTGCAAAATACGATATAAAAACATGCCCAACCCAGTGACCAGATTCTCTAAGTGACTGGTTCCCCTACCAGCCCAAGCTTTCTTTTGCCAAAGAGACACAGAGAAAAAGTTTGCTCCTCTCCTGGTACAGATCAGTCTCGCTCCTGGTGTTGCTGAAATGAGGGGTAAGATCTGCTTTCTGACAGCACATGCCGTGAGTAACCTCACCATGAAGTGGGGATTTTGACTCACAATTCAGAGTTTACAGGGGAGCTGTGCCTGCCAGATCATACCTTTTCTAAAGCAGCTGGAATGGGTCTTAAGGTTCTTTATTCTTAGTACTATTTTGCTGTCAGGAAACAGCCATGAAAGCCAATAGCAAAGCATATGTCTGATCTCATCTCCTTTCAGAGCTGATTCTCAGATAGGATGAAGGCTTTTTGCTGCTTTTGGTTACTAGATAAGCTCACATGCTGAGAGCTCTAGGTGGATCTGAAGGATCAAACCCTGTTTATAATTCATCTGTGCTCAAGGTGAGGCTATGTGATAGAATTTCCATTTTTATAAGTTTGCTTTAAAAAAAAATAATAAAAAAGAAGAAATGGAAATACACCAAAGAGTTTTGTTCAAAGAGCCCCACCTTAGGAAAGGGCAGAATGAAGTTGGGTTTGGTCTCTTTTCTGAACTCTTGCAGGATGGTGTTAATAACCTTCTTTTAATGTAGATTTGGAGCATGCAATACATGCAGAGAGGGGAGTGCACTGTGTTTAACACGTCTGTAAATGCCAGATCTTATAAAGCACAAAAGTCAGAGTTGTGTGTGCTGAGAACAGCTAAAATCCTCTTCCTTCCTCGTGTCATTTATATTTTGAGTTGGGGGTGTTGCATAGTATTTCAGGCATTTGTTAAAGATGTCCATGCTCATTGCAGAGGGGTTGGACCAGATGACCTTTAAAGGTCCCTTCCAACCCAAACTAATCTATGATTCTGTTTGCAGAAGTGCTTTATTAATTTTGTCATGCAAAATGCAAAGCTGATCGTTATATGAAAAATGGCATTTGAAGGGGACCTCCGGTTGGACCAAGAGAAGAAGCAGCTCTTAAGGTGTAGCTAATGTTTCCTCTCTTAGTCTGGGGTACTCCAGACACAAAAATACTGTGGGATTGCTGTTTAGGTCTGGAGAAAGCCCATATGGCCCATAAGGAGAGAGAGATGGTGCAGCATTGTGTTTTATTATGAAGAACACAAGTTACTCATGAAAAATAACGCACTAGTGTCAGATCTTAGCACCTTGTGGAAGATTCTGTCACCATCCAAGTGGCTTTCCTGTACAACAAAAGTCTGGGGAAAGTTGCCAGTGCCTGTTATATTGAACTATGTAATATATGCACTTTTTTCCTCACTGCGAACATTTTTGTGTAATGCAAGATGCCGATCTGTCTGAAAGATATTGATAGGTTCTGTAGTTTCTCATGGGAGAACAGGGGAAAGAGTGAACAGAAGAAGTATTTTAAGTGATACACTCATATCTTTGTTTAAAAACATAAAAATCTAACTGCCTTAACACTCTACCACGTAATTCCACAGGACATGTGAAACACAGCACGCTACAGCACTTAGTCTGTGAAGGATTCCCTTGTCACTGTCAAAATTGTTTTAGAAGTCTAAATTAATGCATAGCACTGCATTTATTAAAATGTGAAATAATCATAAATTTTTCATTCTTTGTACACTTAAGCTAATTTTCACATAAATGAAGCACTTGGCAGTTGAAATTCCACATATGGTTGACAGTGATGTTTGATGTCAGAACAATGCCCTGAGCTCCATGCAAATTAAACATATTTTAATTATTTGGGATATTCATTCTTCTCTTACAGTGTGTCTAAGCAGAATATTAGAAGGAATTTTAAGTGTAATTTATTGTCAGCAACTGACTCCAGCAGCCAGGGTGGATCCTCTTGCCTCTTCTGCCGCTGAAAGGGAGGTGACCCAAAGTGAAAATTAGGAAGAGCTCAAGAGAAAGCAAAACTTTCATTAAGCTTCAGACACCAGTCTGGCATAATGTGAACACACTGAAACTCCCCCTCCAGCAGTGACCTTTGTGCCCACAGGACAGAGCAGTGGAGGCTCTCAAGGGGAGGGAGCTGCCAGATGCACACAAATACTGTACAAACCCCCTGGCCCTAAATATAAATGATGCAAAGGTTGCATTTGGAACAGGAATGATCTGGAGCTCTTGCTGTTGTTTCCCAGGCACCAGTTTTCAGTACCCTGTGACAAAACACTGGATTTCTATGACAGTGATGGTGTCCTGGTTTTGCTTGGGCAATTCCATGGGTGGCAGTGGCAGCAATCACATGTGTGGTCCTGGCATGCTGGACAAGGATCTGGGATAACCCCAACCCTTCTCTCCCTCTGAAAATAACGGGTGTTAGTCTGAACTCCAAGTTAAACAACAGATTTCTAAGTACCAGAGGCACCTTTTGGAGACAAAAATCAACACCACCTATTAGGCTCCAGTTTAGGCAAATGAAAAGGTTTTCTTAATTTTGACCAAGTGCTAACACACAAACTGGAGTGGAGACACTTTCTGAAAAATGGGATCATGCATGTCCCCAGGGCCTTGTGCAGATGATTTGGGTCAACCCTGTGTAGTGATCTGAAGCCCTAAGACAGTACAAGCAGTAATTAATTCTTTATCACATCTGTTGTCATAGGATTGCTTATGAACACTGACTACTGTTTATGAGCATTGCTTTACAAGGCTGCTTAGAATTTATTTGCACTTCTAGTAGCACTTCTGATTATTTTTGGACATAAGTACATTGATCTTAAGAAGCTGGAAGCAAATAAACATGCAGCAAGTGAGGAATTATAGTCTTTGATTATTGATTCTTCCAAAAGAAAAATTTTAGTTTGAAACAGAAAAAAATCACCCCCAATGGAAATTAAAAGAGATGTTCCAAAATGCTAAGGAAGTTTTGATGAATTTCGGCAGAAGCCATTGATTCTGCCCTCTATTTATTTAATAGTGGATGACTTAAAAAATTAAACAGCCTTATAGTTTCCTTAGGATTAGTTTTGCTTTTGTGTAAAAGCAAGCCTGAGCCTTTTACTAACTATAACCTGTGTAAATCTTTACCGTGGTGTTCAGGTGATTTTTCTTTGTGAAAGTGGAAGGATCCTGTTGTCATGATCACAGGCTTTTGACTTAGTTCTTGTTCTTGAAACAAAGACAACTGGTGTTGCTTTGAACCTGGCTTGTTTCTGGGTGGGGTTTGTTGGGGTTTTTTTTTAATGTATCATCTGTCCTCTGGGTAAATTTAAATCTCTGACCCTCTCTAGCTGCTGTATAGGAGAGCTCCTTGTCTCCTTCCCCTCCTCCTCTCCACTGCAGAGATGAAGGGTGAAGTTCTGAGGAGGTCAGGGCAGGAAGATTTTTGGCCCACAGAAGATGTTAGGAGATGAGACTGAAGGCATGAAGCCAGTGAACCTTAATGGCTCAAGAGTCAAAAAATAGCTAATAAGCTTCTAGATTATTTGGAGGAGAGATTTCATGCAGTTTTTCAATCAGTATCTTATTTTCTGTGGGAAAGCTTTGGTTTTTGAAATGTGGATGTAAGCACTCCAGTAAGTTCTGGCTCCCTAAACCTTTCTGCTGTGGGTTTCAAGTGGAGGAGCAGATATTAAAAATGTACAGAGGCACCATTAAAGATGAGAAGTAAAAATTCTGACACTTTAAAAGTTGTTTTTTTTTTTTCTCTTCTTAACTTTTCCTGTTTCAGCTTCAGGAATGAAAGCTTCAGTGCACTTATTAACTTCCCAGTTAATGAGATCTTGAAACAGGGATGTTTTGCTCTGCTTTCCTCTGGCTCATCACACAGCCTTCTCTTTGGAGAGTGGCCACAGAGTGAAGATGAGGAAAGAAGAGTGCAAGACTCATTTATGTGCTTGATGGTTGTTGTGAACAGAAAGATACTAAATTGGCTTTTTTTCAACTTAGTCCTTCCCCTGTGTGTGTTTCAGGCTTGGTTTTTTGGCACCTTCAGACACAGCAAATACTGGTGGGTAGTGCGCTGTTCACAGGCAAAATATGCTTGCAAACCTTTGTCAGGCACCTCAATATGCAGATATAAAACTCTTGGAGATTGTCTCTGCTCCCTTTCTTGTTTTAAGAACCCCTGCCACCCTGCCTATTCGTGTTCCTACAATAAGGCATAGAGCTAGAAAATAATGTGGAGCATCAGATCAGGTTTGCAGTTAAATAACATTGCTAAGTACCACATACAGGACACGACATGAACACTGTGGATGGCTTGTTTCTTGTTTTTCCCTGTGGAATTTCCAATAGGTGATGACACTGGACTAGAAGACATGGGGAGAATGGGCCTCAGCACTGGGAGGAAGCTGAGAGTTAAAGATATTCAGAGAAACTGATTCTGCTTGAACTGGCAGGAGATGGAAATATTTCAAAGTACCTGAGCATTGGACAAAGCTGCAGGAGGACTGAGTAGACTCCTCTGATCAGTATTTCATATATTCCTATTTATAAAGTGAACTGATCCTAAGCAGCCATCGACTCCTTAGAATTAGATGTATATTAGGTTGGTTGTGTGTGCATCCATATCATTCTTTTTTAAGCTGCCCAGTGTGAATCCAGTTTTAGAGAGAAGTTGATCCAAGCTAGTCTGAGCACAACAGGGACAGCTTCATAAAAGAGGTGGCAGAAGGAAAACCAAAGAATTGTGCCTTTGTCTGAGTTTTTGGAGAAATTAAAGCTATGGGCTGAGTTTGTCCTAAGTTTGCAAACCCTCGCTACATGTAAATGCAGAACTCTGAAAGAAGAGGAAGATGATTACTGAGTTGGTCCATTAGCAGATAAAACAGCAAAGTGCAGCCAAACAGAACATCTGAACAGGACAGCAGGATCCAAAGAAATAGAAACTCCTCCATCTCTCTCTTGTTCCTCAGGTCATGAGGCAGAGTCCACCTCGACTGTTCTCCCGGGGCTGATGGGCGTGTGCTCGGCCAACAGCCTGGGAGAGGCCGGGCCAGCACCACCAAAAGGTGTTCCTCCCTTTTCCACTTGCTCCTACCGCGTGCTTATCACTTCAATCCAAAGCAGATGTTTAGGCAAATAAACAGCCCTTTTGCTGTGCTTGAAGGTTAATAAGGTTAATGCTGGGAGACCGTGAAGCCTGAGAAAAATGGTTCTGCATTGACTTGCTACCTTGTAAGTGTTTAACAAGCTGCTTTGTGGAGGCAGCGGGGCCGGGCTGGGCTATTACTGAATAGATTGCATCAGTCTAATGAATTGGTGGTCACAGCAGATATTGTTGAGGATGTGGTGTCTGAAGATGGATGGGATTGCATCCCTAGGTTTTCCTTGCTTCGGTTCCATTCCTCCTCTTTCTGCTGCTACTGCTGCACATTACTAATCATGCCATTAAAGTTCAAGAACAGAGTCCTGAAATTAAAGAAACGTGTTTAAATGTGGCAGGATAACACATAACTCTCCCTTGGCTCCTCACTTGCAGTAAGAACTGCTCAAGTGATTTGGAGAAGGCTGGGGGATAGATTTCAAGTGTTAAAAGGGGGGTTCTTCTTCTTCTGTTGCTTTTCTTACGTCTAGGAGGGGTGAGAAGGAATAACAGAGAGGTCAGCATAAGTAGGAATAGCAAACACAAGTTTTCATAGCATATTCTCCTCAGCTGAAACATATTGACTGGGTCAGTGTGAAGGTGCTGAGAAATGGGACTACACATTGGATAGGTTATCAGGATGGTTAGATTAAAAAGGACTTTGTGAAAAAGAACCTTTAACTCATGAATGTTTGCACAGGGAGGGAGGGATTTTTCTTACCTAGAAAAAAGAAAAGGAAAAAAAAAATGGAAGCGCCAGGCACCAATAGGACAGTTTAATATCTTTTTTTTTTATTATTTATTTTTATACAAAACTAAGCCAAGCATTTTTGTTGCCTTAATAGGGAAACAAGCAAGGTCCTGAATGTTGCATTCTTGAGAGTAGGCAGTGGCAGCAACAGGGACTGCTGCAGTCATGGTTACCCTTCGAAAACAGGCAAAATGCATCCTGTCTTTTGGTTTTGTCAAACCCACCACTGTTTGGATGTTTTGCTAAAATGAGTGGAATTCCTCCCTTAATGGACTTCTGACTGCTGCTCAATAGGATTAAATTAGAACTGGGATTCTTCTAAGAAAAGGCCTGGAATCAATTGCAGTATTGACGCTATTCCAGAAAAGAGAGAGCCAGCATGTATTCAATAAGCCTCAAATAATGCCCAGTGCCTTTCACTGCTAAATGCCTTTTAAAAAAAGTTTTTGTCTTTTCTTGTCTAGGTCTTTAATTAATCTTCCTTCTCGCAGTCTTCTGTCATCTCCAGAGCATTTAAATATATTGCATGACTGACTCATCCTGTCCAGTGTAGCTGGTTTAAGAGTTTGGGTTTGCATATGCAGACAATGTTTGCAGATATGGGAGCTGGAGGACTGATCCAGGTACAGCAATTTAACTGTCTAAAACTGCTTGTGAGTGCCTTGTCAAACTTTCAAAGGCTTTAACATGCCTGAAGCTAATTAGTAAGAATTAGATGACTTGGAAGATCTCCCTTGGTCCCTGTCTGTATCTTTAGGTCTGTGAGAAGCATTAAATGTTTTAAGATCTGAACCAAAAGGCCTGTGGAAGTCCAGAGGAAGTACCCATTAACTTCTGTGGCTTGGATCAGACTTCAGATAACTGGAGGAGGAGCCAGAAAGCACATGTGTGTTGGAAAGGACATGCTGTAGGCTGTGAACATCCATCATCTGGGTTAATGAATAATGAACCAGAATGTGGTTCAAAACCAGAGCTTGAATCCAGAATCTAACATGAAAATCATTTATTTTTGGTGTACAATGTTAGGCTGAGAGAGGGGATTAAATGGTCTGAGAGCTCTCCAAGGCCTCGTAGGTTTGGTGGCAACTGTGTTTCCAGGAGGTGGAGCATTTCCTTTGCATAGGGTTTTTTCTCCCCTGTGCCTAGGGAGATCATCTTGTTAGGATTACAGAACATGCTTTATATCTTCATCTGTATATTTATCATAAGCTAGATGGAAAATAGGTAAATTTCAGCATTTAGAGTGTGTAACTGGGCTGGGTACAGAAGCTGCCTGCCTTGATGTATTTCCCCACTGTATCAACACTGAAATTCCTTGCACCACTCTTGTTTTTTTAACAGCACTAATGTTGATGTAGGACAATTTACAGTGCCTTTCAGGATGGCAATTAAAGAACCCAACAACCACACAGTCAATTAGTGGGGAAAAAACAATCAATATAACATACAATGAGCCCTAACTAGCAGGAAGACAATTAAGACACTGGAGATAAAACCATGACCAGTGACAAGTGCTAAATCTCTTGCCAGGAGTGTGGGTGGGAGGAATAAACTTGGTCTCTGAGGATATCTATGTTTTTTCCTCACCCTTGCTACTGACACACCCCATCACACTTGCCATATCTGTTAAGCCCTAAATTATTTGCACCACAGTATCAGTCCCCTCCAGGAACTAAAATAGCAATAGGAATTTGGGTCTTCAAGTTTCTACGAGCTCCATTTCGATTTTTCAGGTGCTGCCTGGTCAGCTTTAACCTCCTGGTGCAAGTGGTTATTCCACCCCCACGCTCAAGGCCGTTCAAAACCCCTGGAATGGATTTTTCAGGGTGCGAAGCTTTTTGGATTGTTTGCTTTGGCCCAGTTGACTGGCACTGGTTTGCTGTGGGTTGCACGGGGGCACAGTTAAGGAAGGGCATGGCTGGGAAGAGCAGGGGAAAAGCCTCTGTGCAAGCCCTGGGCCTCCTGGGTGTTGAGTCTGACAGTGCTCGTAAGCGTTTTCTGAAACAGGAATCACGCAGCAAGTTATGCAAGTATAGCCAAGATTAAAAGATTTAATGTGCTGTGTATCTGCCAAAGGCATCTGAGGCCCAGCGGGGGTAGTGATGCACCGAGGGCCGATGTTTTAACAGTAGTATCCATGTCTGCTCGACTTATCTGCTATAGTCTGGAAGAGCAATATATAGGTTTAATGTGCAACAGCAGCAGAGCCATGTTTCCTTTCTCTTTGGTGCATTAGTAGTGTCATTCATAAGTGTTCCCGAGTTACCCTGCCATACTGCAGGAGTTAAAAGTGCAGAAGTTCATGAATAAGTTATAACCTGAACCCTATTAATAGTCCCACTGATGATAGGTTATGGCAATCCTCTGGCTTCTCCCCCACCCTCCAGCTTAACTCTTGCTGTGCCTGTCAGGAACTGCTCTGTGAAATGCCTTCCCACCAGCAGTGCTGATTGCCCTTCTGTGGATGTTGGTGACCTGCAGAACAGACATGAGTGAGCCTGATTTGTTCTGCTTCAAAGGGAAGTATCTCTAGATGTTGTCGGAGTCACTAGTTTTCATTCAGAGAAGGTGGGATTTTTCCAGTGCAGGTTCACCATGTTTCATTCCTGCTACTGCTGAAGGACAGCTGGTGCTGTGTTTACCTACTCTCAGCAGGATGGTAGTGGTGTTTTCTATGGCTGATGTTTAAAGCCATTATGATGTTTTAGGGTGTTGGCGGAGAATGGCTGAGTCAACTTCATTCAAGAGACAGGAGAATATGTCACTTATACAGAACCATTAATCTTCTGACTTCAGAATACTTGTTATTAAGAGCAACATAGGTTGGAAAAATGATACCTGGCCTTATAGAAGTGCTTTCCTTGAGATTATGGTGGGACTTTCATTCTCTGGTAGTCAGTGCCAAAGTGACATGTAGAAGCTGTTCTTTGCTGCTGACTTGAGCTTCTGAGCTGACCAAGTCTTTCTACCTTTCTTGTTGTAACAAATACCTCCCCACTTCTGCTCAAGCAAAACACTTCCTCGTTCCCTCTACAGGCTCATTTTTTACTCCTCCATCCCTGTTCCGGCTGCACCATTTATTTCCTCCATTCCATCTGCAAGAGCAAACTCTTGACACGAGTCAAGAAAAAGGCTTTGTAATTATTGCAAATCGGATCTTCATATTTACCTGCTTCAGGATAATTACTTGAAGTGGGGGTGTAAATTCATTCTTTCCAACTGTGACCTAAATGCGTGGCCAGACCAGCAGGACTGCACTTGAGTTGGTCACAACCATGATGTAACTCAGCAACATAATCACATATTTGTATTACTTGAGCTTGAACAACTTTGCAAAACTTTTAGAGAAAGTATTTTTTAAGGCCATTCTTAGAGGTAGGAACTGAAATTTTCCATGTACCACATGCTCCCATACAACCCAAAAATCTCCAGCAGTTCTAAAATGATCCTTCATGTCATTACTGAAAAGAGCACCTGCACTGAGGTAAACCTGTGCCATGCTGGAGCTCAGTGAGAACAATGGATAGCTTTGCAAACTGGGGACCTTTGGAGAAGCTTTAGTCAACTGATACAAAATTGTTCATGGAAGGGTTTATGAAAGCGTGATGAACCTAAACTAACCAAACCCTCTAAAAAATCAGGTTAGAATACCTTTCAAAGTATTTTCTACACATAACCTCAGACTTCCCGACTGCATGCGCTGTGAGTGTGAACAAAATTGAACTTTGTTCCTTCCTGATTAACATAAAAAAGGATTAATTCTAATTTTATGGGAGAACAAGAGATTGTTCATTACTGATAAAGGTTGCATTAAAACTCTATCTATCTAGATTTACAGAAGGGAAAGTGGGGAATTTATCCAGTATTTTAAACCATATGCCCCACAGATTTTCCAGCACCGTGGAGAAAAGCTTTATAAACCAGCCCAGATAGATGGAAGGCTGTGATAGGTTTTCAGCTGAAGGCATTGCTGAGATATTACAGTGATAGTCATGTTAGAAAAGATGATAGATTAGATGCAGCCCCACTGGAGGGGGCATGTGTGCACAGACTACTGAATGCTCTGTGCACACAGAGATACAGCTCTGAAGCCATCACTTAGCAGCTCTGAAATGTCTGTACAATTTTTTATGCTGTAATTTTGTATTGTTCATAAATATTCATGGGTACTGCTGCTTTTCTTGATGTTATTTTAGTGAAGCAGCACAGTCTGTTGGTTAGAAAAGGAAGCTTGGAGCCACTCGGAGCTCCAAACTTCTGCCCAAATACTGCTGGATTCCTGGGTGGCTGTAAACCAGGCACTTAACCTCATCATGCTCCAATTTTCCTATCTGTAGATTAGCTATCACATAAATAAGTGTCTTCCTTGCAGGGGAATGGAAGGTATTAATTAATGTTTGCAGAATGACTCGAGCCCCTCTATTGAAAAGTGCTCCAGAAGTGCAAATGGATTATTGTTATTATGATGCTTTCCCATACCGAGCCATATTGAAGTGAAATGCTCTACTTTTAACTATCCTGAGGCTGAATCAATATGAGTGGTGAGACATCTCTGCATTTGGGAAGGGTTTCTCCCATTTTGGACAGGTTCCACCTTGTTAAACCCATCAAAGGTGGAGATCAGAGCATCAACTGGTTAAAGTAATGGGGGGAAGGGCAGGAAGAGTGGAAGTCCCATGCTTTTGAGGAAAATCGGCATTGAAGTCCTGGGGACATTATGTTAATGGCATTACTCAATTTCTGGAAGCAATGCTGATTAAATATTCATTGACTTTGATTATACTGAAATTAGGACTAAAGCGTGAACTCAAATTGAGTGGAATAATGGCAGTGTAAATAATGCATACTTTCTAAATTGAAAACACCAGCTTGTGCTCTGCTCCCCCTCTCCCCGCCCCCTCGGTTTGTCATTGTGCCATTTGTTTAGGAGATGATTATACTGATGTGTGCATATCTAGCTATCATTTTTACCAGCTGGGAAAAAATGTGAAATTAAAGGTTTTCTACATTGTTTGCTTTTCCCTAGTCTTGGAAAACAGAAGTAAATACAGTGCAACAAAGACTAAGCTAGCTCCATGAGAAGGGGTTAGAGGCTGCCGCTCTGCACTAGTCCTCTGCACCTCTCCTAGAGGGTGAGAAATGTTAACAGCAACTGGGCCGTGGAGGAAGAGACCAGGAGAAAATCAGTATGGGATATTGCAGGTCTCAAGGAGAATAGGGTTGGTTCAGCTGTAAGGGTAACAGCTGGGGACTTGGTTCAGTTCTCTGATCCTCCAGAGGCTGCACATGTAACCGAGGGGACAGCATCTGTCCTGTGTGTGCCGGAGGCTGAATCGCGACTGTTCATGGAGATCAGGCTTTGAGGGGATTTTGGGCAGGTTCACACAGACAGTGACGAGTCTCTTTTAAGCAGATCACACCTGACTCCAGCCCTTTTCTCCAGCTGAAGCTGGGTCTTGCAGAGCCCACCAATTCCTGCTGCAGTGTGTGCACTGCACCGGACAACACTCAGCCACCACCCTGGAATCAGCTGTGCAGGGTCTCCCTCAGGAAAACCCTTCCCTCCTCTCTGCAGAGGAGTAAGAACAGAGGCTGGGCCTCATCCTACCTTTCCACTGGCCCTGATGGAGCCTCTACTCCTACCCCAAACCCTGCTGGTTTCAGAGGGACCCGTTACTCTGGGTCTGCAATGCACAGGTGTGCCGCACCACCCTGTTTCAGACTTTTTCCCCTCATATTTGTGTTACTAAAAATGCATCTTTTTAGCTTTTAGGAAGGCGACGTCCCAATGGCATCGTTTCAAAAAACTCTTTTTAAAATCAGCAGCGTATTATTTTTAATACAATACATAATGTAGAAATTGCAGGGAGGCTGTTACGGCAGCGTTGCCAATCAGGCGGCTCGTGCGCAGGGGGAGCAGGGAACTGCGTGGGTTCGGTGGGCTCAGGACTACACACTCTAGAAACCAAACCGGTAGTTTTTCAAAGTTCACATGCTGATTGCGAAGAAAAAGCCCATTAAAGAGCAAATCGTTTAAGGCACAGACTTCCTTCAAGCCCCAGGGAGCTTGCTTTCTGTGACAGCGTGATGGAAGGGTTTCTCAGTCACACTCAGCTTTTCCCTACGCAGCAGGTCTCATTGCTACCCGAGATTTACTCTATTGTGAAGTCCCCACCAGAAAATAGAGGGGGCAGGAATACTGTCTAGATCTGCCTCTTCTCCTCGCAGGCAGAGCGGTGCTTGCTCCCATCCCAGTCTGCTCCAGGACTGCACTTCGTAGCCAAAGGAGAGGGGGTGACTTGCACAAGAAAGGTGCTGCTGCCGTGCTCAGAACGCTGCAGTGTGACTGCAGACACCATGGGCACTTAGACCCATTCAAGAATGTTTCCGCTTTCCCATCCATGAGGATTTCTGCTTTCTGTTTTACCTTGATGTGTGTCACCTTCCCCACCACCCAAGGCTGTGAAGATACCAAAACTGTTACTTACAGTTCCT
>JAYRBT010000005.1:7423313-7442168 GCA_036023395.1 Myiotriccus ornatus
TCAGCTCAGTGGAGGTGTCCTCTGGACTTATGCTTGACCTGGAATAGTCATTTCCACAGACTGATGAGGTGAGACAGTGGGGATGAACCGCTGAGCTGAACAACTGGGGATCTGCCAAACCTTTTCCCAGGATTTCTGGTTTTTTGCTTTGATTGCAGAGCTTTCAGTTCACAAGGAAATGGGTAGGAGAAGAGCACATTGTGATCACTAAACTCTTCCTGTGACTGAAACCCAAGTTCTGTTAGGCAAAGACGGGCAAATATTCGCTACCTTCCCAGCTGTGTCAGCTGCATTGCCCCTTTGAGCCTGAAGATGCCTATTAGCAGCATTAACAGTAGCACTGGAAGGACACAAATTCATAACCACGCTTTTTCCTTTTTTTTTTTTTTTTTTTCTTTTCCTTCCCTGAAATACTGATAAAAGCCCATCAGGAGATTGCTGAATTTCTGTAAGAGTGGCATTCTCAGTAATACCAAATAATCGGGGTTTCGCCTGCAGTTTGGAGTCTCAGTACTCATGGCAGACAACCAAGCTTTCGTATCTGGGTACAACACTATAAAATAATTATGCAGAGAATTCATCCTATGGAAGACTGTGAGAGTTTTTTACAATGTGTTTTTGCCAGGCAACTTGGGCTCTCCCTGCAGGGACGTACATGGGCTGTACCTGGCTTTCTCCTCTGAAGAGACTGTCATACTCTAGATTACATATGGAAAGAAATCTGGCTCTGTCACCGCTCTCATTACTGCATATTTTTTCCATATGGCAAAGCTAACATATGGTTAGTGGAAATTGGGGGATTTCTGTTGCCCAAGTCCAGGACTGGATTAGAACGGATGGTGTTGTCCGGGATGGAGACATATGGACAGATGCTTTAGGAGCATCTTATTTAGAACTCATCAGATTTATACAGTGTAAGAGGAAATGCTACTAACTTGTAGTCTCAAAAGTGTGAAGCTTCTCCACAGATTAATTTAAACTGGATTTTTCCAAGGAGCCTGAACAGATTAGGTATCAATCCCATTACGTTTTAATGGGAACTGGACACTTTTCTTTATTAGGTTCTTTTGAAAATCTATCACTTAAAGATCAATCAGCAGAATAATTGAAATTGGGCCATATCTTAGTTGCAAACAATTAGTTGAGGTTTGGGGCTTTTTTTCAAGTGTCTAAATCACTCTTAAATGATTTGAAAAAAACCTCTGTGTGTGCTGGCACGGTGGGGGAGTTTCACAGCCTCTCTTCTCATTAGACATTACTGCTAGAGACAATTAAAACCCAAAATAAACTAAACCCCAGCAGGACAATGATTGCAAAATTCTGCAGAGCTTTGATGGACATTCGCAAACCAGCCAAACCCCCCACTGCTGGTGGAGAGGATGGTCCATATCTCCTCTCTCCCTTCAATACTGTGAAAGTCTGGGGCTTGTAGTTCAGTAGAACTGCTGGACATATGTCTTGTGTCTGTGTCCAGCTCTTTTCAAGTTTCCATCCAAGTGCACGTGCATTTTTGCTGTTACAAATTAATACTGAATAAAGTATTTCCTCTCCTATAGGCAAAAAAAAAAAAAGCAAAGGCGGGGAAAAAAAAAATCTTCCTATAGTAACATTTCCAGAGTGGCTTTATTTTCCTTTGAAGCATCTGATGGATGAAGCTGGTCAATCATCCAGAAGCTAGTTAACATTGTTATACAGGATGAGGACTCCAAATCAAAAATAAATTATCCTGCAGCTGCTTCTGAGTTCTCCAGCATGTCCTATCACAAGGATGCTCCTTGAACAAATGTTTCTATGGGCAACATGTGCTGTTCTGATAGCACTCATTAGCATTGCAAGCTCAGTGCTTCTGCCAGTCAGGTTAATGCTGAGTTATGGAGAATCTCCTTTCCTACAGGGGCACTGCAGTGGGTAGTCTGGCCCATGGGGGTGCATATTTTCCACTTGTAAAATCCTCCAACTCTGTCACAGTAGATGCAGCTCCATGTGCATTGTCAAGGAACATGTGCTGGATATGGACTATTGAAATAATTGTCATTTGTTCACATTCACTGACATACTGATTTTCAACATAGAAATCCATATATATGTGGGATTTTATTTGCTGCTAGTAAATGTACCTTCTATATTGATGTTTAAAATAAAATTAATACTAATATTGGTTGGAAGTGATAAGGATTTGATTGCTCCTTTATTGAGTTGTTACAAGAGGAACTATGATGTGTAATCTGCTGAAGTTAAAATAGAGTAGCATGAGTTAATTTTATATTGCTACCAATTTTGTAATTGTAATGTGCCTTTCCAAATTGCTCTTTTCAACGACTCTTGATTCCAAACCTGAAAAAATTGATTTGTTTATCCCTTGATCTTGTGTCTGTTGATTTTTGCCCTCTGAGATTGTGGTTCTACCCCTTTCCTTGTTTTTCCCATTGCAACTCCAAAAGTGAATGTATTTTATCTGTTTATAAGCTACTTATAAAATACACATTTAAAAATATTCTCACAATTTATAGTTGATACATCACAAGAGTAAAAGGGGCTGAAAGCAAAAGATAGGCAGGAAATAAGCTGTTAGTTTGCCACACCTGTGACTCAGCAGGTGTTGCCAATTTTCATTTTGCTCTGCCAATTTACTCAATGACTTAAATATGTGGCTGAAGGTGGTGCATTGTGATGGGAAGTAGCATGGCAGAGGGGTTGGCTGGTGTGTGACATATTTGCAGTGAAATATAGTGTCATCTATGTGGTCTTTGTAGCTGTGAAGTTGTACAGTTTGTTAAGAGGAAGGCTTCGCTCTTTGCTGTTGAGGAGCTGCGAACGTGGGACCTCGCCCTGCAACCAGAGACGGCTTTGTAGCCATTCTGCCAGCAAAGAGCTCTGACTCCGGGGGTTTCATAGTGGCCCTGGAGCTTCTGCAGTCTTCTGGTGGCAGAAATAGCCACTCACCTCTACAGGTACGTGTGAGCATTGCTTGTCAAAGGTGACTTGTGGAGTGGTGGTGTAGGACTTGCACTAAGTAATGTTCATGTGTAATTTCTGAAGTAATCTCTGTTTTGTGGTAATAAGGGTCATCCTCCAGCACATATGGAGTAAGGAGGCTTGACCATAAGCATCCCGAGTTTTCTCTGCAAGGATGTTTTGTTGTTCTATATAGCTGAGGGCACTTAGGAGACGTTTACAGACAGAAGCTCTGGCCCAAAGTTGCTTGTGTTGGAGTTGGGAGGAACAGCCAAACCTAATGGGAATAGTTTTGAGAAGTCTTAACGGTTTTAGGTAGTGCTGTAGGGGCAGGGGTACTAAGAAACACTTGGTGCCCAGAGTGGCATTGGGCAAGCCTGCTCTGATGTTCTTGGAGATTTCTCTCTGTGTGTATATATGTATTTATGTGTTTATATGTCTGATCTGCTTTTGTGAGTTTACATGTTATAGAAATAGCATGGTCTGTAGCTGGTGGCTTGAGACTGGGATGAGCAGCTGCTTCTGGATATGGAGCAAGTATGAGGCACTTCATAAATTCTTACCTGGCCCTGGGCATATCCCCAGGGATTTGCCTGTTGGGTCTCTGCTCTTGCCCAGAAAGAGCTTTCTGAAGTGAGCCAGGAGAAATCTCTGGGTGTGCAGACACAGACCCATGTTACGTTACTGAATATGCTGGCAGGTGACACTCAGCTGGGGTGTTACTGTGGGAGTGATCAGAGGGTCATGTGTAGCACTTTGTGCCTGTTCAGTGTAGTGTGTGGCCACATAGGATGGGATTGGAGAGTCTGCATCACCTGTAGAAGAGTTTACATGTATAACTTGCTGGACTGTGGGGCAGTGACACCAGAGTGAGCAGCACAGCTCATGGCAGATGGGTGGGTGGCTGATGGTGCCAGACAGTGGGTTTGACCACATGCCCCTTCTCTCCCATTCGGTGTTACGGACTCAGACAGGGTGTAAATGTGTGTTGGTGCATGGCAGTTCTCATCAGACCAGTGTCCGGGGGTAAATACACTGTTCAGTGCTTGTGCATAAGTGCACATGCTCATTGAAGCAGAGCAGCACATCCACAGATACGTGCAGGGACTCCAGCATTGCAGAGCTGCTACCTCAGTGCTGATGTGTGAATGTGAGCTGGGGTCTTGTTGATGAGCAAGTCTGCATTTTCCTAACTCAAATTCCCTGATAAGTCTATTAGCCTTGAACCTCTCCCTCCCTTACCCCTCCCCTTTCCAGCTGTACAATGCAGGCAGTCCTTCATCATGGCACTGAGAATTATTTTCTTGTTTTAAATCTCAGTTTGAAAATGTCAGAGTTCAGATTTTGGAGAGAGAAGTCCGGGTGCTAAAAGCAAGAATGTTCTTTTTAATTAGAGTTATGCCCTCAAGCAGTGAGAAACCATTATGTTTTTATTCTTCCTCTGTACTTGTTCCAAAACCTTTTACATGATCAGACTAAGAGGTAAGTGCAAATGAGTAAGCAACTAAAGGAGTAAAGCAGATTCATAAAAAAAAATAAAAAACACAGGGAGAACTTCAAGTCTTGCTATTTTATATTTATAAAATAACTGACATTTTTAGACTGTGCTGCTGTTTCTAGAGACAAGATATTTGAAAAGACCATTTCCCTACCAGAACACCATGCTTTGGGTGTGTGTGCAGAGCTAAGCACTGTTTGTATGACATCTCTTTTTATCATTTTCAGTTACTTGATATGATAGGTGACACGATGCTTCAGCCAGGGAGGCTGAAGAAGATGCAGCTTTCCATTACCAGGGCCTGGTACAGCTGTGTGTGCACCAGTGGGTGTGATGCCCTTGTGGGTGTCCAGGGCTTCTCCCTCCCCCTTGCAGCGTAGCCAGAGAGAAATAATTTACTCCTTATCTTGGTTTACTGCTGAGTGGGCTTTAAACCTTAATGATCATAATGAATTTTGGGAATGAAGACATTAGATTACTAGTGTAAGTTACTGGAATATTAAAAAAAAAAAAAAAGTAAATGAGGCATTTGGGAGGGAGGAATGGGTATTTAAAGAAAACCCAAACCAACCTAAAAATCTAGTGCATTTTTTTAATCTGAGTTTCTGTAAACATTTTTTAACTTTTGCTTGCCTTTTTTTTTTTTTTTATTTTTAATTTTGGAGAGTGCTGTCACCCACACTAGTGACAGGGCCCTTCTGGTGAACGGGTGAGAAGGGCACTGGTGTCTCTGGATTTTACCGTGGGTCCATATTCCTTTTGGCACATGACTGACCTGGAAGTGCCAGGACTATCTTGTGCTTGAAGCTTCTCAGCTGCAGCTGAGGATGGCAATCACCGTGCATCACCTGTGTGAGCCTGTGTCACCAGAGCCCAGCTCATGTCACACAGTTGTGTGGTTCCTTCCCAAATTGCCTGCTCGCTGCTTGAGCACCAAGAGCCCTACCCTGGGGCACCACTAGTCTGGAAAACTGAGTTTTCCCCCATAGTCATCAAATCTAACTGTTCACTCATGCTCTGTGTAAGCTGTTTGCTTGCAGAGGTGCCTGTATGTGTGCACAAGATAGATCCCCCTAACACACGCACTTGCAGATACATTCCTGCATAAATTATATTCATGTATTACATGAAAGACACATCAGCCAATGTGTGAAACTCTGACAAGCAGGAAACTTTGAGATAAGAGAGGGGGGAAAAAAAAAAATCTCACCTTTTCCGTCTTATGTTTTTCATGATAAACTTTCTTGCTGTGAGTGTTATAAAGGAGGATGATATTTGATGCGAGATACAAAAAATAGGAAGGTGTTATCGTAGAGAGGAAGGCACTTTGTTTGCCCTGTTCTATCTTTGCCACAAGGTTGTTCTCTGTCTGGGAAGGGGAGGGGGGCAAAGGCCTTATTTTCAGAGGTATCTGGGGCTTTATTTCTTTTCAAGGTGTGTGTTTTAACATGGGACAGCACGAGCCTCCATGCTGAGCTGCCCCGTGGGGCTGTAACCCTCGGGCTCGGAGTGGTGCCCACTGTTAAATTATTCTGCAAATGCTGAAATAGGAGAGGAGGTGAAAGCTGCAGCTGTGTGTTTATCTCTTAGTGCACTGGGCGGTGAGGATCCAAGTCCAGGATATCCAAGGATATCCTTGAACATGGTTCAAATGCATGGCAGAGCCAGTTGCCCCAAAAGCCAAGTGCAGGCAGCCTGTGCACTGTGGCAGCTGAGAGCAGGAGTGAGTGACTGGGCACCTGGAGGCCTGGCTGGGACAGATGCTTCTGGGCACCACTGTCACGTGCAGTGTGATGTGAACTGGGGAATTCTTGCTGGAATACATATTTGCAGCACCAAAGTGACAGGAGGCTGCCAGCATACTCTAGCCAGGAAGCGATACTGCTTTTGGGAATGGCCCCTTGACATTAAGGGGACCTGCAGGCAGTCCCTGGAGAATGGGGGCTGCATTTACACTGACCTTCAGGCTTCCTCTGTGCTTGCAGGAAGTTGTGGTGTTGGTGTCACCTGGGATGGACCCAGCCCTGCTGGCTGCTCTGGCTTGGGCAGCGACCAGCTGAGATGTGGCTTCTGGGTTGTGGTAGCTGCTCTTTCAGCATCCACTAAACTAAATCATCTCATTAGAGGGATGCCTGGAAAAGAAGCATTGGTGGCTGTAGTTATGCTTTGGACCTGAGGTTTGAACAACAGATGTGTCTTGTATCCAGAAGCCTGCACGTGTCCAAGACCAGATTTCTCTCTTATGGGTGAGAACTCAGGAGGAGGGTGATTTAATGGAGCACTGATAAAGTCTGACTAAAGAAGACAGACTTCTGTTTAGTTTTGTTTTTCTCTTGCTTTTGCTGGTTCATTAAAAAGTGTTTTATTTACTTTAAAGGTTTTTGTATTTATTCCCACCACAAGGGATAGAGTGAGGAAGGGCAGAGATATCAAAAAGAAACATTTTGATAGCAGTTGCTGTCTGTCTAGATGCCAGCTTTCTTCAGGGAAAATCTTAATGGGTATGCTAGCTTGTTGAGTATTGAATAATAAATAATGAGGTGCAAGGTGGACAGATGGGTGATGGATGAGTTTTGCAAGGCTTAAAGGCAGAATTTCCTTTACTGTTTTTTTTATTATTTTATTTTTTGAAGCCCAAATCAAACAAAACAAATAGATTATCATCTGGAAAAATAAAAATTCCTGTTCTCCCATTTTAGTTGAATTTAATTTCCAGTATGTTGAAGAAAACAAAGTTTGTCCAATTTATCCCAATTGTGTCTCTGTGTGCAGCAGTGCCAGGGATCCTTGAGCTGCTTCTTCAGTGGTCAGATTTGTGTTATTCCCCCAGGTGTTAAAACATGAAGCAGAGGGTGTTCACTCATGGTGCTTTCCCTTAGTGACTCTATCTTCATTTCTTTTTTTTTTTATTCTCCTTAATAATGAACCATTTGAGTCTGGAAATAAGTCTTGGGCTGTGTATGGCAGTGCAATAATAAGTGGGAATATGCATCTGTTTATTTTGACAGGGACCACTTCTTGTGAAGGTGTTTATTGTAGGTTCCTGTTTCCTAGTGTGTTGGCAGTTGCCTGTGTTCTGTGATGTAGTGTAGATATCAGGATTTTATGGCCTGGATTTTTGCATTCTCAGTACTCGAAGTGATTGAGTGATTGAAGATTTACTCCTGGCAATTCAGCCTGTGAAGGGCTGTGGGGTGTTCTCTGTGCTGTTGAAAACTAAGAAGATATCTTGTACCTGTGTGGGGCTGAGTGTGTGTCCCTGCATCCCACTACCAACTGTTTCCCAGCTGCTCCCTGCCAGGACATGGGGCAACTGTGGTGTGCCAGGAGCAGCTGAGCTGAGAGAGGGATGTGCAGCAGGATGAAGGTCCTCTGCTTCTGTTGTTCTGATGGGAGATGTTAAAACTCTCTCCTGGCTCTTTTCCACTGGGCAACAGTGCTGGAGTGTTTGCTGTTTCCTTGGGGAATTACAGGAGTCAAAGACAAGTTAAATGGAGATGGCCTAAATAGGAGCTTGAGGTACACGATCAAAGTCCCTCTAATGCTGCTGCCAACTTGTCCTCTCTGCTCTAAGTCCCTCCCCTTCCCCTGGCAGTAGCTGCAGTCCTCAGCAGAGGATGCAGCTGCTGCCTGCTTGAAAAGTCTCCCCAGAGACTCAGCCCTCGGTCTGAGCTGTTATCCCAGGCTTGGCTGCTTTCATCTGTGCTCTTAATCCACTGGCTTGTGAGCCGCTCCCGCAGCATCGGCATCGGGAAGCGCGAGCCATGTGGGAGATGAAGAACTCTGGGGTATCTGTGTAACCTGCTGCCACTAAGCCTGAAGGGCACTGAATTGTAGTGGCGGTGCTTGGTCAAGCTCCTTGCTGGGGTGTGTTGGCCTGGTGGGGGAGAGACCCCACCTTGTCCTCTCCCTGTGGTGGTGACACCTGCCGAATCCACCCCTGGAGTTATCAGGGCGTCAGAACACCTTGGACCTTGGGTGACCTTTCTAAAATGCTGTGTCTCATGTAAACTGCATAAGAGAACTTCTAATCTTTCAATTAAAAAGCCAACTATAGAAGAGGCTGTCTCGGCTGCTCTGCCTTGATAAGAAGGAGGCTTTACAACTTGCTGTCAAGTCATAACTCCTTCGTGCACACACAGGTCTGCTCTGCCAAAAGCAGGCAGAAATGCAGAAAGAAAGCCTCCCATCAGTTTCATCTCTTCATTGAAAACTATCTGGTCTGACAGTGAGTCTTTTGAAGATAGATGTTTCCCACCTGTGGAACTCGCCTAAGACTGTCAGCATCCCATTTGTTGCCTGAGGACTTTTCCTGCATTCCCTCTCTGAGCCTTGCAGTCTGAGATTCCCTCTCTGCTTCTGCCTATTGAAATATAAAAAATAAAATAAAGAACAGACCTTAAGAACATGGGTCTGGCTGTTAATCACAAACACATTGGTGCTTAGGCATCAAAAGCTTAATCATCCACTATTTATCCACTGGTGGGAGAACACAATGCTTAAGTTGATGGCAACAGAAGAATTGTCCTACAAGTGTTCCTACACTTGTAAACATTCAGGAGGAAGGGGAGTAGCTGTCTTAGGCTAAAATAAAAAACTTGCCTTGGACTTGTGGGTTACTGGTCAGGAGTTTCTTTTATTTGAGCAGTGCTTCTAATCAGCTGAAATAGCAAGTGCTGTGTCAGAGGATTATTCTAGGAAATGAGTATCACGTTTGATTATAACATTGATTTCGCACTTATTAAATCCCTAGCCAAAGAAGGTGTCAAAGAATATTATTTCTATACAAAAGTGTTTTGTTACAGGCAGTATTTGTGCTTGCTAAGCCTTCCATTAAGCTGGTGGTTATCCTTTAAGAAGTGTGTTCGTTTACTGAAGTGAGGACACTGTGTTTTGCTGGAAAAAAGGGAAGCCTGGACATTTAAAACAGCTTTTCTTTGCTTCCTGGAGGTGCCTATGCAGAGGTACATAAAATTATAGAATCATTTAGGTTGGGAAAGGTTTCTAAGATTGAGTCCAACCATTAACTCAGCACTGCCAAGTCCGCCACTAACCATGTCCCTAAGCAGCACATCTGCCTGTCTTTTAAATGCCTCCAGGGATGGTTACTCCCACCACTTCCCTGGGTATATATTCCGATGCTTGACAACCCTTTCAGTGAAGAATTTCTCTAAATACTCAACCTAAGCCTCCCCTGACACAGCTTGGGGCCATTTCCTCTTGTCCTATTGCTTGTTATGTGAGAGAAGAGGCTGAGCCCCACCTGGCTACAGCCTTGTTTCAGGGAGCTGCAGAGAGCAATGAGGTCCTCCCTGAGCCTCCTCCAGACTAAAGAACCCCAGGTCCCTTGGCTGCTGCTCACAGAACGTGTGCTCCAGACCCTTCACCAGCCTTGTTGCCCTTCTGTACACATCTGCCTGCAGTGGGGGTGATGCTCCAAGTGCCTGCCTGCCTAGTGGCATTGGCAACTTTTACTTCAGTGCTTTGGGGCTTCAGAAAACTTCTGCAAGTGTTTACTGAGAGAGTTGGATCTCTGGATGTGTTTGAGCCTGGGGGCCTGAGCCAGGTTAGGGAACGGGAGGGAAAGAGCACTCCCAGAGGAACAGGGAAAAGAAAATGCTTAGTAATACAAGGTCAAATAAGCAGCTAGACACTGTTTCTTTGCTATTATTTATTTGTAGAAGTGGAGGATGGTTAATGTTGAGGTTATTTATTTAATAATAGGCTGTTGTGAGTCTTCTCTTTAGCACCCCTGTGAATGTCACTTGGTAGCTTCTAATTCCCCTTAGCACCAAATGATTTGTAATTTTATCTTAGGCTGTGGTGTTTCTGCTGGGAAGATACCCAATCCTGTGCACAAAGTAAACCTGTGAATTGTCTCTGATTCTGTGAAGGGCAGTATCTGTGTGATTGTATGTGCTGTATGAGCGGTAGAAAGGTGCACATGGGTGTTGACAAATACATTAGAAGGCTCAGTGGTTGAGTAGATATTTATTCTGAAACCCTATGAAATGACTGATGCTCAGTGTCATGTAGAGTTCAGCCTATCAAGAGATGCCTGCTGAAGGCTAAAATCAGGTATTATGTGGCACCTGAACCTCAGCACAAGTCCAGGTGTGTTTTCTCTGCCCAAGGCTAGGGGAAGGTGAAGCAATTTCATATCTAGTGATGGTATAATTCAGGGTTAAGAGATGCTGACTGTCTGAACCAATGTGCATGTCTGAGGGGATGTTTTGAGTCTATTGCCTGTGAACCTGGCTGGTTCACAGCAGCCTGTGAAATCCTGGACAATAAGAGGTTAACCAGCTTCTTCCTATCCACCAGGTAAAGGCTATGTGCTGAAAGAAGGGGACACCAGAAACCTGGAATGTTGTGGTCTCCTTCTGAGTCAGCTAATCGATAAACATTAATCTATTATGCCAATTAAATGCTTAGCGAAGGTGAAGCACTGTGTAAGTGCCAGGTGTTGTGGGAAGCCTGGGGTCACTGCAATGCCAAAGGTGCTGTCTGATGGATGGGAGATTAAACAGAAGTCTCTACTACAACTGCTCATTAATGATTCTGTAACATTTTTCATGACAGAAATATTCCCTGGGAATTGAAGGTGAACCGATCAAAATCTGAATTTTTTTTTTTTTTTTTAGCTTTTGGTCAGTTAAAATTGGATGCAATGCTGAAAACCAGTATGAGCTATGAAAAACACTAACCTGAAGGTAACAGATGGTAAAAGAATAATGATGGATCCAGTCAACAATAATTTCCTGTCCTATATTTTCTCCTGGCTGGGGCACTGTGCTGCATGCTGAAAGGCTGAGCTAATTTCCGGACTGTACCATGGCCTTTCTGTGTGATGAGATCAGATCATATAGGCCCATGCTCCTCATTTTGGATGCCTGGCTTGATTCCCCTGAGATGATTTTTGAGCTGATTCTTCTTCCAGCGCTTGCACTGACTAAGCTTGGGGCTGGACCTGGTCCTCAGGCTTAAAGCAGAGAGCTTAAAGCTCCACTTGCCAGCAGCCAGTTCAGCGGTGCTGAGCAGCACCCAAGTGCTCTGGAAGTTGGATCCTGTGCCATTTGGCCAATACCACACAGAGAAGAGCTTGAGCCAAATCCCCCTCTAGCTCTAGGCGAGTTCTTAGCCAGACAGAGAGTCTTCCAGCCAAACCAGTGCCTAGAACCTGAAAGTGAAGTCATCCAGAGTTAATGCTTTTCGTAGGCTGGAGAAGGAATGAAAACCCACCTCCTTTACAGCTGCGTTGTATGGCCAAGTTCATTGCCATTTATTAGGCAATGATGAGCTGTACTATTGAAATGCCTGTAAATAAGCAAACCATCTACAGATGGCCACTTAATAGGCTCTGCTTCCAGGTTGTGGTACCTGACCCAGCGTGCAGATGTTGCTTTCCTCAAGCAGCTGTGCCGTGCGGATCTGCTTTCTGCCAAGGAACCCTTCCCTACCTGCTCCAGCTGAATTTCAGCTCCTTGAAATCTGTGTGCTCCTGTTCCCCCCCAACACCTCAGCCCTGTTCCCAAGGTATTATCCTTTCCACAGTTTGTTGTTTGGAGAAGCAGGCTGTGGTGCCTGTCATCCTTTGTGTGCGCTTTGTCTTTGTGCCAGCTCGCATCCCGAGGAACTGCAAAGTGGCACCCGCGCTCTCTGTCTCACAGCAGGCATGTTTTGCATTTACTGACACATGGGGAGTGACTGACTAATACTAACATGAAAACAATTCTGACAGAACAAGGGCTTGATGCAGGGTGGGGGGGGGAATATGCAGGAAAACAGAGCGTGTTCAGCATATGCTATTGCTTTCACCAGTTCAATAAATATTTATTGTATTTCCTATAATTGAGTTTCTCCACTGTAAACCTAAATGGAAGAGAGTGTAAGAAGTCTAGGCAGATGGCTTAAAAAAAAAAAGGGGGGGGGGAAAGATCCCCTACCCAAGCACACCAGCATTGGTTTCTCACAATATAAATGAGAAAATATTCCAAAAGAAATTTCTCCCAGGAGTGTGCAGATAAGGGGAGGGAGAAAAACAACTATAGAAAAAGCAGAGGAAATGCAGCCCCCCCCCAGCCTTCTCTCTGCCGTGATTTGGGACTTGAGGTGTGTACGGGGCAGTCTTCATCCAGCAAATATTGATAGCAGATGAATCCTTTCATCACCAGAGCTTTTTAACACTGATAAAAAAAATACATCTGTGGTTAGGAAAAGGCAGTAACCAGGGTCATAGTAACAGACGTTCTGAATCCATTAAAGATGAGATGGTAGAAAAACTACCTGATCTGGTGGGAATAAATCTGAAAAATCCATAGGTCTTGGGTTGGCTGGTTGTTCTGTTGGATAGTGTTTCCCTGGTCACCTCTCCTTCATTTGCAAGCTGGCTGTTGGACATGATTTTTTTTGGTCTGCCCGCTCTGCTTGCCCTGGTTGAGCTGTTAAAGCCTTGCTCCTTGGATTTAACGAGAGTCTTCGGGCTGTTTGGAATTTGTCATTTTTAATGCTGCTTTTTGGCAGAAGCATCCATGTTCTGTGACATTTCCCTTTAATTTAGAGCCACTTTGGAGCATCTGTAAATGGTCATGAGATAGGAATTTTAATTGTTTTAATTATATTTCTATCTTCCCCACCCCCCTCTCTCCAGTGGAACTTTTTACGTTGCATCAGAGAGAATTTTCTTCCCCCCAATACATTTTTCAGATACTGACATCTGGAGACATTCATCAAAGAGTAACTTCTACTAGAAACCAAAAATCCATTAATGAAGCTGGAACTATTTGCATAGTAGAAATTATACTTAATAACCTTTAAGGGGAAAACTCATGTGATTGATGTAGAATACAATTATAGTTAATGGTCAGGGTGCAGGGGTGTTCAAGCCTGTTGTTTTTCATATCTGCTCTTCATCTCTGGCATGCTGGGGCCAGAGCTGCTTTGCAGGAACTGGAGGAGGGGGCTGTTCCCAGTAACCCCACTGAAGGACATCATCTGGGGTGCACATCACACCTTAAAGGTGCCCTTATGGCAGGGGGGGAAAGGCACTGGATGTGCAGCAGTGAGCTGGGCTGGTCTGTAG
Organism: Myiotriccus ornatus; assembly: GCA_036023395.1. NCBI lineage: Eukaryota > Metazoa > Chordata > Aves > Passeriformes > Tyrannidae > Myiotriccus > Myiotriccus ornatus. The sequence continues at coordinate 7,436,849 of JAYRBT010000005.1, forward strand.
CTGCTGGGCTGGTCTGTAGCTGCTGTGCTGTTCACCAAGGCCTGTGGGAATGCTGTGGCATTTCTTTAGGGGCTGTTGGAAAAAAAAAAAAGACATCAGTTGGGACTGCTGTGTTAGGAAAAAGAATAAGGTTTGCTTCAGATGTGAGGGTCCAGCACCCAGCTGCTGTCGCCTCCGTCTGTGGGAGGGACACAGGGAGACTCCAGGAAGAAAATGTTGCCTGTACTGGCCATGGATATGATAGGTTTCTTGGAAAGTTCGGGTATTTCTTGTGTTCTGCAAAGATGGGTTAATAGAGCTAGCAGGCAAACAGCCCAGGAGGTCACTGGGCAGAGGAACCATGCAGAGGTGACACAGGTGCCGATGGTGTGTCCTGCAGGGGAGCTGCCCAGAGCAAGTCAGGCACAACTCCATTAAATGAAGTGATTTTTGCACCTGCGTGGAGGTGGTAGATGGGAATTCGACGTGTGTGTGTATGCCTTCCTCCTGCCCTTGTGACTCAGAAGGGATCTTGGCTTGCTCTCCTTCAGCCACACTCCTGTCCCAGTCCCACTGGGAGCCCACCAGAGAGGACCAGCTCACCCAGTTCAGTTCCCAGCTGGGGAAGGGCAGGATCTGGCACATAACCAAGTGACAAGGGGATAACTTGGTAAGTGTCTGATTGAATTGCTTTTGTGTGCCCGTGTGATCAGGAGAGCAGGTTGTGCTCTGAATTCATAGCAGATTTTGGTCCTTTGTGAAAAAGTAGGTGGTTTTTCTGCAATTTGGAGCTTCATGCATCCATCCAGTGCATAGCACTGGGTCTGTGGTGCCTGTATCCAAGAAGGGTTGGTGCTGAGATCTTTAAGAGTCCCTTAAAATACTATCTCAGGACATCTAATTATGCTACTCCTGAGCTGCCCCTTTCTCATCTCTGCTCTTTCTGACCTTGATTACTGCCCACTGTGTTTTCATTCTCCAGCACTTGGATCCTGGCCTTGGGCCAAACAAACAAAAAAATTTATTCTAATTCAACATAAAGGTAAAGGCATAGTCTTATCTCCTGTGTTTGAGGTGAAGGTAAAGGGCTGAGCTCTGGGGAAGCAGATGGATATTTCAGAGTCTGTGTGCTGTAGGATCAAAACAGAGTGTGGAGAAAAACAAACCCGTGTAGAGGAATCTGAACTATTTAGGGGACCTCATGTTTGTTATAGCTGGCCGTTCAATCATCTCCATTTCTGCCTGAGAAATATCAATTCTAAATTCTACCTTTTTTTTTTTTTTTTTTTAAGTATGTAAAGCAAGCCATGAAGGTATGCTCTATCAGCAGCGCTGAAGAGCAAATTCCTCCATCCCACACAGGGACAAGAAGGGAGCAGAAGACATCTGTGCCCATGCTGAGCCCTGGGCTGCTTGGGCTAAGGCACAGTGCTGCAAAGAGGAGTGTGGGAGCCAGACCCGTTCTCCCCACGTCTGCAGCAAATGGGCTGCGTAGGGGGATGCTGAAGTTCTATATTCCTCTAAGGATTTCCGGATTACAGAGTTTGTTTTTCTGTTTTTAAAGGGATCAAAGTTTCTAAGCTGATTTTTCATTCAGATGTCTAACTGATAGCAGTGACAGTAGAGGAAATCAAAGGAGGGAATTATTGTCTGTGCATCTCAGTTAGTCATTCTCGTGGCTGCCTTTATCTGCCAGAACATTTCTGTTCCTTAAAGCCACACTTAACATAAACATAAAACCTTTTTGGCAGGTGGGCTCTGTGCTGGTACTTGGATTTTTGGATTTTTCTGTGACAGATGGAGTCCTTTCAGATCTGGGGCTTTGCACTTGCATTCTGTTTTCAATTGCCTTTTTATTTATTACTCATCAAAGGGAAACAACATAAAGGAAGCAGGAAAAAAGAATATTTAGTATTTTTTGAAGGGGGGGAAAAAAAAACTTTCCATCAATACTTCATGAGCTTGGGGGCCATATTAGTACGTCTTTGGAAGCTGGTTTCCTTGAACCAAGGCATGATAGGCTCACAGTTTGAGTTGCAGGTTTCTGCATACCGAAGATTTTGCCCTGAGAAAGTACTGGTAACGATAGAGGACAATGGCTTTGCATCCTCATAGATGGTGACCACCACGTTTAAAACTTTAGCAGCACCAATACTTATCTATCCATAGTATAATCTGATAAGATGTCCTGGTAGACTTGCCCAAGCAGAGAAGCGTTTCAAAGAATAAAGGGCTCATTGCTGCAGGGTCTGTTTGCCAGTGTCTGCACTTTAGTCGTGCCTGTAATTGGACTGCGAGTGCTCTCTCTGCTGGACTTGCCAGCCTTAGATGAATGTGAGGCCTGGAGGGGCCACTTGACATCCAGGCTCTTCATAACTCTGCAGATTCAGACGTGAAGTTTAGGGCACGGCCTGGCCTTCAGTGGGAGGCAGCTGCAAAGAGTCAGGCGATGCCTGTAGCTCTGGTTGAACCGAAAGGTGTGAAAAAGGCAGGACATGGATCTTCCTCCCGCTCTCCTTCCCTCCCTCTCTGCGGCAGACCTGATTTCATATTCCAGGCATCCCTGCACCTGGTGCCTCCACGGTGTGAGTGGGAGTTCAGTGACTAAGTTAGAGAGCAGCCTTGTCCAGGAGGCAGAGCAGCCCAGCATACCCACCTTGGACAGGAAAACAACCCCTCCTTCCCCTGGCACCTTGCTGTGTTGTTTTCATTAGCCACCCACACAAAAAATAAGTAAAACTTGCCTTCTGCTGGTGAGTGCGGAATCTCTGAGAAAGCAAATCAGCTCACCTGCTGAAAGCTAGGAGATCCAAGATAGGAAGCAAGATGCTTAAATCAGGATCCTATTCAAAACGAAGTCTGTGCATGATTATTCTTTATCTTACGACTCCTCAAGGATGTTTAGAGGACGTTAATGACTTGTCTTTCTCTCGGAGAGATCCCGGCGCAAATTGTAGGTTGTACACAGTATGATAAACCTATTCTGCAGTCAAAGGCATGCCTGGACCAGTCTGAGGCATGCTTCATTTGTATCACAGTGCCATTAGGTGGCATGAAAAATAACAATTTGTCAAGCTTTCAATTAGCACTGTGCTCAAGCTAATCTATGAGCCCAGTGCAGCTACTGCCTGTCCCTTGTTCAGCTGGGGCTGGGTGGCCTGTGCAGAGCCCTGGGTACCCCCACACCCAGGTGTAGACCTGTACCACTCAAGCAGGTCTGAAGTGAAATCTGTGTTGTGATGCTGGGGTACAACTGTTTAAGGGGCAGTTGTTTCTGCCAGCACTGAAAGGCAGCCATCTCTGGGGGAAATGTACAGGTTCACTTTTAATCAAACTGCTTAGGACTAATGGCAAATAAGTTTAGATTTGGAAGGCATTAGCAAAGATAATTGGAATTGCTCAGATAGCAGTTACTCTCCAGAGTTAGATACCTTCCTCTTGAAGAAATCATCCTGGAAATAACTGATTAAGGATTCAGTCTGGAGTTTTCTCTAAAATCCTATTCTTTCTTCTCTCCCTTTTCACCTTTAATCTGACTGGAGAAGTGGGTTGTGAAATGATGTTGGTGAAGTGACCCTCTGGTTTGGGGAGAAGCTCTTTCTCTCTGAGAACCACCAGCACTGCTTTTCGTGGAGTCCAAGTTTGAGTTTCATTGACCATCTCCAGTTGTAGGACTGATCCAGCCAGATCCATCCTAGGAAGTGTGGTGGGATCACAGGCAGAGACTGTGAGAGGAACAAGTGGATTGAGTGTTAAGGTTTCCTCAAAACAAATCTCACTACCGCAGATAACTGAATAGATCTTCTCTGTGCATAATCCAGTTTTGTGAACTCAAGAGACACACTTTAAAGTGCTTCATTTTACCCCCAATTAACTTTAATTCATCTTTTCTTCGGCTCTTGAGAATAGAAACTGTGCCAGATTGGTTGCCTGAAGTTCTTTAAAAAAAAAAAAAAGAGAGACAAAAAATGTGAGGTTCACACTGATTGCACCAAATTCTTTAAAATAAGAGCATTCAAGTGAACTATTAAATTTTCACCTCTATGGAAATAAGGCTCTATGTGCAAAGTGGAGAGCTTGACAAGTGATTATTACTTTCTGTGCAACATAATGGCCTTGAAGTACCATAGGAAAAGAACCCAAACCCCTATCACTTTAACTCATTCATTTGGAAGGGTCTAATGAGTAATATTAAATGATCCTACCACAGAAGCACACTTTGGGGGTGAGCCACTGTCATTCCATTTGGCATTAAGACTGGGATGTATTAGATACGACTGCAGTTCCAGTTGTCCACAGAGGCATAAAACTTGCTTTGGGATGACAGGAATGGAAGGAAATAGGACACTTACAGACCCACAGAAATTGCTAAGTGATGCCATTTTGCACAGGCACTCCATTTTGTATAAATGAATAGTTTGCATCCTGCATTTTCTTTTTCAAACTCCCCCCCACTTTTCAGTGCACAGGGATGCTCATTTGCTGAGACCTTTGACTGCTTCAGGGGGCTTCTGTGGGCAAGGGTGGGTGAGACATAAAATAAGGGCAGGAACAATGCTGAGGAAAAAGAAGGAACAGGGTGCTGCGGGTACAGGGCCTCTCAGGAAAAGAGTTAAAATAGACAGAAACCCGTTGGACTTTTCCAACATGTGAGCATTTAAGTATAATCAGCCAAGCAGTGTTGCAGTTTGGGAGTACAAATGCAGTAAAAGACTGAGCATGAGTGAGGTGGAAACTGGAGAACCACTGGGCAAGTCACAGAAGTTCCCCTTGTCTTTGACTGAAGTCCTTTTGCCAGCAAAAAAAGTTATTCTTATTGCTTTGTAACTCTTTAATCTGGCAATAAAGTCTACTGTATAACAAGGACACTTGTTATTACTGCCTGATCACCTAAAATTGCTGTGCAACAGGAGAACACCTAATAGCCAAAGCGTTATCCCCATGGAAGGAAATGATCCATTAGCAAAATGCTATAAACTGGCAGGCAGGAGGGCAGCTAAGCATTTTGACCCTATTAGCCTGGAGATAGGAAACCCAGTAATCCTAAATGTGATTGCCTCAGAGATAAGTTTAATTACTGAAAATGCTAGAACTGCAGAAAGCCTGCAAAAATCCGTCTTTCTTTGGTAGCAAAAAGAAGCCTGGCAGCTGGAAAAGGGGACAAAGAGCCCCATAATTACTCCATTTCATTCTTGTGTAATACTAACATGTGAAATGCAGCAACTCTCTGCATGGGGTTACAGGATGCCCTCTTGAATAAGTTATTTCTGCTGTGTCTCTATTTCCTCTTAGTGTTTTTCTCTAGCATCGAGGTGATGTCCTCAGTTCCCATCTGTGCATA
>JAYRBT010000005.1:7442268-7472775 GCA_036023395.1 Myiotriccus ornatus
TTTCTGCTGTGTCTCTATTTCCTCTTAGTGTTTTTCTCTAGCATCGAGGTGATGTCCTCAGTTCCCATCTGTGCATACGTGGAGATGTGTTGTGTCCCATCCTTCCAGTTAGAAGGGTGCAGAGAATGGATGATCCAAAGATCTGTGTGTACAGAGAAGTTTAATTTCATAAGCATAACTCCATAGTGCTATTAATTGTGGGTATCACAGGAGATTATGGAAGTTAGGATGTGAGGTGGGGAACTTCTTGGAAACCGGAAGGTTGTTCTTTTGAACGTTTTAGTATCAGACATAATAACTATGAATTCGATCAAGCATCCAGGTGGGGATGTGAAATGCTGATAATTCGGGTGCTTTGTGACATTCCTTTGATAGCTGATACTTCTGGGAATGAAGGCCTAAGAAGGCAATTCATGCTGAAGCTGAGATCTGGAGACAATAGCATCAAGAGGTTGTTCAAGCTCTGTGTCCTCAGATCTGTTTCAGTGCTTCAGGGGCTCAACCACATGACTGTACAAATCATAAATATACCCAGATATAGAATTACAGAATACTTTTTTCCCAGCACTATCTAACTCTCTTCTGTTTATCCATGGAAGCAGTAGTATTTCAGGTTATCATTAATTTAGGTCCTTGCTGGCTGTAGTTGATTAGTAGCTCTTGGCTACTTTAAATAAAAGTGCTACTTACTTTGCTTGAAATTTAAAAAAAGTCTTCTGTTAACAGCTCAGAGAAATGGCAAGACAGCCAAAAGCTCTGCTAGATGTAAGTCCAAACAGTGATATATCTTGTATACCTTTGCATGACTGCCTGCCTTTGGCCTGTGGTTGATTAAGGAGCCTGTATCACTGTCATCTCAGTGAAGTCATAGTAAATTCCACCATGCCTCTGAAGAGAAGTGTCATGCTAGGAGCCCAGCCATGGATAAGGGTAGAAAAAAATGGTTGACATGAAGTAGAGCTGAAGGCTGAGGTGGTGATGCCTGCCTCATTTTCTCACCTTTCTCAGGGATAAAATTAAGAACTAGAATTCAGAGGTCAGATGCATCAAATAACATCCTGTTCGATGCCAGTTGTACTGTGGTGTGCTTTGGGAAATAATAATCTCTCTTCTGGAAGGGCTTGGCACATTCAGTGTGGGCCCCATGTGTTTGCTTGCTGGTACAAAGAGATGGTTATTAGCTCTGTGAAACTACCTGTCGTGTGAAATGGTGAGAGCCCTGAGTGGAGGGTTTTGCATCTGTTACGGTGTGTCAGTGTCTCGACCCAGGGAAGCGACTCGGCAGAAGTCCCACAGATGTGTCCTCAGAGCCTTGTTAAATGCTTAAAGCCGTTCCAGCTAATCCGTGGGAAACAAAGCGCAGCTGTATCCACAGGTGGGGACTCAGGCAGCCCAAGCCAGAAAAAGGCAATATTCCCTCCCTGGGGGAAGGTGTGGGGGGGGAAGAAAACGCTGTGATCCTGGAAGCCTCCTCAGGGGCTGCAAGTAAATCCAACTTCTCTGTTTAGCTGAAAGCCAGTGGGGACCTTACAGCTGTTATTTCAGACGTGGTCAGATGGGAAGGAAAAGTTAAACTTCAGGGTACAGTTGTGTGTGTTATCTGACCCAAATGGTTTACAAAACAGTCTCCGTGATTGAGGAGAAATAATTGTGCTCTTTAGCATCTCAACAGCAGAGTATATCAATCATGTAGGAAAAAACCAAACCCTACCCTACCCACTAATTGAAATAGGAGTTGATTAGCAGCGGGTGCAGCACCCGCTGTCGTGGCAGGGAAACTATTTGTTAAGGAATCACTTGGAAAGGACTGGCATTGTTGATGAGCTTAAGGAAGAGCCATGCCCTTATGTCACCGCAGGAGATGGACTGATGAACTGAAACTAAACAAGATGACCCCCATTGATGGTGGAGAAGCGGCAGCCTCCACTGGTGGCTTGCTTTCTCCTTCCCAGGCTTTGGCGTGCTGTTGCATGGGGCTACTTGAAAAAGCCTCCAGCAAGTCTGAGACTTCAGAAGACCAGATGTGAGAATTTCATTTTAATGCACTGACACTAAGCCCAGGGTCATTGGTAATATCTTGAAGAAATAACAAGTGATTGTGTAAATTTGTGTCCCCCAGCCGTCTGCTTCTGTTAGACAGTGCTGGGTATTTTATCACAAATTAATCATGCATTCTGACAGTAGCTGGAGTGGCATTTTCTGCTAAACTTATCCCTTTAATTAAATGTAGATGCTCCATCTTCAGGCTGACAGTCTCAGGACACCTGTTTAATTTTTTAATTGGGGCCAATGGTTTGCCTGTTCACTGTGCTTTTCCTTTTTGCATCTCCTCATCCCCACACGTGTTCACAAAATGTACCAAGAAGAGCTACAGATATTGAACAGGACAGGCTGGGCTGACAGATAAGGTCACTTCAGCAAAGAACCAGAGCACTTGTGTGCTTGAACTGAGAGGGCTGCTGTGTCTTTTAAATGCAGATTGACAGAAGTGTCCAAGGGACAACCTTTCTTTTCCATAGGAAGCATTTAATTAGTGCTTTGCATTCAGTGGAAATGCTCACAAGTTCCTGCACTCAGATCTCTCTGAATCGTGATGTGTCTGATCAAAATTTTCTTTTTCTACCATCTAGCCCGGTTGAAATGTGTTTGAGAGAGATTTCTGTGGGGGATTTGGAGAATTAAAATGGCCCTTTTGATCCTCTTAGAATCCCAAAACAACGAGTGGGTGAGCTGTTCTTTTCTTGTGAGTATCTTGATACATCTGCCCTTGCTGTGTGTAATTTCAAAAGACTGGCTTGGAAATATTGTCTTGTTTAGTGATTATGTTATGAAGTGAGAGCTTTATGCTTCATTCCTTCAAATGGAGGATTTGACACTTCCTTTACTTTTCTTTGGATTCACAGTGAATGTCAAGAAATATGTTTTTATTAGAGTTTTTCAGTACTACACTTTTTATTTTTAGCATTTTTCCAGCTAAGGATCTTTGAAGACCTCATAGATGGGCAACCTGGTCTAGAGTAAGGTGACCCTGCCTGTGGGTGCAGGAGTTGGAACTAGATGATGTTTAAGGCTCTTTCTAACCCAAACCCTTCTATGACTATATGACTGTAATTAAGCTACACTTGCATCACTTCAGGTCTGTTTTGCTCCAGGGCTCCCTCACCACAGGAGATGGGTGCTGGTAGCACCCCTTGGTAGAAAAGACTGAAGGGTCTTCATAGCTTTCCTGCTCTCTGAAGACATTGTTCTTAGTAAACACCCTTTCTGGGTTCTCCAGTTCAATCTGGAAGGAGAGCACAGCTCTTTGCTCGTTTTGCTCCTGTTTGTACAGAGCCATTTATGAGGTAACAGCTGTCAGATGGCTTCTTCTGGAAACGAAGTTGGAATAATATCCGACTTATTCAGTTGACTTGGGTCAGTGTATACCAGGGCTGTTTGTATGGTTAATTCGAATTGCTGTACTTTGCACCCTGTTCATATTGTTGATGCTTTAGGCTCTGGCAGGAAATCCTCTCTGGAACAAAGTAACTTCATGTTGCTGGTGTTCTGTATGCTCTAAATCCTTCCTAATTACCACACTTGTGGCAGTCTGCCAGCTGCAATCCCACACTATATTGCATCATGTCTGGTCACCCGTCCTTGTGTATGGGTGCCCTGGATTATCTCACAGGCACCTTAACGTGGTGCCACTTTTCTGTCCTGGCACTAAGATCAAGGTGTGTCTATGTTTTATTTGTGATGAGTAGTTGTGAACTTCAGCAACACCTGTATTTTATAGTCTCTTAGGTGGAGCTCAGTATCCTATAGAAGCACTTTGCCTTACCTGGCCTGGACTCACTGGTACATGTCTATGTGCATTTCAGGCACATAGAGCCTGTATCCTAATTCAGGTTGGAGAGATGGGAAATCTTTCGGTGTCTGTCAGGGGACAGGACTGGGGAGGGCTGTTGCCGAGGAGACAAATCATGCTGCAGTGAGGGAGAGACTTCCAGGCACTTTATTGTTAAATGGAAGTTGGGAAGGCTGAGGGCTTTCTTGGATTGTTTTAAAATAGTTGTACTCCAAGGACGTTTGAGCTTTTTCTCTTTGTATTAATACCCTCTCCTCTAGAAAAAGACCTGACAAGAAAGAGAAACTTGGCTTCTTTCACAGAAACATGCATTAACAAATAGCAGTGGGGCACAGTAATCCTGTCTTTTGGTTCCTTTCTGTATTGTCTTTGTAGCTTTCTTTTTTTTCTGGAACATGCAGTACAGAGTAAACTCAGTAGGGGCTTAGAAAGGGGACTGAAAGAGGCAGTGGGTGCTGTTTTCTGACTGAGCAAGGCTGAGAGCACTGCACTGAGTATCTGAATGTCAAGAATTAGGAATAGGGATGAAGTCCTGAAGCTGAGTTATAACCCAAACTTAGCAAGTTTTGGTGGAATACAAAACCTGACAAATACTTGTTTAAAGCACTGACAACCACCTCCAGGTGCTGTGCTGATCTGCCAGAGTGCTTATAGGTCTCCAAAGGAAAGAAAACTCGTTAGGTATGGTTGTCTGGGTATTGCTCATGTACCTTCCTTCCCAGGCTGGGTTCTGTGCTGGGGTAGGCTCAACACAGTACTCAAGGATTCTTGCACTGGCTCTGGATGTTTCTACCCTGAGTCAGGGGTACTGAACCCTGAACCACTGAACCAGTGCAAAGCACCGCATGAGCAATTACAGGGCTGCTCCCCAGTCTGGCACTCGTGGCAGGCTTTGATGTGGTGGTTCATACTAAAACCCTACCGTTTAGGAAATACTTTTACCCCTCTCTTCTGGGGTTTGCCCAGAAATGGCGGGTGTCTGATAGCTTGATAGCATTTGTGAATGAGTTGGTCACAGTCCAATCCTTAATAGCCATCTGTATTTCACTGCATCAGACCACGATCCAGCGCAGTTGGATCTGATTAGCACAGCCCCAGAGGGGCCACTGGCTAACTATCAGTGAGCAAAACTCAGCCTCCAGCTCTGGGCTGGGTCCATCACACCAAGAGGTAAAGGGATGCTTATTTTTGCTATTGATGATGCTGTTTTGTCAGAGTCTCTGTTTACCATCCAAAATGTTCTGATTCCCTTAAGTCTGGCTTCATTGTAGCTTACTTTGCCTGTAGCCATACTAGTGAAAATAATGAAAGAGTAAAGGATTGCTTGGTGTGAAGAAAGGTGGAAGAATTGGGCCCTTGATTAAAGCACTAAAAATAGCAAAATAGAGTTTCAAAGAAGATGTAATTACTTCTTTTATCTGCCCAGCTCTTATCATTTGTGACAGTTACTGGATGTTTCTTGGTGTGTTTTCAGACCTGTGACTTGATTGCATATTGCAGAGTCTTTTATGCGGCTCCTGAACATTGCAGCAATCTCTGCTTAAACAAATGTAACAATGGCAGTCAGGTACCCATTGCATTTGCTATTTTTTGCCCTGTCAACTCATCCTTTCAGAAGACACAATTTGAAATCAGTTTCTTCCATATTTATTCTCCATCAGTGAACTCCCAGATCAGATTTGCTCGGGTTTAAAAAGCCAAAACAAGGTTTCTCTGTGCTGAATGCTCAGCCCGGCATCTGAAACTCAAACTGCGTTCTTCCCTCTGTCGGCAGTCATGGCGCTGGAACCACCGAATTTTGCTGGAGGTTCAGGAGGTGGGGGAGAAAAAAATCTTAAAAAATTCCTGTTTTATGCAAATTGTGTTATTAGGAAGCTAAATATGTATCAAGCCAAGTGTCTTTTGCTGCGGGTGAACTCTGGTGTTTCCGGAGCCGCTCCGAGATTGCACAGGTGTTGTAGAGGGGAGAGCGGGGCCACGGACGTGGAACAGGCTTTGAAGGCAGCAGCGTGTGGTACCACAGCACCTTCTAACTGATGTTGCCCTTCTGTTTAAAAGCAAACAAAGAAATACCCCCTTCAGTCTGCATTGTTTCCCGATGCAGCCCATGAAAGAGACAAATGGGTGCACGGTAGCCCGCAGTACTGTCCGATGTGCTGTGACTGAGACACAAATGACAGCTTGGCAATTTCCTGTGTGTTTTCTCAGCAAGGGTCTTTTTAATTATTAGAAGGTTTTCTCGTCTTCCATTAGTGTGATGTCATTAGACTGCAGCTCGTGGGATTTTACACTGAATTTTTCATGCTGGGAAGCAGAAGTGGTACTTTTCTTATTTTTTTGCTTGTCACGGTTTTGATTAGGAATTCAACTGATCCCTGTCCAGAAGAACCCTTACCAAAAGGCAGCTAGGGAATTAATAAGTAAAAAGTACATGAAAACTCTTCGTCAAAGTTAGAACAATAAGCATTCCTACAGCTTCTTAGTCTTCTGTCTGTCTCTCAGCCCTCTTAGCTTGAACAGGGCTATTTTAATTATTAAAATATTAATTATAATTAATATTCTATTAAGAAAGAAAATTATGCTTTCTTCTTTTTGAGTTGATTTTTGGCTTGAATGCCCTGCTGTGTGCATGGGAAGTTGTTAGGGATACTGTGAGGAATAAACTGTGCTTTGGATACTCAGGAATGTTTTCTGTTCGTTACAGAACCTTTTTCTTTCTCTCCAAGCTTCAGTATTCTGGACCTGGTTTGAAGACCTTTGGCAGAGGCAGGATGATATTTAGAAACTCCTTTTTTTTTTTTTTTTTTTTTTTTAACACAAAAAGTCAAAATGTCAGTGTAGTTTTCGTGTGTTGAGCTAGTTGGGTAATCTACTCCCCCACCCCTCTTCCCCACCTAAGGTTAAATCAAACTGCTTATTTATTTTGAAGGAAAAAACTTGGCCCCCCTCTCCCCAGTTCCTTCCTCTGGGGCTGGACTTGAAATTTGCAGTTTATGGGAGGCCATCTGCCAGTTCAAGGAACGTGAGCAGAAATCTTTCCCTTAATGAATGAGTTTACTTGCCATTAATATTGTTGATTGGTTTCATGACAAAATACGGTGGTGCTAAACAGAGAGAGCTGCCTTGTCTTCCATACAGGAGCTGCTTATCTGCTTTGACATTACAAGCTACTTCATTGTTTGTTTTCAGAGGATTGTGAAATTTCTTAAAGCAAGTGGCAAAAGGTGATTTCTTCTTTTTTTTCATTTCTTCAAGTCTGTGTGTGCCAAAGTCTTGACAAGGTGAAGCCCCGTGTAGTGTATTTGTTGGCATATTTCCTTGCCCTTCTGAAAGTCTGTTTTGATTTTGTTGGTTTTCTGCTTTGTGCCTTCAAGCAACAACTCAACTTTAACAATGCATGCGAAAAACTCCACAAAGAGTTACTTTTGTGTGATGGCTGGCTAGGAAACAACTCTTTTCCGTGACTTACATCGCTACTTCCAGCTGCCAACTGAGACGTGCAGTGCTTACCCCACTGGATAGCAGTTACACAAATTGTACTTGTGTGGGCAGCACCTGTCAAGTCCTCAACTTAAGTGCTCAACTCGGAGCCCTAAAGACTTTATTCCCATGATTTGTTTTTATTCCTCCCCTCTGTAGTGTGTCATCATAACTTCTGGAGTCACTGATTGCTATCAGCTAACCAAACCCGACAGGAAAATGGTAGTCTCAAGGGTGAGTCCCTAAAATCTTTGGGGAAGATGGTTGATGAGGCGCTTCTACGACAGCCTCCTCTGCCCACACTGAAAATGTCAGCGTGGACTTGGCTGTTCTTAGGTGAGAGAAAACTTGCATGGGAGAGCTCTTGGGCAGGCTTGGCTGCAGGAGGGATTTTTGGATAAAGGTTATACCATCTTGGTTGCCTGCTTTGGTCAGTGATGTGACATGAGTCTGCGGGGAAGGGAGGCTTCATCCGATGCTCGCAGAGGTGTCCATGTAACCTGCAGGCTGCAAACTTTGCCCTGTGCAGATTTAAGTTCGGCTGCCGAGGTCTTCCCGTGATGGTGGTGGGCTTGCTCAGACCTTTCGTGGGATTTTTGACTCTTCTCCCTTCAAGTCCTTCAGTCAAAGGTTTCCTTGCAAGTTTTGTTAGGAGCAGCAGACAAAGGCTGGCAGCCTTGGAGGGTTGATTCAGCTGCCACTCTGAAGTGTAAGTCCCAACTCAAGCCACAATTAAGCACTTCCACCTGCAGAACTGGGCTGGGAGCTGTGGGGTTGACAGGCTCTTTAGTGTGTGAGTTTTCCAGCCTCCAAAGCTCTTGCCTGTAGCCTGAAGACACGTGGCTTGGAGCAAGAACTGCAGAGCCAAGGAGTTGAGCAGCGCAGAGGGAAGGGCAAGGGGAGAGCAGGAGGCTTTCCCAAATCCCTAAAGTTTCTATTCAGGGTTCAGCACAGCATCTCAACTCTTTGACTGTCTTTCTCTTTACATTTAAAATTTGAGGTGTTGGGAAATGGTGCTTTTGGAAATGTAATATAACTCTCCTGAAATCATCAGCTATGTCTCAATGATGGTAAAAAGACATCTGGAAGAAGCTACAGTTTGATGCCAGAGTGAGAGGTGTTTGTCCTCCCTTCCCAGGGAATTTAGGAATCGCTGTTCTGTATCATCCCTCCTGATTACAAAAGCTATTACTGTCTTTCAAAATAAACCTTGTTCCCTTCTCCCTGTCAGGCCAGTCTCCATCCTCTCTGTGTTGAGCTGTGCCCTGATCAATATCCTCCAAACCCTTGGATTTTTACATGTGCTATAAAATCCACAGCCCGTGCACTGTTTGGGTATAATGAGAGAGACCTCCTGTGATGGCTCACCTGCTTGTGGCTATTACAGAGCAGATTTCCTTGCTGTCTGTCTTGGCACGTCCCCAGACTTTGTTGGATACTCTGGGATTAAATCTGGTTTTCACTTCATTAAATGATTTTGAAACATGGACACAAACCAAAGCCCAAACAGATGACAGTCTTGATTGTACCACGTATATTTTTTTCCACTTAAACTTTGAGTGGAGGAGTTTGTAGCCTTCTTAACGATGTTTGGCTGGTGTCTGAATGGGGCTGAGATGGCAGATTGCCCGAAGTGCTGTGACTGATCTAGAAAGAGCTGGGAGCCTCCACGTCCTGGGGAGAGAGGGACTTGGCAGGCACCATGTCCCGCTTCCTAATGTCCTTGGCTTCAGGAATTTCTCATTTCTTTAGCAGAGAAGCCCACTCAGGCCCAGCGTGTTGGAAAACAAATCTGCTGCGGATGAAAATGGTGTGCTTGTTTCTTAGCAGATCCCATTTAAATGGCAGCATGAGCCTAGAGATCATCTGCTGCGTGCACTTTTGTTCTGAGCTTGTACAGACGGGTGATTTGCATGGCCATCATTTCCAGAAGTGTCATCTACCTCACACCAGATGTTCACCCTTCCTCCACTGAGACTCTGCTCTTTTCTTCTTGTTCCTTACTCTCGAAATAAATCTTCTGTAGACATCATCATCCAGATTGACACTCGATAGTCTCCCTCTGAGTGACACACATCCAGCTAATATCAGTGTAGTTAATCATGCTGAACCCTCCCCACAACAACTGCTGCAGTTCTTGCCACCAGTCCCTCCCAACATCCTTTTTTGGCCTTTGCATATTCAGGTGTAAGATGGAGGTAAGTGCCCCCAAACCTATTGACCCCCAACTAGTAGGACCATGTGGTGGTAGGTTTCAAGGATGTGGTCTATTTTATATCATAACTCAGAAAAAGAAGTTCCTGGCTGTATAATATCTTTTTACGACCTATCCTGGTGCCATGAAAGCATCTCCAGTTTATGCTTTGTTGCTCAGGTTTCTTTTACTGCATTTAGTTCTGCATCTGGAATTTCTAATTCTTCTTGCAATAAGTGAAACCAACAATCATTCACAGGGAAAGGACTCTGTGATCTTGAATTGCTAAAAGAAGTACAATATGTTGAACAGTAAAAGGAAAACTTTCTGTCCTTTTGGTTCCCCTGTCCCTCTTCCCCCTGTGCCCACCAAGCATTTCAATAACGTAAAGATACTTTTGGACAAACTTCTATTCTAAATTCCCTTTCTCTGACTGAATAGGGCATGTAATCTCTACAGTAGGATTACTTTCATTTATGATGAAGTCTTTGAAAACTTATTGTTCTTTAAACATTTCTTGGACGCTGCACTTGAATTGGATTCTTTCTTTTTTTTTTTTTTAACAGATAGCAAGAGTCCTGTCCATTGTTTTTATGCCTTTCTTTCTGTACTATGAGTCAAATGATGGAACTAATTATAAGGAAATGAAATGTTGCCTGGTGTTTATTAGGCCCTGACAGTGTGGTCTGTGCCTCGTGGAACAGGAAATCACAGTCCCTGTTTCAGTGCTCTCATGAGCTGAGCAGGGCAGGGGATATTACATCCAAGCAAGCAATGTCTGGGATGCATCAGATCACCAAAGCTTGGTCTTAAAGTGGTACACAGCTGTTTGCTGCAATTGGTTGGTGAATTTGTTTGCAAGGTCTCACCTAAGTGATGCCTCTGCAGAGACACAAATGGAAGGAGTGTGGTCAGGAACGTAAGAAAGAGCAGATTTTATGCATGGGTGAAAGGTGAGACTTCCACAAGAGTGAGCAAAAGATAGAAGCTGGTGGGGAATCTTGAAGGGAGCACAGGGAGTAAAGGGGGGGAGGGTGAGTTCTTGGGGAGATGTGGGTGGGAAGCAGAAAGCTTGGATTTAGAGTTGTAGGTGAAATGAAGACAGTGGTGTGATTGCAAAAGAGTATTAGCATAGCTGAATGCAGAAAAAGAGCAGAACTGCAGAGTAAGTGCATTGGGCAGACAGAAAGCGAGTGAGAGGCAGAAAACACCAAGGTTGGACCACAGATGGATGGTGAATGTGAGGTAGATCAGTGCTAGATTTCTGAAAACAAAGCTTGAGGTTAGGCTGAGCAAATAAGAAGTGAGCAAAAGCAGATGGCAGGGTGGTTTGAGTCCCTGAAGATAAACAGGAGAGTTCAGTGCTTAGCAACTACAGTATTCCCAACAAAACATTAAATAACTCGTTCAAAAAAAAATTTTTTCCTCTTTGTTTTCTTTCTTTTTGGAGTGCAAAGCGTTGCTGGGTTTAGAGGTTTGGACTTGGACCTGATCTGGGAGGGGGAGCTGGGCCAGGATGGCCCAGTTTAATATGCTGGGCAGTGTGGTGCTAACAGCATGGGTTGAGTGCTGGACTCACTTTTAGATCCTGTTTCCTCAGTCTACAGGTACCTGCCTTTAATGCAGGTAATGCAGAGTGAGTAAAACAGCAGTATAGGTAGGTGGAGAGCCAGTGCAAAGCCTGGAGCCTGTTTTGCAGGAACCTGGATGTGACTCCTGCATGGGGCTGGCAGCTGGGGCTGCACTTAACAGAGCAGTGCCTGCTGAGATTATAGTTTCTTCTTTTCTAGTTGTACTTTTCTTGGAGGTTGGTTTCCATAATGTAATGCAGTAACGGGATGCTGACATGTAGCATGGTTGAGTTCAGCTCTGGGATGGCTTATTTGCATGAATGCCAATCAGGTGGTGCTGGCAACTGCCTTTTTTATTTAAAAAGGGAATCTCCCATGTCCCCTTGCTCTACCTGCCAGCTGATCAGCAGGAGATGGGACATCAGATCCCTGTCTTCTCTTGCAGTGTCTCTGGATTAAGACTCGGAGATGATAATGCCCAGGAGAGACAGGCACTGCAATCCAGCTGGATAATTTCCCTGATCTGCTTGTTGATGTGTTTTTCAAATGGCTGCAGTGTCAATGAAGTGAGCTGATGCCTGTGCCAAATTCCTACTGAACTCGCCCTGCTCCTTGCTTCCCAGCACAAATTTCCACCCACCATCCAATGCTTTGTACCCTTTGCTAACATGCAGTTCCCTGCAGTGCTCTCACACTTGTGGTTGCTGAGATGGTTTTGTGGGTTTCCCACACCCCTGGTAGCTGAGGAAGTTCCCTGTCCTTTTTTGTCCAGCTGGTGGCCTGGTCCTGCTGGACCCTGCAGGGAGAGTCTCCAGGGGTTCTGTATGTGGTGGTGTGCCCTGGATGAACAATGAAGAGGGGCATGTTCAGCTGCAGCTATGAAATTGGGAAGCAGTGCTGACTGCCAAGCCTGGAGAAGGATTTTTTCGAACAACTGGAGTGTAGAGCTTTGGCTTGCACACCTGAGAGTGCCAAGTGAACTACGAATTAACGTGTAAAAAGCCTTGGGCAAGTTCACAATTGTGTATGTTGTTATGAAGTCAATAACCAAGTTATGTCAGGTCTTTTGAGCTGAATACATTTTGTGATTTTTAATTCTCCTTTAAGCTTTTCTTCCCCTCTAACATGACATTTTTTTTGTTGTTTTTTCTCTACTCCCTCATTCCTCAGCACAGTAACCACACCTCTGTGTATTTCTTTGCTCACTGTAAGATAAATAGGGACAAGTTTTTTATAGATGCTGAGAATAAATGAGGTCCTCTGGAGTATTTCAGGAGGGACCAGGCCCCTAGAGCAGATTGGAAAGGGTCCAGGATTGCATATGGGCAGCAGGCTCTGAGGTTTGATGTGAGAGGTGAACAGTTCTTCCTTGTATCAGCTGCCTTTAAGTGGCTATAAAACAATTCACCACAGACTGGGAAAAGGTTGAAAACATATGGAATCATTCACTTGGCTACCTTTGAGCTAGAAAAGAAAATAAAGCTGTGTAATTTACCCAAAGTGTGTGTAGGTTACAGTGTCACTTTTTGGAGAGCTGTTTTAGAGTTGGGTGCTAAGGGAGATGTGTGTGCTGGGGCCTTCTTGGTTCAGGCAGGGGGCACTCTGATGGAGCTCCAGTTAGTTTCTGTACCCCCAAGGTGACTGGGATCTGGTAAATAATCTGCTGCTTGGGAATCAAATATTGTGGGTTGTTTCATTTTGTTCTGCACAGGAGGGACAGCAAAAAAATAAGGGAAGATGCAGTAGATGATTATGGGAGAACAGTCACACTTTGACCACTTGCTAGCCGAGTACTGTCTTGAATCCTGGCTGCATGAGATTGGGATTCTCCATGGTAAATCTACTTGGCTTTATTCCCTAAAAAGTGTGACAGTGGCAATCTGTGTCTCTGAAGGTGGCACTCCTTCCTCTTGGGCTGAATTGCCAAAATTCAAGATCATGGCTGAGAGCTTTCTCTTTCTCCCGAGCAGAACCACGATTTAATGGTGCAAGTCTGCTTATTGCAATTAACATGTAAACCCTGGTCTACTGAAAGGAGCAGAATTAAATGTTGATCTTGGTCAGGTTTTGAACTGCCTTTCCAGGCACAGTCTGAGTCGAGGGGCTGTTTTACAGCTCCCTGCCTGTGCCTCCTGCCTGTAGGGTTCCTGCCCAGCCTGCAGTGGTTTGCAGCTATAGGCACTGCCTCAGCTCACAGAACCACAGAACATCCTGAGCTGGAAGGGACCCAGAAGGATCCAGTCCAACTCCTAGTCCTGCACAGGACCATCCCCAAGAGTCACACCATGCGCCTGAGAGCATTGTCCAAACACTTCTTGACCTCTGTCAGGTTTGGTGCTCTGACCACTTCCCTTGGGAGCCTGTTCAGTACCCGACCACCCTCTGGGGGAAGAACCTTTTTTTTCTAATATCCAGCCTCAACCTCCCCTGACACAACTTCAGGTCATTCCCTTGGGTCCTGCCGCTGGTCACCACAGAGAAGAGGTCAGTGCCTGCTGCTTCATCAGAGATGAACATGTTGCCTTCATAATTGTGAGGGTTTTTTAAAAACTATTGTTATGTGAAGGAACAATGCTTGGCCCTTCAGACAGCTTCAATTACAGTGGTGACCATTATCCCAATTATCTTTTTCTTGCTGTACTTGTGAAGCACTTTAAGACTGTGAGACATATACATCCCCAGTAACAATAATTCTGTGTCCACAGATGTGAAAATAAGGCCAGACTTTTAAGCCTGTGCTGTTGTTTTTACAGTGGGTGTGCCAGACGTGGTGCCCTGCGCCATGAAGGTTTGCCTGTCTGCCATGGGTGGCAGTGCTCTTCACTAGTCCTTGGCATTTAGTTGGTGATGGGTGCTGATGGACATCTGGCACTGCAGTATCAGAGCTGGCAGATGAAAAATCCTTTGAGAAGATCACGTGAAGGGGCAGAGAGAAAATGGGAAAGCAGACATCATTAAGTGCCTGCTTGATCCTGATTTTTCTGACGTAGTTGTCTGGAGTGGAGGAGGGAACTGATCCAAGCAATCCCTTCCAGTTCTTGACCAGTGCTTGCTAACTTGCAATTGCTTTTTATAATCCCCACTTTAAATTGGATATTTGCATAAATTGGCATGAGCTGCACCAAAACAATCACAAAAGAAGCTGAACTGTACTGGATGCTGTTTCTGGTAGCACTGTCTGCAAACAAAACAAGATGTGCAGTACAAAACCTATTAACTCCATGTGCTATATTTATGCTTTGTGTGTTCAAGAACAGCATGTTGCTATGGGCCATCGTGTAATCCAAATTGCCTTGTGGGGGCTCAGAGGTTTAAACCATTCCAGAAGTTTCACAGCACTTTCTTCCCTCCAGAGGCCACCTGGCAGCACTGCAGATTTTCCACATGTGATTTTCATCTAAGGCCTTCCCCAGCTATATATAAATCACAATAGCAAAATTATCTGAGGATGCTGGTAACTGAAAAAAGCCCTTGGGGGCTGGGATGTAAACAGGCCTTTCCTGAGGGGATTTCATCTATGTTTCATTGACGCTAAATTCTTCCCTTGGATGCACTATGCAGTTCTTAAAATAAATGGTCTAAAACTGTTTTTAGGATGCTGCATAAGTGCTCTTTCATGTCTGAGCTACGCTGGGTCAGTTCTGCCTGAAAGGCTGGTGCTGTATTTCAGGTATTACCCAGAAGGTACCTACTGATGTATTGTCCATGACATGAGTGCCTGCCAAGTCGTCATGTGGTTGCTCTGAGGAGGGGGAAGTGGTGGCTTGTCTGGCTGAAGATACAAAAGGGGGAACTTTCTTTGTAACAGGACTTTGGGGTCACCCTCCACAATTTGTTTGTATCTGACATTAGAAGGCATGAACATTTTAGCTAAAAATTAGGAAATCCCAAAGGTGCTACTTGTGTAGCACTTCCTCAGTACTGCCAAAGTGTCACCATGTAAAAACAACAAAACAAAATAAATCAGTGTTTATTGTGACAGCTTCTAAGCATGGCTCTTTGCCTTGTGAGAAGACCCATCTTGCAGAAAGGAGCTCTAGGTCCCTCTTCCCACCCTTGCACAGGAGAAGGTTGTAAAGTAACTACATACTCTCCCCTGGTAGTGAACCCATCTCAGCTGGAACAGGCAAAGTTTGGGCCTTGCTGCTCTCCAGAGGGTTTCCTGGGAGGCTGTTGACTGATTCACCTTTTAAGTGGAGAGTCTTGTGCCCAGCCTGGAGCTGGGACTTCCCTCTGGAGGGGTTAAGGGATAACAGTCAGTCTACCTCAATAGGGGATCCCTCTGTGCAGATCAGAGAGCTCTGCAGTTATTTAGGTACCAGCAGATTAAAGTGGAAGTCTGTGAAGAATGTGGGCATAGAATCTGTATCCTCTAAGTGGATTCCAATACCATCATACATTAATTAGCAACTTATATCTACTGAAGTCCATAGGACACTGTTGCCTTTGCAAAGCTTTGGATTTCCTTGCCTTTTTTTTTCTTTTTTTTCCTCCCCCCCTCTCCTGACACCTGCAGTAAATGAAAGCCAACTGTGGTATAATTTCTCCCACTTGGTGCACTCAAACACAGGGAGTAGTTCCCCCCAGGAGAAAGTGGAGGAGGAGGAATCCAGGTGCTAAGACTGTCACTGTGAAGACCCTGCCGTCAGTGCAGGCACTTGGAAGCTCGAGGATAATGGAATTCCTCAAGTGGTTGTTACTGCCAGTCACCCTCTGGATATCTGGGCAAGACATCCCTGGTTTTCTGCCAGTGCACCCTCTGGCACATGAGGAGGCAGGCAGGAAATAAACAGCTACATGGAAACAGGTTTTTGTCATACCTGGGCAAAAGGTGCCACAGGAGAAACCTTTGTGGTGGTAGGAGAAAGGTGGTGATGG
Source organism: Myiotriccus ornatus (assembly GCA_036023395.1). Lineage (NCBI taxonomy): Eukaryota > Metazoa > Chordata > Aves > Passeriformes > Tyrannidae > Myiotriccus > Myiotriccus ornatus. Next base: position 7,458,242 of record JAYRBT010000005.1, read on the forward strand.
AAGTATCTGGCGGTGAGGCAGTGGATACAGCTGCTTCTCAGTTACATTTGGATTGGCAGGAAAGATAATACAAGTGTGGTTTTCTTATTTTTTTTATGTTTAGCTGGAGGGTGGCACCAAACAATTACTCTTGCCACGGCAAACGGTGCTGTTACTACCCCATCTAACAGAAGAGGTGCATTTGCAGTTAGTCCTGAGATTAAAAAATGAGAGGACTGGTGTTTTGTTAGCACTGGGTTGTGGACTAGGGACTAACAGACATTCCACAAAATTTGGCACCACTGCAGAGTTTTTGGCCCAAACCTTGTAACTCATTACCATAGGACTCTGCGTAAATCTTTCCACGGGCAGTTATTCGTAATAACTGGTACCTAAAACTGGTTGGTGATTGAAGGTGTGGTGTTTTTTTTTTCTTTAAATGCTAAAACTAGTTTTATTTGTGGTGCCTGATATCAGTGGTGGGTAGAGGTGATTAATTTCTTCTGAACTAAGTGGGCTTTAAAAAAAAATGCAGCAGGTGGATGATGTAGTGCTGTTACAGCTTTCCTTTAATGTAGGAAAGTGGAACGTAATTGCATCAAGTAGTGGTTTTGAAATATCAGATGTCCATTAGTGCATAATTAGCAAGTTAATGATGTGTTGCCAAACATGTGGTGACCTCCTTTTCTCCGCCAAACTTCTAGCCATTGTTGCTTATTGCATTAGCTTCTTGGAAAAAGCGCACCAGTGGCAGTATCTACTGGGCTTGTCTCCTTGAATTACTGGGAGTGGACTGGAGGTCTTTGTAATGCTGAACGTACGTGAAAATATTGTCCTTAATTTTTGCCGTTGCCCTGAGCACATCTGGGCCCAGAAAGTCTGGGCTACCTTGAAACACAGAAAATCTAACAAAAGCAAAAGGTGAATAAAAGGGAAATTCTGAGTGCTCCGTAAGTAGAAGTGAGTTAAATTCTTACAAATCTGGTTCCAATGGGCTGCAAGGAGACCAGGATCTGGCACCAAGTCCTTCTACGTGGTTTCCTGTGGTACATCCATAGTCCACAATTGTCTGAAGGAATAGTTACAGATTTACCTCTATATTTCATTCACCCAAGACTGACTAGCTTAGGAAAGCCAGGTTATTCACCAAAGTAAGTCTCTTGCAATAAGCTTGAATCCAAATGTGGACATTTTAATTGGAAATGGTTGCTGATTAGAAAAGAATGCTCCTGTGTTCATTTCTGACATAGTACATTATGTTAGGTCAAGTTCCTTTTGGTTCATATTAATGAGATGACTGCACTGATGATTTAAAAAAAAAAAATTAAAAAATTGTTCTCTTTAGCTACAAAGTCTCTATGTGTTTGGACAGCAAGTGTTGTCTAGGGTGAGCAATTGCACATTCCATCAGAACCAATTTCTGTGTTTGATTATGGGCTGACAAATAGCTTTGTGCACATTGCAGTATTATTCTAGGGATGATACTGGCCTTGGAAATGCTTCGTGCTCAATGGAAGATGCAGTACAGATTTCAGTGGATAAAGTAAAACACTTAAAATTTGCCTTAAAATTTGGCAGCTACAATTTAGATATTTGCCTGGAGCTTTTTTAGGGTAGTCAGCTGGACTTTTAAAGCCAAGAATTTTTTTTTGTCCCAAATCAAGCTTGAATTACCTTGAGCTGTAAGCATCTGGCATATCTCTATACTCCTGTGTTCCTTTTCTTTGCCATGTCCAAGTTGTTCTGCTGGTAACATCTGCCTTTGTTTTGGTCACCGACTCTCATTGTCATGCCTCCTTCCATGCTGGCTTTCACATAGATCTGCCTCCCTCTCTTGAAAGATTAAGTGATCTATCTCTCCCTTTTCCTGTTCTTTTTGGATATAGTTGGTTTCCCCCATGAAAAATGATGCCTGTCTCCTAATAAAGATGAGTTGTGTTGTGTACTGCTCTGGATGGTCTTATGGTGTTACCTTTAAAAATGTTGCTTCTGCTAGTGCTGTGTTAAGGTTTACAGCTATACAAGAAATATTTCTTGCTTTGCTCAGTCTGAAAGGCCCTGAGTTGTAGGGTACTGGACAGCCTATTGCTCCTGTTAAATATATATTGGGCCAAATTCTTGGCTTGCATAACTCTGCATACTCTGTACGTTTATGCTTGTTTGGACCATGTTCTTATTTACTTCAACTTATTACTCACAGCATCAAACTGTAAGTCAAATGGTAGAGTCACTCAGAATTCTTCAGTTTGCTGATGAAGTCAGGATTGTAGCTGATTTTGCCACCTCTGAAACTTACTCTTTGTTCTGAGCACAACCTAATCATAGAAAAATAGAATATAAAATATTGCCAGTTCTCCTTTACTTGAGATTTGGGGGCAGGGGAAGATGCATTAAAAAAGTTAGAGGTTACAGAACAAATTGGTGCCTTATTCTAGAGGAACACAGAAGTACTTAAAAGTGTACATGGGAATAAGAAAGCGACGTTTTCTTTGCAATAAATGTTTCCTAAACATAGGAGGCAAAATTTAGTAACAAAAATAATTTTTGCTTAACGCTGGGGGAAAGAGAAGAAATCTTCTTGTCCCCATTTGAAGAAGATCTTGCTAGATGCCAATCCCCTGGAGAATTTATTCAAGAAAACTGTGGTTGGTTTGTGGGGAGGGGGTGTTGGGAAATGAGGTTTGGAGATGGAAGTAAAAATCACCCATCTGAGCTCTGCCTGGGGATCAGCTGTGCTGTGCACACCTGCCCTGAGGTGCTGGAGAAGAGAATGTGAGTTTGGTACCACCTGACCTGGGTTTCCAACTCCCAGGTGGACAAACCAGACAGGGCTCCTCGATGGTCTGTACTGCCTTTGTAACACGCAGCCTTTTAGATGGGAAATGAGCGTGTTCATGTTCTGCTCACCAGGTACAGCTGTTAAATCAGATCCTACAAAGCAGGATCACTGAGTCCCGAGTACTCAGCTGTGTCAATGGTGGTAGTATCCAAATGCAACCTTGGTGTGTTTGAAAGAGGAAGACTACAAAAGCAACTTTCTGCAATGTGCAATCTTTTCCTTCTGAGCTCACTCACTCACTCTATTTGGGGCCTAAAATTACATGGGAATGAAACACCTTGACTTAATCCAATTTTGCTGTTAGTCCCTCTAGAGTAGTGGATTGGACTAGAGAAAGGCAGAAGGCCTTTTCCTATCTGAATTTTTCTGTGATTTCTCTAGCAGTTTGAGCAAAAAAAAAAATAAAATCTTAAATTTCCTCTGATAATATTAGCCTGCATGATTTTTGTTCTGTTGAGAAGAAATATGTTTGCTGGGAGAGTGGATTTCCAAATGGTCTTCCTTTTATTTCGATATTTATTTGAGGTGGTAAAAAGGGCAGACAGAATGTCAGGAACTGATGAATTTAAAGAAAGGTAAAAGAATCATCATTTAAACTAGGCAGAGAGTGGTGTCACCATTTGACAGTTTAAGGCCTTTAGAAATCTTTCCCATTTTGAGCTGGATAAAGCTGTGAAATGATAAGCAACCAGGGTTTTTTTTTTTGGTTGAGCTAGGTGAGGGAGGATTTTCCATATCTTTGTTTGAGAACAAGTCAACTAAAACGTGCCTTTCTTATTTTCAACCCTATCCCCACTTCCCCACTAACTGTGGGGGAACCAGTCAAGTAGAAAATGCAGATAATATAGACATGAACAATAGATTTGAAACTTGGGAAGACTACCTTAGCTTTGAAACTCAAATTGTGTTAAAATTAATTGCTTCTAGCAAAACACTCATTTGAATTAATTGGTGTGTTATTTTCCCACATAATACCATTTAAAGCTTCCTAGTTGTTTAAAGACCTTATTTTTGATCAATGGCTGGGATATTTCGTAGGTAAGCAGGTTTTTTTTCTGAGGTGAAATGTATATCTTGGAGGTGTAGTAGAGGAAGTCAAGGAATCATACCCTTGCTTGATCTTTAAAAGACTATTTTTAATCTTGACATCCTAAATAACTGTTTAAATCATCTACAAGAAGAAATATATCAATACCATGATCTTATATTAAAAAAACCCACCAGATGTGACTGGCAGAGTATGTGTATTTATAGCTTCTCTATTGCTGCTGTAATCTACATTCATTTCTCTGTGACTCCAGAGTTGTACAAGCAAGACTGCATCTCTTAAAAGCATTTGAATGATTACTTGTTCATGTCAGTGTGTGTAGTGAAGCAAAGGAAAATTCTTCTCCTTTCCTCCATTAATATACCCTGTAAATAAATAGTTTTCTGATCTACATCATGCATATTCATGCTGTAGAAAATCTGTGATCTCTTATGGCCTTGGGTGAACTGTGGTTTTTTTATTACTATTTTTCCTCGATGCCTTTTTAGAAACGGAAAATGCACTTTAAAGTTCTCTGTAGCAAAAGATGCTGCAGAGTATGATGAGCAATTAGAATATGCTTATTTTAGAAGGTTGCTTAAAAGAGACTTAACAGTAGGAAAAATTGGTGCAAACTCTGCTGTTTAGAAGTGGTGCACCTGGGTTCTGATACATTATGCTCATGTGAAGAGGACAGGACTGGGTCTCTTTGGAGCACCCATTTAGCTGTCGGCAAGTGATTAAGTGGCACTTGACTATGTTCTGCAATGTGTGGAAAAGTCTGATCTTTGGCTTCTTAAACTAGAAGCTGTGAAGTAAGAACGAAGGAAAGAAATTTGTGGAACGAAGTTAATCATGTTTTGGGTTTGCACTTTTCCCACTCTTTTTATTTTAGACCGAAAACAAAGTGCGTCTTTAGTGAACTGGAATGATCAGCTACCTAGAGACATTTCCATTAAAGGTTTCTACTGCAGTATCATTTTAGAAGCTGCTTTTTTAGTTTTCTTTAGAATGGAAATGTGCTGATAAGGAGGGGGGGGGAAAAAATCCTTTCCCCACTATATTTTTCCTGGGGGATTATTTTTATTACCGATGTGCATGAATTACAGTAGGATGCGGTAGCTGGATCAGGCATTAATACATCCCTTCAGTGTAACGTTTCAGCCCTAAGATTAATCTAAATCTACCCAGGCATCTAAAAGCAAATGAGAGGAAGTAGGAAATGAAGGCTGAAAAAGAAAAGGGGGTGAGGGAAGAGGAGATCTATCTCAGGAGCATGATTTTTGTAGTTTTCCGGGATTATAGTGAGATCTGGGAGTGCTGGAATATACAGTCTCTGGATTCTGTAGAAATACAACCCAAAACATTAAGTGCCAAAAAAATGCCTTTTGGCCAGCCCTCTAAAAAATGTTAGTGACCTGTTTGTTCTTTTCCACAGCACAAAGATCATGTGCTCAACCAGGAAGGAGACTGGGCACTGTAGTTTGTATTGGGGCAGGAAGATTTGGGGAACTCATGTCGAAGTCCTCTTGTCTGCAGAGACAATGGGGAAGGGTGAGACGTCAAGGTCACTAAAACTTGACTTCTTTCCTTGTCTGAGCCTGTATCTTTGTTCCTCAGTTTTCCCCTCCTTCATCCCTGTGCCTTTGAGAACATGGGGAAAACTAAAAATGATATTTTATTTTTTTTTTTAGATTTTTGGTGTTTTGGAGAACCATTATTGTCTGGGAGCCCCGAGGCAGAGACTCCTACTGCTCTGAGCTCTTTCCTTCCCCTGCTTATGCTGGTTATGTTGAGATGGCAGGGAACACTGTCACTGCCTTTTCCCACACAGGTGTGCAGTGCTTAGTGTGACAGTGTCCCACCCGCACTGGGGGCCTCTCCAGATGCAGATTAATAAAGACTAAAGATGATAAAATTTTTTGAACAGTCACAGCTCATCAAATAAACTCCTACCACACTTAAAAATTTAAAAAAACCAAAATAATCCATTTTAAAGGCAAAATTAGCCACACAGCACCTGCCCTGATTTTTTTTTTTCTTTTTCTTTTTTTTTTTTTCTCTAAAGTAGCACATCTCCTTGCTGACGCTTGACTGCAGTGACTCATCATAGGAGGCTAAATCAGCCATGGAGCGTAATGCAGCGTGACTGATTTAGCCAGTTCTGATGCAGCATGATGAGAGTAACTTGGACCAGGAAATTTCAGCTTTCTCCCTCCTCTCCCAGGCTAAGAACAAAGGCAAAGTTAAGCATCTTTCCAGCAGTTAAGTATCTTGCTTAAGGGTGAAGCTTTTTGTTTGTTTTCTGTCAACTGAGAACCTTGTGTGTAGGAAATAAACATTAAGATCTTGAACCAGAACTATGGAGGGATGTGCAGGCAGAGCTTGTTAAAAATATCTGAGTATAACAAGTCTTTAGTGCCTTCTTCCCCTCAATTACTCAAATCTGTGATGAGGATTTTTGAAGATAATTCCTTAAAATATTGCTTTGTGTGGTATAACATACATGGAATATACATGCTGTTTATGGTCACACTGGCAATGTGTACACATTTGAGACCTGACTAAATTACATCTGCTCATCCAGTTACTCTGCATCAGCTGAGCCACCCAGGCTGCCTCTGGGCTCTTGTGATGCCCTTCTGGTCAGAGGCAGTAACATCATCCTGCCCAAACACCTTTTCCTGGGATTTAAGCACAGATAATTTGTTTCACAAAGGGTGAGCATATTGAACGACAGGAATCCTCCCAGGTGAGAGGCTCCTCAGGACTGAGCAATCTGATTGTGTGTCTGAGCTTTTGTTCTTGGATGCTCTGTGCTTTTCTGCCAACACGAAGGGAAGTTTGCTTTATACTCCAATCACTGAAATTTAGACCAGACCATAGTGCAGAATATCAATCAAATGGTGCATTTTGAGATGAAATGGAGGAGTAGGCTCAGAGGCAGAGGGTGAGAGTTTCCCGTCTGTGCTGCGTGTTCTCGTTTTTGGAAAATCAAGTTGGAAGCGAGTCCCACTGAACAAGAGTGGCCATATTTTGGAAAGGGGAAATGTACCCAAATAATCCTGTTCAAGAATATAATTGGGGTGTTTGAAATAACCAGCATCATTTGAAACTGGATCCTAAAATGGAAGAACAGAAAATAGAGAGGTACGAAGAAGGAGCTTTTCTAAATACTTGTGTTTCTCCAGTTGTTTGCCTGAATCACGTCAGAGAACAAAGCGTGAGGGGCTTATGCTGTTCTTGCCAAATGCAGATATTAGGGTAATGATGAGGAACTCTGCTTACACAGTCTTTTCTGCCTTGAATATGGTCCCTGGCATCTCTTCTTACTGAGCATCAGTGATTTAGGAGTCTTGCAACAGGGACTTTTGGTGCAAGTATCTTTCAATCAGCTTGAAGTGCTGTCCTTGGGTATATGTGTATACATATATATTCATATAAAAATATATATTCTTTTTCTTTTAAGACCAGAGGTAGAGTGAAGAAAATGGGTTTAACTTCACAATTGCCTTAAATCCTTCCTGGGATCAGCTTCTGAGCCCAGGAAAATCAACTGTCAACCCATAGTCCAACAGAACATCCTGCGAAACTACATCTGATTTTTTTTTCTACTACTTCCAAGAATTTTGATATTAAAAGAGATATTTCAACCTTGGAATTCAGCAAATAACCTCCTCTAACTTCAAGTAAAGAGGAAAAATTCATTATAAGATATACAGATATTTGTTTTTCTCCCTTATTGCTGCTCTGTGAAGGGTAGATGTGTCGACAGCTGTTTCTGCACAACATGTGCTAGTTCAAGTACCTCTCTTGTGCTGGTTCCCATGCACTGGTTTTGAAATACTCATTGATTGCATTTTTTCTCAAGGTTTGTTTCACAATACAGCTCAAGATTTTTAGATATTAGTATAATAATGATTGTGATCTACACATTGCTCTGCAGCCTGAAGAATGTCTTTGTATAACCAGAAACTCTTCAACTGAACTGCATCTTGTTAGATACAGTGGTGAGCCAGGATAGCTCAGTTCAGAGTCTTTTGTGGAGGCCAAAACTTAGTTATCTTTTTTCTGATAGTTTTGTATAAGACATATGATGTTAGCTCCCTAAAGGACCTAAAAAAAAAACCAACCAAACAAAACAACATCACGAATTCTGATTTTTTGCTCTTACATGATCAAAGGAGTGGAAAGCAGAGTTGTGTAGTGAACAGTGAGGATCATAGGCATATTATCCCGTCACTTGGAGTCAGGCTTACTGACTATCCACCACAGATATCTGTATTGAATCTGAAAGAAATACCTGAAGACAACTTTGTGCTAAAGGGTAGAGCCCAATAATGATGTTTAATAATGATGTATGAACTTGAAATAGGAAAATAGGATGGCATAACCAATGCATTTACAGAGAGGGCAGGATTGGTGAGCAATTGGTGTGTGGGTTGGGTTTCTGCTCACAGGAGGGTGGATTTGTGGATGCAGGATGAGAAAAATGTTATGTGTAGCAGAGCAGATGTTCAGGAACTGCAGAATGCAAAAATTCCAAGACTTCAGCAATTTGTTTATTAAACAAATCAGTATTTAAATAAGCTGCACTGATTTTTTTCATTCATCTAATATATCCTATATTTTCTTCAATTTCTATCTCTGTGCATACTTAAAATTTTACTCCCCTGTACAGCTTAGTTAAAATATTTTAAGTGTTGCACTCTTGTTAGTTTTAACATTTAAACAGTACTTTATTAAGCAATTGAATTGTCTTCATCACCTTCTACAAAAATACCAAACACTTTTACATATTTATCTAGTATTTCTGCCAACACATGCCAGCTACCTTACAAACATACTTAGTTCACTATAAGTAACTTAAATACTAAGCACAGATTTAAGAAATGGTTGTCCTGTGTGTGTCAAGTGACAATTCTGTGCTTTTTTTTTTTTTTTGCTAGTACTAAGCTTGATTTTTTTGCCTCGGTGATGCAGAATCTCACAGACTGCAGTACACAAACAGTGAGTTCATGTTTCCACTGCAGTCCTTTCACTACTGAGAAGTTAATAGTGAGTGGTGCTCTTCAGTGTCTTGCTCTTCACTGGAAATCCTGTTATTTATGCTTGTTCCCAGGGGCCTGGGGTTATATCTGGGGTTTAACTCTATTGGGAGGTGATAGATGATGTGTTGTTGTCTTCAGCAAGAACCAATTTAAGCCTGAAATTCTTGTCAGGCCCACTCTTTCCAGCCTCCTCCAACATAATGTCTTTCCAGCCTGAGGCCATCTTCCTGCCCACCGCCGCTCCTGTAGGATGTATGAATTTTATTTTGAAACCCACAATTATTTTTTTAATAACTGTGTGAAGGTGTTTATAAAACTATTTTAAGTGAGGGGTGATGTGTTGGTGCAGCACTGCACAGAGTATCGTGGGTTGGAGGGTGTGCTCTGGGGATCACCTCCCCTGCTTCCCGGCCAAGGCTGGGCTTGGCTACCGTCTCCATGGCTTGTGAACTCTGTGTCCTTGGATAAGCTGTTGAACACTCTGTGTCCTCCTGTGTGTACGAGAATGCTTATCTCACAGGTAGGGATTAATCAGTGTTCGAAAAGTAATTTGAGATCCTTGATGAAAAGCACTGTGTAAGAGGAAAATATGTGACCGTGCACCAGTGTCTTGGAGATTGTGATCACCCCCATTTCCCTTCCCGAGCTTAAGGGAAAGTGGTGAGAGGGTTTGTAAAGGAGGGGGAAACACGCTTCTCTCTGTGTGTTTCTTTACAACACAAAGCACCAGCTACCCCTAAAACCCATGTGTGTTTATCTTGCATATGTTGTTGTGTGGTTTCAGTTATCTTTGCAAGAAAATGACTGTTCCGGCTCCTGAGAGCTGTTTAAGCGATTATGACCTAAGTTAGTTCACAACAACCATCCTTTACAGCGCTTAATCGATAAACCCTGAAAGCAAACTAATCTTCATTTACTTTTGGAGGCCACTGCAGGAAAAGAAGAATTGTCAGATAAAGCTGGGGATCAGCAATCCTACCTCAAGGCCAGGGGTCAGATATTAGTACACAGAGACTGTAAATATAGTTTGGTTGAGCAGATGCTAAAATAAGTATGGTGGGAAATTATACCTCCAGGGGACAACGCTTTAATGCATGCAATAAGTGATAAGATAAGCTTCTTTATTACCAGAAGAATGAATTTAAAAGCCATATATAATTTGTCTTCATGCTTAGGGGAATGAGGGAAGAGAGTGGACTATTAGGTGGAGATAAGTGGCTCATTGGAATATTGTATTAATATTGTGCTATTTCCAGGAGATATGAGGTACGTTAACTGAGGGATGGCAGGCAGGATACCCCAGGTAAAACACAAATCAAAGGGATGTTTAGCATGGTTTGCTTCCTATTATGGAAAGTTTTCTTCATGGAAAGTTTTCTTCATACAAACTTGGTTCCCACTTTGGAGTTGTTAGCAATTAAATGTGAAGGGTGTGGATACTACAGAGGATACTGCATCACAGATTACTACTCCTGTGTGATGTAAATGGGCCGAACTCTGTAGATGTCTTCCCAGTTCCACGGCAGAATCTGTCTCCAAGCTTTAGAAATGCAATCTTCTGAAGCCCTCACATCACCTCCCTGTGAACAAACAGGCATGACAGGTTATAGGATCTACCTTTGAAAAATAAACTTGATCCGTGTTCACAGTAAACAGAGGGCTAATGGTGGTGACAGTATTTTATAACCACACTGTGTTTGTGGTTAAGACTCCTCTTCCACCTCCATTTTTCTTAATTTCCTGGTTCTTCCCAATTCTTTTAAATTGTGAAGCACTTGAAAGAAAAAAGAATATTGTGATTGTATCTGTTCTCATATACCTGACCTCAAGGATAATAAATATAGGGTTTCCTATATACAAAAAGGCCTATTCAGTAGTTTCTTCTCTCTTTTTATTATTTTTGTTTTTAAATGAAAGAAGATGATGGTGGATATACTTTACCTCCAGTGTTGGCAGAGAGAGGATACTTGTCATTTGACCAGACAGGAGATGAATACTGGAAGGGACATTTACTATGTATGTATCTAAAAGTAGAATCAGAATTTCTTTGCTGTGTGTGCTGCGTGTTTATGTTGAGGCAAATGCCAAAACTTCCAATTATTGTGCTTGCATGTTGCAATTTTTTGGCAGTCCTAATGGGCAAAACCCTCAGATTTTCTCTGAAACAGCTGTGTATGGTCTTGCACTGTACATATTACTTTTGAAAATTGAGAGTAGCCTCCTTATTAATAATGAGAAAACTCGACATAGTAAAATTGATGACTCAATCGTAATTTAATTTTGTCTGTGTATAATTTGGAATTTGCAAATGCCCCCTTTGTCCACCATCTTGTTTGACTGGGACATCGCTTCATTAAGAATCTCTGAATCCGGCCAGGAGAAATCCTTCCTTGGAGGGCTTTCACGTAGCTTTTCATTGGGTGAATAATTGAGTTCCTAGAGGACCTATCTGATTTGAAGGCCAAAACTTCCTTGTAAAACAGGCTATATAAAAGTAGTATAAATCACAGCGAGAGATGAAACGGTGCATTTAAATGCGCTCTAAGAAAGAAAGAAACCGCAGTATAGTGAAGTTTTTTGATTGTTCACTAGCCAAGTATCCATGTTATTTAGGAATCGTCTTGATGTTAACCTTTTTGAAAACCTTTATGTATATTGATGATCTCATTCTATTTAACTTCACCTTCAAAAACATATATCTTAAATTCAGTGACTACTTTGTCCAATTTAAATGTATTTCACCTTATCAATTTCTTTTGCTGTGCCAACTTTATTTCGTCTTCTCATCCCAATGCTGTGGATAATTGACAATTGATGATAAGCTTTACAGAGGAGATTAGGATAAAATTATGTTTCATTAGGCTGGAGTCATACAGAAGTGCCTAGCCATGGATAAAAGACAGTGGTACAACTCTTGTCCCACGGAATGTGGAGTGTGAGGGGTGAACTGAAGGTCACACATAAAAGCAGAATTATAAATATATTTCTGTAGGACTATATAAATTACTTACAACTGTTTCTCCATGAGTTTTACCAACCTGATAAAACTTGTCTTTTGCTGATGTACAGCAACTTATCACTATATCCTCCTTATCTTCTTTCCTTTCTCATTCCTTCCTTTCCTGTCTCCCCCACCATATGCATGTTATTCTAACAGCAGACTAGAGGACCTCAGTGTTTATGTGCATTTATTTCAGAAAAAAATTGTCTTGTAAACAGGAAAAGACTTGTTAAGGAGAATTAGTGAGAGATCAAGAGCTGAACGCTAAAAAACTTCCCCAGAGACAGAGATGTATCAGTAATTCCCAGAAGTCTTTGATTCTGAAAGGGTACTATCTCCATCTTATTAGTCTACCTGGAGGGTGTGAATTGATCAGGTTTTAGGTTCTGGTTATTAAGGGTCAGTGTTAGTCTTTGCATCCTGTAATCTATCAAAGGCCATTAGTATAGGTCGTTCTGTTTCATTAAAAACACTTCAAAGGAGAAAACATTCCAGGATGTTCATGCTTAACTCTTGATTTCTGGAGAGTGATTGTCAGTACACTGAGGCCTTGACTCCTGTTGTGCAAGTTCTCAAAGTTTTGTTGTAACTTTGTTAATCTAACAAGTCACAATTGATAATTGTGTATTCTATGATTCCGAGTTATCCAAGTAATTAATATTTTAAAAAAACCCACAAAACCACAAACCAACAACCAACAAAAAGCACACCCAAAACCCTAAAAACAAACCCCAACCACCTGAAAATAAATATGAAACATAAGAGATGAAATCAGCAGTGGTTTTTTGAGTTTAGCAGTTGAGGCAGTGAGAGAATGAAAACATGCCATGAGCAGGCAGATCTCTCTGAATGCCCTCTGGTCAGTGTCATGGGAACTTCAACAGGCTAGGGCCTTAAAAACTAAAGATGGTTTACTTTTATCTCATTTCTCTGGATACAAATTGAGTCTGACAGTGGTAAGTCTCTGCAAAAAGCCTTACTACAGTAAATGTGAGAAACCTTTGGGTTTCTGCTGGTGCAGATCCTGAAATGAGTGTGGATATTTGAGTCTAGGGGTTTTTCAGTTGGGGCTATTCATTTTGGATTTTTTGGTTTTGTGGGTTTTTGTTTTGTTTTGGGGGTTTTTTGTGTGTTTGTTTGTTTTGTTGTTTGGTGTTTTTTTGAGCTGGTACCATGGATGGTTGATCTCTTTGGAGACACATGACTAGAAGAATCTTTTTCTCCTGAATCTCTCCTGAAAATATGGATTTTTTTTTTTTTTCTTTCCTTTGACCAGCTTTAGGAACCTGATTATCCAGGTTCTGCCACTGTGGAATCAGTCTTGGGAAGAGCTTACGAAGTTATAATTAGATTTCTGCCTGTTAAGCTTCCAAATGTACAACTTCCACGGATGTATATGCGGCGCCTCTTGCCTGGTTTCAAACTCCTGCCAAGTTCTTGCCTTGAATTTAAGACATCAGGAGGTAGAAAAGAGACAGCAGAGCACCTTAACTTAGATGGAGGGAAACGTATTATGGGAGACATATTTCTGCTGTCAAAAGCTCAGCCACCAGTCATCTGTAAACAGATTCCCCTTGGTCACCACTGAACAAGGTCATCACACTTCACTAATGGAGATAGGCACAGAGGGATTATTTTTTTGTTACTTCCTTTTATTCTTAGCGTTGTTTTCCTCATAATTTTAATCTGAGTAAGACAAAGTGACCCAAGAAAGCGTTCATGGGAGTTGAGTGGCTGATGCACTGGATTTGCAGCCCTTGAGACCTATCTTCAAATACTAGTCTGCCTTCCAGATGAAAATGAGCTTGCTACCTGTCTGCTCTGATGCTGGATTTTGCACCTTTGGTAAAAATGCTGCAAGTTTTGGCTTGGCTGACTGCTGGCAGGTTTACAAAGGGAGACGTGGTGCTGCTCAGGTGTTTGCAGTGATGGATGCTGTATCAGTACTGCAGGAGACACTGGTCAGGAGAAAGGTGAAATGTCAGAACCAATCTGTTTTAGGAAAAGACACTTTCTGAGGGAGGCTGGCTTACACTGAATTTTTAACAGCACAGTCTGCTTTCCTTTCCCTACATGTATCTAAACATAACTTTATTCATCTAGGAGGTATCCTCTTGTCTCCCTCATTTCCATTAATGCAGAGTTGGATTTCAACAGCAGGCAAACTGGTGTTTACCACGGCAGCGCTTGCCATGTTGACAGTGCTGAGTGATTCTTAAGTGTTCAGTAAATCAGTGAAATTTTCTGAACAGTGGGAAGTTTTGATGTCATTAACAAAAGATGCATGTTAACTAGCAGCTGCAAATTAATTAGAAAAATAAATTAAAGTTGCTCCTTTTTTTTTTTTTTTTTTTTTTTAAATCTCCTTTCTGCTTCATGCTGTGTGAACCAGCCAGTCTAGAGCAAGGATGTCCAAATAGCCCAAACGTCCAGAGCTTTCAGGATCTGAATACTTTCTGAGCATTGACTGTTTTATGCCCTGCACTGGCTGCTTCTGGAATATTATGGTTCAGAGCATTGCCTGTCTTACCTTGCTTTTTCCTGTCGGTTTTCATAACGTGCTCATCTGGGGAGCACACGAACACCTTTCAGTTCTGCGGGAGCCAGGACAGACTCTGTACCCTGTGTGAGCAGGGT
>JAYRBT010000005.1:7472875-7501838 GCA_036023395.1 Myiotriccus ornatus
TGGCCTTCATTTGTGCTGAAGGATCCCATCCAAAACCAGGCAAATGGGATCAGGGAAGGCAAGGCAAACAGCGCTCAGTGTGTAATGATACCAATAAATGAGTGTTTGCTTCATGTTTCAGAATACAGGAAATCATTTTATAAACTTGTTAGGGTTGCATTTAAGCAATAACTTCCTACTTTCTTTTAAAGGGAAGCAGTCTTACTTTATTTCCATTTGCTGCTTCTAGCTGTGTCAGCTTCTTTAATTATTGCTATTTAATTACGTCTTAGCATTTGAACTCTCCTCGTTAACCTTCATGAGACTGAGACACCTAGGATAATGCAATGGCAAAGCCAACATCTTGTGTAATTTTTTTTTTTTCACTCCACCCCCTTCCCAAATCTCTGGAATTCATTAATTGAATGTTAGAGCATCTGGGTCACTTGAGTATTCGAATCATGCAGCAGCATGGGTAGTGTTAGCCTGCTATGGCTCAATAAACCTCTCATTCTCTTGTTCACGGTTCATTTGAATTTTGCAGAAAACTCTGGAAAAAAAGGATGAGGCATTCAAATAAAAACGGTGCAGATAATGGTAGGAGGCGATGAAGAACTCAGACAAGTGTTTACCCTCAGTGCTGTGTGTATGTGGCACTGTCATCCCTCTCATTGCAAAAGGGAATGGGCTTTAGAGCAGAAACCCACAAGCAAGAGTACCTAGGCTCTGTTCCTCTGTGACCTTTAGCTGTCACTGTAGCTCTCCTCTCTAACTGAGAGCAGAGTTCTTAGTTTATGCTGCTAAAGTAGCAGAGCCTAATTTCTCATTTGACAAGTGCTCTAAGATCCTGTGAGGAAAGGTATAATAAAAGTGCAAAATAAAACTATATGTGGCAGTATTACTCCTGATTCTAATGGATTTTAGTAGGATCTTTAATCCCTTTATCTACCATGAATAGATGCATTGTCTCTAAAAGAAGCTTTAAGCTCTTTCACTTCACTTTGGTAGCACCTTGGCAATGCAAATATGCCTTTAGAGTGTGTCTGACTCTGGAAAATGAAAGTGGAGGAATAAAGTATAATGACTGTGATGGGGTTTCTTTAATGCAGTTGCTGGACCTAAGAAGGACGTTTATAGTTTCCCCCCATTTCTTTGCTCTCCACACCCCAAAGATATGGCTCATGCTGCCTTTTCTCCCGACACAGAGTATTCCCAGGACCTGGCTTGGATTAGGCAGTCATGGAATAAAACTTACACTGTATGACACCTAACAAAATTATATCTCTGAACTGAGGTTTTACTTCAATCCCTCAGCTGCGAAACTCCTGTGTGAAGGAGAAGCAGGATGAAGCTTTCCCACTGAGAATTGCTTGTGGTAAATATGGATGCACTAGTGGTAGGGAAGGGCTGACCTTTACTGCACAGAGGGAGAAAGAGGGAAAGACTAAACTATGGATTCATCGTAACTAAATGTGAGCATTCACCTCAGCTGCTCAGGCTGGAAAACTCCACGTTCCTTTTGCAGTCAGAGACTGGAAGCTGCAAAGGGTGCCTGATCCCACTAACACCTGCTTCGCCCTCTGGAGGTGGTTGGCTCATCACTTAAATAGTTAAAGCCAGGTGGGATGAATCCTGGTTGAAAGCCAAGGTACAGGAAGGCAGTTAGGTGCCTGACTCCTCCTTTATCATCCAAATCCCATGGGTTCAAAAAGGACAGAGCTTTTTCTGAGTATCTTTTTGGATGCGTTCCTGTCTAATCTCTTTCCTGAATCCTCAGTACTTCCTTTGTCAGACTTTGCTCTCCTGTGCTTTTCCAAGGAGCCAGAGGAACTCTCCATTCCTCTGCCTGAGGCCATAACTGACCTTTTTTCCATGTGACATTTGTTACTAGTGCTGGCAAAGGAGCTCTCACATCAGCTTGACTCTGTGCTGTCTGAGTGCTGGGACTGATGTACAAACCTTGCCATTGTCAGCACACTAAAGGGATTCAAGGTTTCTACTTTGAATGGGAGAGGATAGTTCTCCTTTGAATTTAGGATCTGAGTCACTGTGCCTGACCCAGATAAGGCTGTGGGTTGCTCAGTCATGCAGTGAAAATTCTCTGCTTTTCTTCAGGGACAGAGTTGTGTTGTGCTTTCCAGTGGTCACATCAGGCTGTCACCACTCAAGTTGAGTGTCACTGTTCTGGCACTCCTGCAGTTCATATCTGCTGCAGAAGTAGCATCCCTACTGAGCCTGTCACTGCTTCTTTTGGCTGCTTGTTATTTCTTGCTGAATTTAGTGATGCTTTGGATTTTCCAAGGACTGGTTCTTCCTCTCCCAGTCCTTGATAATTAGGAGTCTGGAACAGATGCTTATTTTGTCGTCTTCTTTACTGTTTGCATTCTGCATTTGTTGAGCTTCAGTTAGACTCTCTCTCCATCCATACATAACCGAGTGAAACCTCCTCCCTAGAAACCTTTGATGTTGTCTCTCTATATAGACCTTGCATTACCTCGAAGGAGGCTGTTGAAACAAGCTATTTCACTGCTTTCCTTTTGTTAAGAGCTTGATTTTTTATTTTTTTTTACCCTTCATGGAGAAGTAAACAGTTTTCTTTTCTCATCTTGTCTTTTTCCACCCACCCCCCCCTCTTTTCTTGTCTGAAACTGAAGTAGAAAAGAGGAGTGGAAGAGCCATAAGCCGTGTAAAGAAAATGACAGATTGCTCTGTGTCACTAACTCTGCAGAACAGGTCACCAGTCAGAGACATGAGCCTCCTATTGCCTATGCTCAGTGTTTCATATTTTTTATTTGTCTTTACTGTTATGTATCTGATGTAGACATGCATTTTTTTGACGATCACCAGCCAATAATTCCACATTTGTCAAAGAGAAAATGAGGTAGTCATTGTGTGGCCTGGTATTACTGGGAGGGCAGATTAGATTTACTCAAAAATGGTGGCATTTTATGGTTACTTTTATGCTCTGTAAGTAGAGGAAGAGACAGATTGAAGAGATTACTTTACAAAAAATTCCATTTCAAGTCACTGGGGAAGCAGGTAACCTTCAGATCTGAGCTTTGCATAAGAATGCCGTGGAAGAGGGGGGATTTCTATTAGCACTGCCAGCTTCTTTACAAAAATACATCTGCTGCTCTACATCTGCCTTCCTCCTTGCCTGTTTTCTCCCTTCCACCCACCTTGTCCCCTGGCAGTGGCATTAGAGATGAGCCAGTGACTCGGGGCCATTCCTTAGCCGAGGCAAGTAGTCAGAGTTCCACTGGCTCCAGTGGAGCGGTAACGATTCATGCTGGCTGAAGGATGGTCCCCCGTGGTTTGAGCCTGACCCAGCGGGTTTTTTTATCAGCAGTCCTGGGATTTTTGTTTGGTTTTCTGTGGTGGCAGAGGTCGCTTGTAAAGTTTTCACCTGCATCCAAAGTTTGAGGCTGTTTGTGACTGCGGTATTAATGTTTTTCAGAATGGTTCTGAATCAGAAGCTGGGTGAACTGGTTTAGGGAGACAGTAAGTCTGGCTTCTGATTGAAAAATCTATGGATTTTTTAAAACAAACAATAATAAAAAGCCTATTTGTCAGAAGCAGGAGGGAATTTGCTGGGAAAGGATCTGTTTCTGTGTACAATGTGCTTTTCTTATTCCATAGGTTTTCAATAGAGACTATTACTGGAGGCTAGATGGACCTTTGTGTTATCCAGATCATGTGTCATCAAGTCAGGTTTTTATTCTCCTATTTATGCTTAGATTGTGGAAGAATGGAACTATTCTGCCACTTTCGTGACAGCATTTGAGGAAGGACTGTGGTTTTTTGCAGGGTATACCCCAGTGCATCTCTTATTTCTTCAGTAAGGAAACAAAACAACCACTGTAAAAATGCTTTAATAATATTGACTGCTTTCATGCAAAACCAAAAAAGAGTGATCTTGTGACTATTAGCAATACTTTTGGGTGACAGCTGAGTTAAAAATAGGAACTTCTGGATGCTTTTTAATCCAAACATCAAAACTATATCCACCTTTATGCTTGAGCTGTGCACCTGCATAGGACTATTTCAAGAGCAATAAATGAAATCAGAATGTGGCCCATCGTGCTTCCCTATACCCACCACAAAAAAATAAATTGAGGCAATTAGATTAAAATAGCTGTGTGTCAAGCTCAGATGGGTGGCTATCCAAATATCCACCAAACAGTGTTTGTTCTGATAAAGATTCAAGGATAATCTTTCGCCACTGTTTTAATTAGGTTTAAAGAAAAAATAGTTTTATGTTCCATCTGTGACTCCTGTGCATTTATTTTTCCCAGGTACTTCAGGTAATTGCCCGTATTCCCCAGATTTACCATATTTAACTTCTTCCTGCTTTTTAGTCTTCTGAAATGCAGCACCAGTTTCTTCACACCGATTCACGTGACGCAGCAAGCTACACGAAATCCCAATTGCAGCTTGGGCTTACCTTGTTAGTCACAGAAACTCCAAGTGGTAGGACACTCTGCTGTACTGGCTGGTCGATAAGCACACAGGGGAATCATGGATCTGCTGAGGTCAATGGCAGAATTATCTTTTTTCCACAATTTCGTGCCTCGGGAGAAATACTACTTACCTGAAAGGCCTGAAGATGTGGAACAGGCAGGACAGGCAGCTAAACCTGGGAAAGGGAACCGAGAGGTCAAGCAAGCAGGCTGTTGTTTGGGCTGTGATGAAGCCCTGGGGCTGGAGATCTGTTGAAACCTGCACCAGCTCCATCAGCTGGTTATGAGGGATTGGTGTTTTATCACAGCCCTTTGGACTCTATCTCCATTTTTGCCCAAATTGTCTCACTTCAGAAGCGAGAGATGACCCTTCTTCTCATTTGTGATGGTATCTGGGTACTCTGTTATCTACACCTGCTTACATAAACAACCCCTCTGTAGAGTTAGCTGTCCAACTATGAGACAAGCAGTGGATCTTGTGACAGGTCTGGTATTTACATATCTGTGTTACCCTCTCCTGTCACAGTATTTTTTCATTTAATTCCTTGGCCCAGCTGTTGTTGTAGTAGATAACTCTAAGGTTTGCATTGCTGTAACTTGGTGATCTGTTTGGTTCCTAAGTAAAATAGGCCTTGTTCTTTTTTTTTTTTTTTTTTAAATTGAGGAAATTTAACTTTGTGTGAGCTCTGAACACAAATAGAACAACTGCTGTTGAGCTTGTCAGCCCTGGCAGTGTCCTGTTGAGAGGCCTCCTGGTGTCAAGTGCACTTGCCTTCTCAATATGAAAAGGAATTTATATTTGTAATGAATATTCATACAAGAACGACATGGGTGATCCACAGATAAAACAAAGGTTTTTAGCCTCACAAAAGCAGTACTGTGAGAATAAAGTATGAAGGGAATCTTAAATCATAGAGCTCAGTCTTATCTCATCACAGGAGCCAACGGGTGCAATTCTGCCCAAATTGATGGAGTGGCTTTCATTTACCCCAGCAGTGAATTTGTTACCTACCCAGCCGGACCTAATACTTTTTGACATGAATAGATGAGAGGATCAGTCTATTAATGCAGAAGATTTAGTAGCTATTTGGTGAGTTTTCCCCCATCTTTGACATTTCAGAATGGAGCTTAATGATGCAGCAGTTTAGCACAAACAACCCGACTGCAGGGGGACATTTCCTCTTTTTCTGCTGCCATCTCCAGGCTTGGCATCCTCAGTATGTATGTGACTTGGGACAGTAGGTTCCCTTTTCAAGTGCACCTACAGGCTTTGCCACAGCTGTTAAGCTTCCTTTGTGAAGCAGGAGTTCTGCAAGGGCACAGGTTAGTCAGTTTTTCGGAGCTTAAAATAATCCCGTTTCCCTGGTTCCTCAGAAGATGTTGTGTTTTAAAAAAAAATTTAAAAAAATTACACACTTTAATAGAAATACTTTTCCTTCATTAAATTAAATCTCTAAAGCCCAATAGCATTTTCAGTGCTTATATGAAAATGCCAGTGGGGATTTGAGATTAAAAGCGGTATTTTTGTACAAGTCAATGAAGATCTCAATAGGAAAGAACACTCTTCAAATATAAATTCCTCCAGTATCAAGAAAGACAGATTTTTCTACTTAGGTCCTTGATAATACTTCTCCCAACCTTGTTATGAAATTCTGTTTTCACATATCTGATATAAGGCTGTTACACATTAGCTCTCCATTTAATGAAATCTTATTAATGGTGCCTTTTTTATTATAGAGATATGCCAAGCTACTCAGATTTAATTCATGTTTAACAGTAAACATGAGGTACTGTGACCTATTTGTATGCAGCTCAGGTTCTGTTTTCTAGCAAAAATGATTGAATGGCATATTTAAAATAAAACTAAAATATATCTACTATTGACTTATATTGGTGTAATCCTGGAAGTACATTGCTATGAAAGGCCACTTACACGTATGTGACCCACAGCTAGAGGAGTAGAGAAGGAATACATTAAAAACCAAATTCCAAAAAAAAAAAAAAAAGGTTTGTTGGTGGTTTGTTGTGGGTGCTTTTCTCCCTCTTCTGATGTCTCCTATCTATTCAAGCAAAAAACCCTCCTAAAAACCTGAGGTCTGCGTTTTTGTAGATAAAATACTGCATGATCAAGGTGCAGATTTTGGGAAAGCACTTTCCAGATTGTTTTACAGTGAAGAGAAGAAACAAGCATAATTTGGCTTTAGTAATAAATGAAAGGAGATGTAAAGGTTTTGGTTTTTGTTTTGTTTTGGTTTTTTTACCATTCAGTGATCTCAAAGCAATGTATAAAACCAGATAATCATTACTAGTCCTTTTTTAAATGGAGGAAAATACATCAAGAGCTGTGAAAACAGAGGTCAGAAAATGTAGTGTGGATATATACAGTCCCCTATACCAGTTTTTGTCATAGAATGGTCTGTGTTGGAAGGGACATTAAAGATGAGCAATTCCAACCCCCCTGCCATGTGCAGGGGCCCCTTCCACTAGACCAGGTTACTTGAACACTTCCAGGGGTGGGATATCCAGAGTTTCTCTGGGCAAGTTGTTCTGGTGCCTTACCACTCTCTCAGTTTTGAAGGCATCTGATCTACTGCTTAAAATAATCATCAGTTCTTCAGTAGTCATCTGTTCTCCCAGAAAAAGCCCAAAATAAGATTAAAAAAACCCCAGTTAACTCAAGGCAGCCAAGTATTGCATGTTTAAGGACAGACCTTGAACTGTGCCCCTGCCTTAAATTCACGTGTTCTGCCAGCACTGAGAAGGTGCTCTTACTCTGGCTTCCCTCCTGCAGTTACACAGACAAGCCAGAGGATAGCTGGGATAGAGGAACAATATTTTGACACAACCCCTGTAATTGTAGGTTTTCCAAACTGTGTGTTCTAAATTTGAGCCTTCAGAGAATCCCCATCTTCAGGCTTTTGAGATGGGAAGAGGGTCTTATTTCCTCATACTGAAGATACTTTTCTTTGTCACCTCAGTCAGTATTCACTGGATTAGCTGGTGACCAACAGCAATCATGATCTTGTAATCTTCTATTCGGGGTGTCATTGTGGAAGGAGGGAAAACAGCATTCTGATTCATGAGCTATTTAATGCTATGTCCTTTAAAAAAGAAAAAATGTCTGCACTATAATGTGTTTAGGATAGTCTTGAAAGTGCAAGTGTGGTTTCAGGTGTCTTCAGGCTGAACCTGGGGACTTTCCATACGCTGGGTAAGTCTGCTTAGTCTTAACTATTGAAAAATCGGGGATTTTTGCCACTATTTTTTTACTCCTGTGATTTTGTGGTACTCTTCCATTAAGTACAATCTGGAAATGCCTGTTAAAGCCAGCAGGAGAGGCAGAAGTACGTGGATATCCAGGAGACTTGCCCAAAGGAACAACTCCGGTTGCCCATGGATACTGACATCTCCTGAACTAGGTGACAGCTGAGTGCAGTTTTTGAAGATCTAAACTGTGGACTTAAATGGGATTTAGGCTACTTTAGTGGCTAAATCTGTTTGCGGATTTATTCCTGAATGTCTTTTGAAAGGTTACTCATCAGTTCAGTTGAAGAGCAACAAAAAGAACTTCTATCCTCGTATTCAGACAATGCTACGTCATGTGTTTGATAGAGGACAATGACCTTCAGAGATTTTTCCATCATTTTAGAAGCTTTCTCAAAACTGGGACAGTGGTCTGAGCTCAGCCTTGACAACTTCTGAAAAGTCCCTCCAGGGTTCAGTCCTAAATATCATCGGTATGGACATGTCAGGTTTGAAAGTTTCAGTTCTGCAATGATGAGAAAAATCTGCTTGAACTTAATGGCACAGGAGCTTTCTTTTTCCTTCTCTGCCTTGGAAATGTGCAGGACTGCATTACACCAACACTCTGGAAACAAAACCCCTCAAATCTGCTCTGACTTTTGCACGAGCTCTGTACAGTAATAACTGTGGCTAATGGGAAGATAGCTTCTCCAATTATTATAATCAATAGATTGGGAAGGCAGAGATAAAGCAAATTAGGAGTAATCTGTTCTCTGTTTCTTCTAAGTCGGCTCATAAACTGAGAAGACAGTCATTGCAACGCTGACTTAGCTTTTCGTTCAAATCAAGATTTTGTGTCACACACTGCTAAGAACAGCAGGGTTAGGTCTCAGTTGCCTTTGTCTTCCAGCTTCTCTGGAGTCTCTTGATTATTTTTCTTTCATCTGAATTAGCAACAAATCTCTCAAAGGTTTTTGACTGGAGAAGGGTATGTTTGGTTAACAAGTGTGGTTGGGTAACAGCTTCTGTGAGAGATCTGTGTCGAACAAAACAGGGACTGTCCCCTCAGCCTGGTGGGGCCAGGGATGTGTGGGGAGATGGAGTACCGGTGTTCTGCTGGCAATTATGCCAGTGCCTCAGTAGCCTGTGTTGGGTGAGGTGGTTAACCCATCTTTGCTTCAAAGATTCATCCCTTGAACGGGCTTGAAATTGCTTTTCTCTTGCTGCGCTGCTTGAAAAATACTTTTGCTCTAGCCTGAGGGATATTTGGGAAGAATTATCAACTCCTGTGCAATTTGGGGACACTTAGCACAAACAGGGATGTATGTGGTCATGTTGCGTTCACTGATTTTTAACTCCACGAGGAACCCCAATGTTGACTCTTTCCTCTGAAGTCTACCTTTGATAAAGGGAAACAGTGCTGGATTCCAGCTCAGCTGAAGGTCATTAACATTCTCCTGCTGTATTACATGCAGATTTTCTTGGCTCACAAGAATAGCATTACATGGAGTATGCATCCTATATCAGCAAAAGAAATGCATGCATGCAGGGATACAGCTAGGGTTTATAGGCTTATTAGAAGATGTATAAACAGTCCTCTCCTCCACCTCCTCTGTCCTTATTTCCCACTGACATTCCCCCTGGCTGTGTTTTCCCTCCCTCACCCTTATGTACTTTCAACAGATTGGGGTGAGAAGGGTTGTTTTTACTTTAAATAACTTAAAATCAGCAGTAGAGTCTTTGATCTATCACCACCCTGTATTGGCTGACCCTTGGGTGCACTGAGAGTATTTGGGAGTAAATATAAATTCACTTATTCAGCCTTGGCTCAGGAATTAAAATGCCAGGTGGCAAAATTCCTTATAGTGAGGGGATGTGGATGCAGCCCTCCTTCAAATATGAAGGGCTGAGCAGCCAAAATTGTATCAAATGACATAGGCGTGCATGTTGAAATTCTCCCTATAGTTGCTCAGGAACTTCTGCACCCTACAGAGTATGTGAACTGAGCCCTGTTGGCACCAGGGTAATTTGACTTCATATGGGATGATGCCAAGGGTGGGGGAGTTAGGGAACACAGGGAAATGGACTAATCTTTTCCACTCCCCCTTTAATATAGTCTGGTTTCCCATTTAAATCAGGATTGTGGTAGGGTCGGGGAAGTAGTGCTGCTTCTGCAGATGTAGTAAAAGAGAAAACCCTGTTGGGAAAGACGAGAGCAGTCCATGTCAGTTGTCCATGGAAGGTGGTGATACAAATGGTAGCAGCAATTGGCAGGTTGGTTGCCAGCACTCTGCACCGGATGGGACAACACCAGGCTATTCTGAAGACAGTGATTAGGCAACTGAAAGGTGTATTCCATGATCCAGGGTCATCTTCTGGCATGAATCCTTATCTCTATAGACTAGTGTTCAAGCCACATTAGAAAGGCAGTGAGATGCACAAGTGCAATGATGGTTGACATGGTCTGAAAAGTCAGAGAACTGACTGAGGCGGGAGTGTCCTAGTGGCCAGGGAAGTTACTTGTAGGTCACTGAGGCGATTTTCTTGCATCTTTTGCCATTTTTGTAGGTCTTGTAGTGTCAGTGTAGCATATGCAGCTGGTCCCTTTGATAGTGTTGGATGGGCAAACGTAACACAAATTAATAATATGTGGCAAAGTCCTGGGCTTGATGCTGCTTTTGGCATTGAGTATTTCCTCAAGTTCAAGCCACTTAATTAAAGACTAGTCAACAATGTGTCAATGCTGATGGAAGCAATGGCACCATCTCAGGCTGTGGCATCCCTCTGTGATGTCAACTGCTGTCTGAAGTTTTTTTTCTCCCTCCTAATTTTTTTTGGTGAATATCCCCATTGTGCACACTGACTTACACTTTGTGTTAATGAGAAATGTAAGGCTTTAAAAAAACAATTGCATTGTAGCCTCATTACTATGAAAAATCCATTACGTGGAAGTCATTTGTCAAAGCTAACTGTTTAGTTGCTGTAATTTACATATTTATCAAGTTTGATTGGAATGTAATGACTTTGACTTTCTTCTTTTTTTTTAACCTTTCTAACCCTCTTCCCATGAAAAGGCTGTTTTCATTTGTTTTATGGGAAAGGGCAAAACATAATTCAATTTACATTCACTATCAAACATACGTATTAATGTTTTGAATAATTTGAATTTTTTTTTTTTTTACCTTGAAAATGAGTTGTATTTCCATGTTCTTACATGGAAACTGATGTGGGATGTTATCAATCTGTGAAGTTTGCCTCTACCAAGGGATCTAGGTGGCAAGGAATAGACAGCACAAGACTCTCTAAATGAGATAACGAGTGTCAGCATATGCAGTTAATATTGGATCTCCATAATTCTTGTAGTTGAAGGATCAGACATGTATGGGTTTCTAGCACAATTACATGATTTATTATGGATGATTACTCTCATTTGCACCTGATGCTGGGAGGCTTGTGACACAGGACCAACTACCAGTATTAAATTCCCTTGAATGCAGGGCTGGAAACCCAGGAGGCTGCTGAGGACACTGATCCTACAAGCACCTTACACCCCAGTGAGCTGCTATAAAACAGGCAGAGGTGATGAGAAGTCTCTCTAACAGCTGATACTGGGAGTTGTTAAAGTTAAGAAATGTGGCACTGCTTGTTTGCAACTGGCCTCAAGTGAAGAAATCTCTTCCCTGTGCTATGGAAAAGGCTGGAAGATAAGATAGAGCGGCTGCAGGAATGGCAGGTGAAGAGCAGGAAGCCAGGTCTCATCTGGGCTTTGAAACTTTCTCTATGAAAAAATCATACAGACACGAGAATTGAACAGATCTGTGATTTGCCTGAGTATAAAGTTCATTTGGAGAGGTCAGTTAATTCCTCTGGAGTAGTCTATGGCCTGAGCAAAAGCCAGAGCAGTGCATACAGCATTAAGTCATTTTTAATAAAGTAGAAACACCAAGGCCAGTGAGAAACAGGTTGAAATTCAGGAAGAGAAACTGCTTTTTGAATACAAAGAAAAACATCCTCACAGTGAGGCAACAGAATAGTTTTCCACAGAAATTGGGTGTTGACCAGATAAGGATGGTCTTAGATGAGCTCAGAGGTCCTTCCCAGACCAAACGTGGAAGGGAATACAGAGATTTTCGTGCCTAACTTTGAGAGCTAGCGAATATCAAGCAGCAGGTGGCCAGCCACAAATATAACCTATGTGACAAAAAATGATCTGCTACAGAAGCTGTGGCATGCAGTTCATCAGCCCCTTTTCTGTCCTCTGCTGCTTCACAGCATCTCCCACTTGACATTCCTAGCTTTGACGTGTCCCATCCTTTAAATAAATGATGACTGAGAGTGATCCCCTTGAGCTTCAACTTGGAGCGTGTTTTTATTAATTTATTTCTCACTGTGCTAGATTTCTCCCCCTCCACTTTTAAAGGCTCCTTTGACTTTAATTAAAATTCTCCATAGGCTTATTGCCGAGAGAGAGAGAGAGTGTGTGTGTATAAATTGGTTTTAACAGTTTGCTGACTAGATAGGTTTTACAAAGCTCACACAGCCTTCCAGTGTGCATGTATGCAGGCAACAAAATGTGTCTTCTCTCAGGCATGATGCTGTATTGATTGACTGCACCTCTGGAATTTACTGCTAGCTAATGATGGGACAAAAAGGACAATTAGGATCGGTGGACACTTGTGTGCACATGAAGTTACTGTGGTGCTTGCAGAGAGTTTTGAGAGGAATCACGTCTGCGAGAGGAGCTGTTCTTGGTTTGATGTAAGGCAGGGGACTAAAGCAGCAGTAGGAGAGAAGGTTTTATGCATCCAGGTGGAATTTAAACATCTTTGCCATAATTGTTTTTGCAACAGAGGGGGAAATGTCATAGGCAGCATCTGAATAAGAATGGCAGCTTGCTTAATTCTTGGCCCTTAATGAGAATGGAAAGTGCCCTGCCTCTGGGCATACATCTCACCTTTCTCTTTTGAAGGAAAGGACAAGGGTGTGACAGGACTTTCTCCTGCAAGACTGTGGGATTTATGATATAGGTCAAATATTCTTGGTACACTTCTGTCTGAGGTCACGTCTGTGACACTTGCTGATGCTGGACTCGGTCAAAGGAGAATGGAATACACACACCTAAGCAAAGCTGATTTTGGACTGTTGGGACTTCTCCTCAGCCATGGACTCCCTGACATCATGTCCCTGTGACCAAAAACTGCAAAGAATCAATGAACAAAGGCAGGGGCCTGGCAGTGTGACCAAGAGGAGTCTCTCCACTTTGTGAAAAGGGGACCCTTTCCACCCCATCTTTGCCATCCCACTTACATTAAGAATGTATTTCTCACCCTGCTTTGAAGCCAGTGTCAAACATTACAGTAAAGAAGGATTTGCTCCTGGCTGGTTTAGGGATGTGTGTGAATCAGCCCTGAGGTATTCTGCATCCCCTATCTTGCTGAAGTATTTCAGAGTTTGTATTTGGTGTGTAAGACCCTCTACTGAGCACCCTAGTTTTTGGTGTTATGTCTTCAGGTCCGAATTCTGATTTCAGGCAAGCCATGAATACAAGGAGAGAAGTTATTCACTAGTGTTTATTTCTTGCCTGGCAGGCGCAAGCCTCTCTCCAAACAGAGTGCTGGTGCTTCCCAGAGAGGTCAGTGTCACGTTCTGAGGAGCATGGCTCTTCATGAATCTCATTTCAGCAGGTTGCTTTTTATTGACCGCTAGCTCAGCTTCTGAAGAGCACAGTCATAGTCCAGTCGAGGCCAAAACCTGTTGCAGAATATCCTGCACATCTTTCCTGGGATCACTGCTTTCAAGCCACATCTTGTACCCTGAAGGTTTTATTCTGTGTAGCCCCATCAGTCCTTCTCCATTCTCTCAGGGAGGGTTCGGTACAATACAAAAACCAGGAAAATGATCCTGCCCTGTGTCCTGGAACCAAGCATGGGGTGTCTCCACTTCTTTTCCATGAGTGTTTTAGGAAGAGTAAGAGAGAGAAGGGTTTGTGTTTTTCAAGTCAGTGTCTAAAAAGTGTAATACAGACAATTAACCAGCGACAGTGTTGGTTGTGTTGCTTCACTGCTCCCCCAGGTTTGAGTCTTTAGCCCAATGGGCTGAAACTTTGGTTGCTTTTCAATTCTTTTCCTCACAGAATGAGACCTGTCCCTACTTAGAACAAGGTACCTGAGTAGGTATCCAGCATTGTCTGACATTTCATGCCTCTCCAACTTTTGTTCTTCAGTTCTGCTCCTGTTATACTTTTTGCCTGTTTAAAAAATGTGTTTAAGTGAAGAATACAAGACAAAACCCTGGTGAATACAGGTTTTCCAGTTACAGCTTCCTATAAACATCTTTCTTGATTTTTGCATGTTGTGTTGCAGCTTGTCCCTTCCCTATTATTTTAGCCATTGGCCTTGAGAGGTTAGACATGCTGGACTGACAGATTCTGGAGCTGCACCTCATGTCAGCTATAAATGTAATTTTCAACACTGTCTTCCTTGGAAAAATCCATGATGAGCACAAGGACATGGCTGTGCATCTCAAAGAAACTAGAAAGGCTTTGAGAATGGCTGTACTGAGACCCTCAGTTCTGTTCTGAAAGGCACATGGTTTTGCTCAATTTTTATACGGGGAAGTCTGAGCACTAAAGTTAATCACAGGCAAAACCACAGCAAAACTGGAAAGAACAGAACAAAGGTGTTCTGGCTGCTCCTGTAACTGCTGGACTACTCTGTGAGGGGTTGGTAATTCCCTCTTTGCTATCTTGGCTGAAATTCTGACATAAATTATTCTCTTATCTTTCAGCCCATGCATACTTATAGCAAACAAACACAGCCATGGCCCTCTCCACTGGAGAGAGCTGATAGAGAGTTGCTTTATAACAGGCCCTAGCAATATCTTCTGAATCCCTGGATTTTAAAGACAAACTGAAAAGGTACCCATGTAATGTAGTATTGCAGGTGGAAATGTCTTGCATCTGAATGCTTTGGTTCTATCCCTTTGTATCAAGTGAAGGCTACTGGGATGGTGAGCGTTTTAGAGGGATGATAGGTTTGAACAGGGAGAGCAAGATAGGTACCAGTTAGCATCTATTCGTTCCCAAAGAATGAGGTCTGTATTACTGTCACTGGTGGTAACTGGAGAAGTGCTACTACAGTTCTGATTTTTAGAGAGGGATAAATAGGACGTGATTTGGTTTATTCAGTTTGTAATTTAATGTCAACCGTTGCAAGGAAAAAAAAAAAAGAGTACTGTAGATCAGAGTTTATATATTCAAATGCAGGTGGGTGAGTTCTGACTTGATGGAGTTTAAGGAAATAGCATTGAAAGACACTCAAGTAAAAAGAAGACTTTAGCGAATCGTGGCTAGAATGTTTTTGTCTTGGTGTTTTTTCTGTCCCCTGCAGGTAAACTTTACTTTCTTGTTCTATATCATCTGAAGGACACATGCATTTTTTTCTGGGATTTTGGGAGTGATTTCTGGGGTTCTGGGATTAGACATCAAATTTAACAAGATGATATATAGCTTTGAGGAGACACATTTGATGTACCACTTAGCCTTCCCATAATTTACTGCGTGCCTCCGGTCTCTGGAGGGCAAGGGGTTGATCTACACTCCAACCTGACTTTATAAATAGCAAAGCAGAAGAGGGAAAAAAAGCAGGCTGGGGAGTTGCCTGCTAAACTGTTATGATATGACAGTGATGCAGGTAGGTGACATTAAATGCTACTGTCTGCATCCTTAATTGTGAGTTGTCATCACCTTGGCCATTTGAGGACGAATAATGTGCTGTTCATATTCCAGGCTTCTATTCTTATTCGTAGGACTGTATGTTCCAATGTTCAAATGTGTATATGTAATTTAAAAAAAAATAAAACCTCAGATATTTTTTTTGGGAAGGAGGAAAGATGTGAGTGTACCTTGACTGGGTTTGCATGCAGTTAATTTTCCTGCCTCAAAAGCACAGTGAGCTGCCAGTTTCAGAAAGCCTAAACGGAAAAATGGTTGCTTACAAGATGTAATGAAGATTAAAAACAAACAAGTGGGGCTGGGAGGTAAGGGGGATCTTGCTTTGTAGTCGTTTGCCATTTCTGATTTTGCAAATAGCTCTGCAGTGTCGTTTGTTCTATGCATCAGCATAATTTTACCAGGAGATATTTCTGGCCTTTTGCTTTAGTCAGATCCCTTTGCTGGGCTATTAAGTTGAAAATGCAGTCAAGTATTAACATTGAAACTGTTTATGTAACCTCCCACTACACAGAACCCCTCCAAATACCCTGCAACTGAGGAAGGCAAGGAGGGCATGAAGAACAAGAGCTGGATAGAAATAGTGCCTGCTCTGGGATTTAAATAGGTCCATTTCTTCCAATAAATAGAAGTTAGGCTGTTGATATATGCCCATCTACTTAAACTGTCATGGAAGTTCACTGAGCTGCGCTCCAGCAGAGATTGCTGGCCATTAGGGATGCAAAAGGAATTGTTACAGAAGACTTAAAGAGGGAAGAGGAAGGAGGAACAAAGAAATAGCCAGAAAGGAGATCATACAGGTACGACACTTTCAGATTCCTGGTGGCACTTACAAGTGTTGATAAGTCTTTCAGCATCTGCATTCAGACAACTGAGTCCTGCTTTCCTACCTGCCCCGTGTTTGTCCCTATAGGATGCTTGCCTATGGCATAAGTCTAAAGGTTCCTTTTTTCTGTCTTCTGCTGAAGTATATTTAATTTGCTTTGAACAAGAGCAGACCCAAATCCCAGGGTCTCCGAATAAGGGGGAGTTATGGTGGGGGAATACAATGAATGTCTTAATCTTGTGTCACCCTTTCTTTGAGACACTGTGCTACATTAAATTGATTTTGCAAATGAAAGCTAAAAGCTAAGCAAAAGCCACCAATCTATTTTGCCTAAAGATGATTTTAGTGCTCTTTATGTTCCCCTAAATGACAAATCAATTTGTTACCTGCCTACATAAACATTTGCCTATATTAGCCCCAGAAATGTTTTATTTTTATTAGCCCAAACTTTATCTTTTTATGAAGACACAGGGGCCCAATAAAATTAGTGTGCAAATATAATACCCAATTTGCATTTTTCCATGGTCAGCAGAAAAGCTAAGTAAAATCAATTTGATATTAGGTCAGCATATACATCAATAAAGCATATGCTCACACAGGACCATTGTAATGGCCCCTGTAATTTCTATGCTGCCAGAGTAAAGAGATTAAATAATATTAAATGCTCCAAAATAGCTTTGCTTTTAAGGGGAATTTAAAAAGAAAAAGAGAGTTTGGCATAAAACGGACAATAAAGGATAATAGTTGCACAATCTCCAACTTTAAAACATTGTGACAATGATCTCAGAGGCAAGGCTTCCTGCAAGACAGCCCCAATTCAGCAAAGCTCTCATGCCAAAATTGTGTTTAAGCACCTTTTTGAGTGCAATACAAGTCCGTCAAACAAATCATGTATTTAAGCACCTGACAGAGTCAGGGACAGAGCCTGAATGAAAATCTGGAACTTGAAAGGTTTTGGATCCAGTTTTGAGCATTACATGCAGGACTATTGCTGGGTAGATGGTTCCATGCACAAGTGAGGCTTTGCTGAAGAAAAACCCTCTGTGCTCCAGGCAGGGCTGACTGAACGTGGTGGCAGTGAGGAGAGTCAGTGAGCAATGAGGGTCCCCTGTAGCAGTGCAACCCCATTGTGGGAGCCAAGATGCTGCTGCCTCCCATTTCAGGTAAAAGTACATAGGAATAGGTGTCTGACTTCCAAAACCAGTAGCCCAGTCTTTGCTTATCTCTCTGTGGTACAAGTGGCTTCATTTTGACCTTCTGTCTCGGCCTCTTTGTGCTGCTCAAGCCAGCTGTAAGAAGGCAAGAAAGAAAAGCTTGTGTGTATCTCACCTCAGCAAGTCCAGTGGGATTTGGTAGTGACCAAAAATGTTGTTGTTTCACGCTCTTGTGTTGCTGAGATGCACGCTCTTACCTGAAATGACATTTGTGACCAGAAGTAACAAAAATAAATGGGATTAGGTGCTGATCTGGTCTCTTAGGAGAAACCAGACCACGGTAAATGCTGCTTGGATTTGATTTGCTAGTTTAATGTGGTAGAGGCACTTGGGGCAGCACCGACATCGGTGTTCGCTTTCGACGCAGATGTCACAGTTGTGTTGGACACAGACAAGCCAAGGTGGCACGGTGAGGTGTAATGCAAGAGAGTTGTTTTGATTTCATCAGTGGAGTCTTGAACTCACAGGGTTTTGATTAAAAACTGCTGGTAACAACTCACTTCATACTGCAAAGTACCCGAGAAAGGAAGACAATATGGAATTCATTTGCAGTAGATACACATATTTCATTAAAATGTATGTAGGTATTTAAATCAAATGGTTATTTGGCCATATGTTTTTAGGGTGATGGATTTCCATTTCTTCTGAGTAGAGCTTTCTGGTCTTCTACAGATTATAAGCTTTTTCTAGTGACTTGCCTCAACTTTGAAGTCCTCTACAAAGCAGTTAAATTCACTTTCAAGTTTTCCTGATGGGCATCAGTCTAAAGGCTTTCTGAAACAGACTTTTAGGGTCAGACTTGCTCATCCTTTGCACTCCATCAACCTTATTACTAACTTGTCAATTTAAATCATTACCACACCATGGGTACAAGACCTAAAGGAACCACAAATCTGCCATCCGTTTCCGGTCTGATACGGTAGTAAAAAAGATCCTGGATGTCCAATGAAGTTCTGCCTCAGTTTTGTTACAGTACTTCATCTTGGTAGTGCAAATGGAATTCCATAAATTGGATTGAAATTGCTTGAAATTTTTAGATACTTATTATTAAGCTGCTACATACAAATACTGCCATTTTCATATTTTTATAGAAGCATAAAAATGAAAGTTGAATGAAAATGGATAAGTGAATTTGCTGCCTTCTGTGAAGGTTTAGAATTTTATCAGACGGTCTTTTTTAAGAAGAAAATGTTTTCTGTGCAACTCTGTTTTAGTTGCAGTAGTGTAATAATGTATCCAGAAGTGGAAATGGTTGTTTCCTGGGTGAAAGGAGTGTGGCCAGTGGGATTGCTTTGTGACTGGCTTGTACATGCTGCAGCATTAGAAGCTAAGAAACATGAGTTGGGGGCCAAACAGTGTGGGTGATATTCAGAATGAGAGGTGCAAGCTGCTTGCTTGCAGTTAATTGAATTTCTTTTCCTTGTGACATTTGCTTGTTGTTTATCACCACTGTGGTAACTTGAGAGCCAGAATAGATGTTGAGGTTGGTGTTGTTTGTTCTGACTAGCACCTTAGATCCTCACAGCTTTGCCCAAGGGAATTCTCCTCTGCAGCAGAGAGACGGGATGGCAGTGGGTGAGGAGCAGGATACGAGGGTGTGACACACAGTGGCAGATTGTTTAGGTCCAGTCGTAAGTCAAGGCAAATATTAACAATGATGATGGTAGTGGTAGCCTTCAAAGGGAAAAGAAAGTGTTTATTTTAATCTCTAAGATACTTCCCAGAAGAGAAAAAAAAAAAAAATTAACAATTCCAGGCATGTCTACATTTCTTTCCTTGGAAAACTGGTTTTTTCAAAGAGTTTTGATTCTGAGATTCACTGCTGTGGCATTTAGAAGGATAGAAGTGGTACCACAACAGACTATTTCTCTGCATTTCCACAACTCTCAAAGTTGTGGCTAAATGGACTGTGCCTTTCTGTCATTCTGCTTAAGTGCTTTTGGCATCTACTAAGCAAAGCTATACACTTCTAATCTTCTTAATTTTGATTGATCTTTGAAATCCTGAAGTAGAAAATAGGATGCGTTTTCAATGTAACATTGAAATTAAAATATGAAATGGTGTTTCGTAGTTGTTTAGTGTGTTAACTTTGGCCAGCAGCCAGATGCCCAACGAGCTGGTCTCTCTTATGCAGGACAGGGTGAGAAAAATCAGATGGAAAGGCTCATGGGTCACGATAAATTCAGGGATATCACTTACTAATGACCATCGTGGACAAGACTTAACTTATGGGAAATTTAATTTATTGCCAATTAAAATAGACTTGTGTAGTGAGAATTATTGATTATAATAATGATTGTAATAACTGTTATGAAGCATACATAAAAACAATATTGTAACTGAAGACAAACAAATACAAGGCCACAAAACACCCCAAACTAATCCTCTGTCCAAAAGATTTCCTAACCAGGGTACTATTCCAGATCCAAAGAGTGGTAGTCGTGCTGCTGAGCATCACATTCGTGCTGAGCCACAGTCCCTTTAATTTAATGCTGGTTTTCCCAGAGGGGAGGAAAACTCCTCTCCTCCTGCAAAAGTGATCCCAGACTTTTGCTTTTGTTTTCTAAAGTTGTTTTGCTGATTTATCTCCTTCCTCCCACACTTCTTGATGTTGATGCAAATGATGTGGGATGGTCATTGACTTCTACCAGACAATGTTGTTTTCCTTCTGGCTGCCTCCCACTTTTCTTCTGCAGGCAGAATTGACCCCACCAGCTGCTGTGTTTCTCAGAGACATTCCTTCTTATATATTTGTTTTTTTGCCTCTGGGGCTCAAAACCACCAGAGAATGGTGAAGCTGGTGTATGAAAGAACAAATGAATGGCTGAGTTACAGGCAGAGCAGCTGTAGGACTTCTAGAGAGAGATGCTAAGGAAATAAAAGGAGAAACCTGAGGCGATTGTCTCCTGAGAACAACAAAAAATGTATTGATTATTCCTGTGGTGTTGTGAGGTGTGAGGTACCACTGGGAAAACTGAGCATTTCTAAGAATTAAAAAATTAGCTCAGTTATGCTCTAAGGACTCTCAAACATCTTTGAAAATAAAAGTCTAACTTTGGATATATATGAATGCATCTACATCATTGGAATTGAGGGGGGGGGGGGAAGCTTGGATTTAGTTCCCGGTCTCCTTTCAGTGTGTAAACTTTTTACTTCAAAACAAAGATTTAAACTATTTCTAGCAATTGGAGCCTGCTTAGCATTACCCCTGCTGTGTGTGTTCAGGTTGAGATAAGACATCTAACTGAGGTCCTGACCTCTTGTAGTCATTAAAATTCCCAGAACCCATTCTGAAAGAGCATCATTTTATTTCCTGTTTATTAAATGCAGTCACAGCACAAACAGAGGAAAGATGCTGCTTGACCCATGTAGTTTAAGGCTGAAGCAAGTGGCTAAAGTGTGGTTTCAGTACTTAGGGATTAACCCATATGAAGTTCAGTATAGTTGGGATCTAAATCTCCCTTCCACCTATCTGTAATTTGATGGGGACACGCCACATTTTTGTGGTGTCACTTGAGAAGGTTACTGGATTTAATCCTGGCCTGTTTTCCATACTTTATTTATCTTTGAACCTTTCTTTCAGTCAGGGCAGATGGAGTCCCAAATAGTTACCAGATTTTTGAAAAAGAGCCTCCAAATCCTCCAGAGCACAGTCTAATAAATGTAATTTGTAGCACTTTACTGTTGCTTGGCACTGTTAAGGCTCGTACCAAGTGTAATGCAGGGTGCAATTGGCTCTACCTTGTGACTGGACCCCCACAGCACTTCCAGTGGCCCCAGGGGGACATTTATCACAAGTGAGAGCAGTTAAGCTCGCTGTAGTAAATTTTGGTTTTTAAAAAGAGAGCCAAATTTGTTGTTTTGGGTTTGGCTCCATGTCATTAGTTTTGCAGCCCCTGTGCAATCTGCTACATGGCCTGGTATGGAGACCTGGTGATGCTGCTTCTTTTGGTTACAGATTGTGCCTATTTATGACATATGAGCAATTTTAATAAAAGGGTGTGCTTTGAAAATTAACAGTCCTTTATTTCTGCATCTGGGTCTGAGTTTAAAGATCTTTATCTTTCTTTTTCCCCTCTCCCCCCTTCTTCTGCAGCAAACCTGCGTCCAGGGGCTGAACAGAAAGTGGTGTTCATCACTGCACGGGTCCATCCAGGGGAAACACCATCTTCCTTCGTCTGCCAAGGTGAGTGTCTGCACGGAGATGGCAGATCTGGTGGGATCTGCTTTCCAATTGATGCATGTATTTGGTTTGGATAGCTTTGACTGTGATAGAAGGCTGAGCTCACATGACAGATTTTCCCATAGTGAAATGAAGTAGTAGACTTTTTAACTTTTTATAACTGAAGTGTAGTTAACCTGTAACCTTTTGGAAATAAAGCATACAACAGGAATTATTTTTAGGACCAACAGTAGTCACATGATGTACCTCATGTCAAAGTGATGTATCCAATATCACGGTTCAGACACCAGATACAGGAACTGAACTGGTATAAACTGGACCACTGATCTGGCTATCAACAGAGGTGGCAGAGAGCATGCACAGCAGGGGAAGTTCAAAAGTTGAACCAAGAGGGAGACCTTGAGCCTTCATCTGAAGACCCTCTGGGTGACAACACGCATGTGCAAGGAGACGGAAACCATGTAAATGAGTTCTGAGAAATAATTAGCTTAAACCTGCCCATTCCATGAAACATAACTAATACTTATACTGTGAGTGAATATAAAATGCATAGACTGTTTTGACAAGTGCACACATTAGGAGGAGATTGCCCTGTGCTACCTGCTTACTTGGTGGTCGTGGAGTGTCTTTGCTTCAGTAGTGAGGATATTGGCAAAATCTCTCATCCAGTATCAGCTGCCTGTCTTTTTTGAGGCAATAGGAATAGATTATGTCCAAGTCTTGTAAATGGTTGCTGAACTCAGTCAGAATTGGCTCAGAACCTATTTGGGAAGAATTGACACAACGTGATCATGTAATGCTCCTTTTCTTAGCAAAATGGGCTGGAAAAGATGTGGGATTGGTTCTGTGTTAATTGCTTATGCTTTCTTGCTGGCTACTAATTCCAGCTTCTTCTCCACCACAAAGCAGAGACCCTAGTTCTCCAACAGAATTCCAAGAGGCCTCTCTTTGTGTGAAGCTGCTGCTCCGAGGAGCACAGCTCCCAGTGGCTGACAGCTG
Source organism: Myiotriccus ornatus (assembly GCA_036023395.1). Classification (NCBI taxonomy): domain Eukaryota; kingdom Metazoa; phylum Chordata; class Aves; order Passeriformes; family Tyrannidae; genus Myiotriccus; species Myiotriccus ornatus. The sequence goes on from JAYRBT010000005.1 coordinate 7,495,509, forward strand.
TTTGCCGCACAGAGCATTCCTGCTAAAAATAGAAAGCAAAACGCCCAGCTTGTATTTATAATGAGTTGTAAATCCCAGGCTTGTGGGTACAAATAAATAAATAACTCTGGCACGCATTCGTATAACTTCATTGTGTAGGTCTGAAATGCTGTACTTATGTATGTGGCTGTGTGCAGTGGTAAAGTGTTGATGCTGTAAATCAGCAAGGGCAGGGGCAATTTGGTAATTCACTGAAGCAGCTTGTACCTGGCTCTGCCGAGCCGATGAGTTGCATCAATCAAGGATATGTAGAATTTATTATGTTGTCTGCTCGTGGTGCTGCAGACTGGTTTGCCACTGGCCCTGTCGGTACCTAAAGACCTCTGTGGGAAAGGTCTGGCACAGGTTCGTGTTCCTTATCCTGGCAAGGTCCTGTGTCTGGCATCTCTCTGAGGTGAAAAGTCGACAGCTGTCACTTGTGCTGCCCTGGCCCCGTGGGCCGGCAGGACACTCAGCCTCTTCTTGTTGGCCTGTGGAGTAGCGAAGGCAAAACCCTTCCTTTAATAAAACAGTGGTTCAGACTGAGAGCAGGGAAGCTCAGCGAGTTTCCCATCTCCTGCAGTGCCATAGTCAATGCAGGGCATTATGGCACACATGATGTTTGTTAATGAATATGGATTTTTAATTGGCTGCTTTGATTCTGCTTGTGGCTGCTGGCGTAGCCCTGTGAAATGAAAGCTGAGGCATGCTGCTGAGGTGGTACTTTGTAAATGATGTTATTTTATTTTGATAATGGAGAGTTTATTCAAAAGGGAAATAAAAAAAAAAAGGAATGTGTAAAAGCAGGTAGCATGCTTAGCCTGATGAAACAACTAAATAGAAGTCATGCTCTGATTGTCTCAGAGAAACTTTGTGTTTTGTAGGGAAAAAGCAACCCCAAACAAAACAAAAAGAGAGCGGGAAAGATAAGAAAAATAACAGGGAGGTATCAGTCTTGGAGAAGCTCATCAGAAACTTGCTGTGGCTGCAGTTCTAGGGCATGCCTGGCTCGTTTGGAAATGCATGGATCCACAGGCACTGAACTCTGCAGGGCACTGAGATATTCTGCCCAGTGCAGACCAAGCTGCCTTGTGTGCATAATCAGTGTCAAGACAAGTAGAAATGTCAGCCATCTCAAGGCCGTTGCAGTATTGTTTCTAGCACTGCCAAATGTGAAACTGGGTGCTTGCTCCATCTTTGGAAACTTCTGTGTGGGAGGGTCAAAAGAAGGGATAAAAAAGATTCCTTTGGCAGTCAAGTGAGGGCACACTTAGGAATGTTATTTCTGGAGTCTCAGGAAGCTTTTTGGCATATTTAGGTGTTGCAGATTTTATATCCAGATGCCAGCTTAGTGCATATGGAACATGTCAGGATTTTTTTTTTTTTTTATTAGTGGAGAGATTTCTTCTTGCATGTTTGATTATGCTAACCACCTGAAGTATTAAGATATGGAAGCTAATCCCAAAGATTCCCCAGAAGCAAGCAGCATCTTGCATTTAGAAGAGCAAAACTCTGACTGCCCAGGTCAGGAGAACCAGTCCATAGGAGAATAGGTAGTGCCTTACAAGCTTTATTTACTTTTCTTGTTCTTACTTTTTTTTCCAGTTGATCTTGGGTTTTATTCAGTTCTGGCTCTGTCTTCCTCTTTTAAAGCCCTTAGATAATAACTGACTCCTTACTCTTTTTTCTACCTGTCTTTGAGCTAGCCAGGTCTGTTCCTGACCTCTTTAGCCTTCTCTCTGCCAAGGGATATAAAACTGTGTAGCCCAAACACCACCTTCCTGGGGCCTGACAGAAGCTACCTATTACATCCTCCATTTTTTTGATTAGGCAAGGTCCCTGAGAAGCAGGTTGTCTCGCCTTAATACATCAGGATATGCTTGGTCCTATCTGCTGGTCCTTTGTTCTCCGCTTTTCCCACATATCATAAATCTAGGCAAGGATCTTTGTGTTACTGTAGGGAAAAAAACGTAAGGTCACCTCCCCATTCAGAGCTGTATTGTTTCTGTGTCATCCTTCATGTTCCACTATGAAGAATCCACTGAAAACTGAATTTTGGATACAAATGCCCTGCCTTCCTGCAACTGTGCAAGTATTATAAACTTGGATACACATTTCTGTCTCCTTCCAGCTGTGGAGTGCTTTCGGCAGTAGCCAGACTTCCCTAGAATCATCAGGCAGCTCACCCAGCAGTTAAAAACAAGTGCTATAATATTTCACACATGGTGCAGCTGGTGAGCTGTAGTTCAGTTCCTTAAAAGGCAGACAAAGCCCTGGAGGGCCTCTTCATAAAAAGATGGATTAAGAACCTTTTGTTTCCATTTTGGTCTTTTAAGAGTTATTACAGTGCTTCAGGTTAGCCTTTTTAGGAAGTTTTCCTGATGGTTCTTAAGTTGTTGTGAAGTTCAGGGACAGAAATGGAGAGTCAATCATCAGAGAGTATATTCACATGAGCACCCTTCATATCCAAAGGTAGGATGGTGTTTCTCCTCCTCTCATGGTGATGGTCACCATGAGCACTGATGCTTGTATCACTTTTGGGGATGAATAAACAGGAGTAGCATCCAGGAGAAAGAGGATTTGCTTTCAGTGTGCTCTTATGGGCCATTTTCTAACCAACTGGAATCACTGCTGCTCCTGGAGGACTTTTGTAGTGAACACAAAGCAGTGCAAAAGTTCATCTTACACCTTGAACTCATGTCTCATGGGCTGTTCAGATTTCGGAGGGATTTTTCTCAAGTTGTGGCTTTAAATTCTTTTCCTTTTTTTTAGATATTTCCCCTCATTCCACCCCCCCCTCCCCATAGTATCTTTATTTAAGAAAATGTATGCTATTTTCTCTTTCCCTGTGTACTGTTAAGGCAAATAAACTTACTCTTACAGGTAGGGTCAAATGTCAGGTAATGCCTGTACCTGTACTTAGTGTGTGTAAAATCTGTGCAGGCCCCTACCCTCTAAACACTGGTCAGTGTTTAAGCCAGCTTTCAAAAGGCTCGGATTTTATCCAAGATTTGTTAATAGGAGTATTCCCTCCCACCCTCTCACCCCCGATATTCTTATAGTCTTATTTTCCTTCCTGTAGTTGCTAGATTTTATCTTTCTTTTATTTTTTTTTTTTGGTGGTAGAAAAGCAGTTGTCCCTCACTATTCTCATGCTTGTAAAGTTGTAGGAGACACTATGTTGATGTTTATCCTTTATGCTTTGGCTTTTCCAGCAGTCAGTAATTGCAAGCTTAAGCATGTCTAAATGTACCAAGACATGTACTTTACTCATTGATCTAACATATTCTATTAGTAGGATGTCATTTGTTGTCCTTTTAGCACACTTGCCAGTGTGGCATTCACCGTGGCATCTAAATGCAAAAATGAAAATTTGTACCCTAAGCCTCTAATATTGTTTTCCAGGCTGGGAGCCCAGAATGGAAGATCCCAGAGCAAGTCAGGAGGGAGCAGGGATCCCACAGCTGGGTTTGCAGATGCTGAGCATCTCATGCTAACTGCAATTTGACCTGAAGCTGACCTTGAAGCTTATGGGCTGAATAGGGAACAGCCATTAAAAAGAAAATATAAGGAAAATAGACACCTGGGACTCTTATTCATAAGAAACAGAGCAAAAGTTACTTTTCAATCTTCTTTCTTTATAGCTGCTTAAATGAAGGCTTCTTCTTTTTTCACCTCAAATCAGATAATATGAAATGAAGAAACAGACTACACTGGGCAATCTCTTGCTTTTCTGTTTACCTTCTTGATCCGTGTTTTTAACCCCCATCCTCTCACCAGAGGGTGGAGAAAAAAGAATCTGAAAACCTCTGTACAAATTTTGGTTCTACGTTTAACGAATGGGGTAGGAGGGGGCAAACTGACTGAAAACAAGTGTCCACCAGCTGTCTCCTGAGTCCTGTCGTTCTAGCTCACTGAGCTAGTGGTTAACTGAACTTGCTCTCTCTGTGACCAAGGTGCTCCAGGAGCTATGCGGGATTTCATTCCTGGACAGATTGTGTGGTGGCATTTTTCTAGTTCACTCCATGGAGCCAGTGCCTTAAAATTCTTTGCATTTGATCCTGCAGGAACCCTGAAGGAGTTAGTAAGAGAGTCAAGTTGCTGTAACATGATGAGAGTGACTTGAGTGGAGACTTTTTTATTGTGGTTTTTTGTTTGTTTTGTTATTTTTGGGGGGATTTGTGTGGCTTTTATTGCTGAAGAGAAAAGCAGTTATAAGCTGAGAAGAGCCATTTTGAAGCCTGTTGCTCCTACTTGGAATTTTACCCAAACTCTGCTGTTTCTTATGAAAAAAGAGAAGAAATAAGCTTTTAGGGTTGAAAACTGCTTTTCTTTTTCTTTCACTAAGTATAAATCTTTTGAGCATTAGTGATAGTAACTTAGAGACAGGACATGTTTTAAATGCAAGAATAAATTCAGCTAATGAAACCTTTAAATGTGAAAAGGGCTTTTCTGAAGTAACAGAGGTGATGGCCTTGCTTACTTGTTTCCAGGGTATAAATTCTCCTAAGGACAAGAAGCTGTAGAGTTTTTAAAGAGTTCTGTAGGCATTGGTATGAGATGCTTTTGGTAACAGCAGCTGTACAGGATTAAAAACACTGAACCTAGAAAGGGCCTGTTGATGTAATGATCAAGCCCTTAGAAGCTTAAGGACATCATCTGCCAGGCTTCATATCAGACTGAATGTGCATCTGAATAAATGCATGGTTTGCATCAGTTCTGATCTCACTTTAGCTGTTGTATTCTTCCTTCTAGCGAGCAAATTCATCTTCATTTCCAAGCTGTATTTCCTACCAGAGGAGGAAACAAAATAGCATTCCATAGGGAGTGGGAATCTTACACGTGCATGTTTGTTGTATTACTGTCAAGTCTCACTCTTGTCTTCTCTGCCAAATGCAAGAGTCTGGAAACAAACACTTCTGCTGTCCTGGCTACTTCTGGGCTCCACGTGAGTGCCTCCATATGTATAAAGGCTTAGTCTGCAGTTCAGCTTTGGCTGTGTTTGCAGAGCATCTCTGGATGCAGGAGGGTGCTCTGCCTTGGCCGTGCAGCAGGACTTGTGAGGGCTCTCTGGTGCAGGAATGCCCTCTGTGGGAGCCCTTTCCAGTGTTTCTGTTTGTGGGCTGCATTGCTAATACTGAAGAGAAAGGAACTAAGCAGAAGCTCCACTTTAGGGGTGTTTTATACTCTCTTGGCACCTCAAAGGTATAAAGACAAAGAGCTTCCATTCCCTTTCAGTACTTATTGTATCCTATGCTAATGTCTTCTGGCTGCAATCCAGAGGAAAATGCATCTGCTCTTGCAGAGTTCCACCCTAGAGGTGACTGCTCTTGGTCATAAAAAGAGTAGAATCTTTCTGTAAAATGAATGGGTTTGTGCATGCAGACAGGGGTATGTGTAAGTTGTGTCAGGAGAGGATGGGAGCACTCCTGTTATTTTAGGGGCAGTTTAGCTCTTGGAAGCAGTGAGGGAACGTGGTGAACAGGAGCTGCAGTTCATGGTCTCCTTTACGGGAGTTCAGGAAACCAAATGATAAGAAGCAAACAAAGGCAACAGAATTCAACAGCCCAAACATAAAATGAGCTTCAGGGGCTCTCTTAAAGTTGTTAAATTGCATTCATCCTTCTCACGAAGTTGTTTGTGTTTTTTTTTTTCTTTAAGTGCACAGCTTCTAAGCTTTAATAGAAAGGGAAACACACTCTTCCTTGACTTCTAAAGCAACATGAAAAACACTATTGTCTGTCCCTTGTAAATCTCCTGGATGAGATTTTAGTGTGAAGTATCCCAGGAGAGAGAAAGGTTGTTCTGAGAATAATAAAACATCAATATTGGAGTAATGGAAATAAAAGCTCCTTTTAAAATTGTGTTGATGTAAATAGACTGTTAGAGGAATTCCTGCTACCCAATGTGACATCAGCTGTTACAAGACCACAGGCTTTGAATCAATTCACTGTGGTGTCAGGAAGGTACAAGAGGTTATACACCTGCTTTCCTGAGCTGAAGGAAATTTATAATAGGTTTAAATTTCTCTGGCTCTAGAGTTATGTGATTTATTCTCTTACCATGTATGCCTTCTGGATGTGCCAGGGAACTCCTGCACCGAGGAGAAGAGGGTATGATGGTGGCAGGATGGGCAGGGGAACTGTGCAGGGGTTGAGAAATCTGTGGAACTCTGGAGACCTGAGCCGTCTCTGAGGGAAGAATTGTATCATCTGGGGGGAAGGCTGTTGTGTGGCTGAGACACCCCTTTGTACCAACAGCAGAAGCTGCTGCTTCACCTCTTCCATTCAACCAGTAGCAGCTGGAACAGAA
>JAYRBT010000005.1:7501938-7517758 GCA_036023395.1 Myiotriccus ornatus
CTGAGACACCCCTTTGTACCAACAGCAGAAGCTGCTGCTTCACCTCTTCCATTCAACCAGTAGCAGCTGGAACAGAAAATTGGTCTGGTCAGGCAGGCTCATCCCCCCAACCTGGCTCTGTGTGCTCACCTTGCTACTTCCAGTAGGAGGAACAGATCAGCACTAACTCCTCAGCCCTGGCACAACAAGGTCAATTTTGCCTGCACAGCTAAGAAATGTCAAGTGGCTTTGTTTGATTTGGTTTGCCCTTTGCCCAGGGCAGGCCTTTGACTACCTCTGCTTAACTAATCCTCCTTACAGTAATCAGAGAGCTAAAGGAGCCCTTGGTCTTCAAGAGGGAGAATTGAGAAAGGCTTCACTGTAGAACAGCAGGCGAGTCTGTTTTGTCTCCATGTGAGATTGCCCAATTAATCTCTTAAACATACTGGTTTTGCAATGTTTCCTGACTGCTCGTACTTTTGGATAACATTAGCTGAAGGATCATTTCCTTCCAGCTCTAACCAACCTGCCTCTAAGGCAAAGCATATCATATTTGTAACAGCACACTGTGGCACTTTGCTGGTGTCTGAGGATAGAAAAAAAGGAAAATATTGATTCATCTGAACTTCATGGTCCCTCGGCTTTCCATAATATGGCCTGTTTTTCCCCCCAAGAAACTGTAGTCCAAGAGGATTTTAAAGATGCTTATTCCTGTCTGCCCAGTTATCAGTTAGGTCAGGGCCGTTTTCCTTACCTATCACTCTGGCAGCAAGCCCTGCACTTCTAGGGAGCAGTATTGCACCCATGCAACAGATCTTCTGAGGGCCAAGAGCACCCAGGGTAACCTCCATGCAGGTTTCCAAAACTGGACTTGACATGCACTGGTGGAACAGTGCTGGAGTATCTGCTGCTACTGGGGAAATCCCAGGCAGAAATCTTGAAGCCCAGCCCCAGTACAATTAGACCAGGTCATGAATATGCAAATCTCAGAACAAAGATGCAAAAGCCACAGGAAGTTTGGGTTTGTTTTAAATCTCATTTGCGTGGCTCAGTTGTTAATGACAGAAAAAGGGCTCCTAGTAGGTGACCATCACTGCTTTCAAGGAATCTAAGTTGTGAGATGAGCCCTTTCTGCAAGTGCAGCAGTGTGTGAGAGCTGTGCTGATCAAGTTGCAGGTCAGGATTCACAATTAAAAATCTGTTCTGGTTTTTTATACTTCAAACGTTTTCCATTCTCCTTCAGTAGTGTCCCAGCGTTTCCTCACAAGTGATATTAATCTTGCTGGTCTATTGTTTCCAGCTTCATCTTCTGACCCTTTGTTCTTTGCCTGCCCTGGCTGGGCTCAGCTGAATTGATTTTTTTTTGTTGTTGTTGTTTTCATTTTGTTTTCAGTTCTTTTGTCTCTGAGGCACCCTGCACTTGCCTCCTTGCTCCTTGTGCATCGCTCTAGCTGCTGCTCTGAGGAGTCACCATTCATGTGTGACTGGGACTTGGCCGCTGGAAACTTTTCTTTGACACGAGGGCACTTGGATTAAATTCTTCCTCTGCCCCTGCCCAGATTGCTCACATGCTCCGTGTACGCCTGTTGCAAGGCACTGTGTACATGTTTATAAGAGGCAAGCCACCTCGACCTCTCCAGTTTACGGGGAAAATGGCATAAAGCTTGTTTGGAGGGCAAGAAAAAGGGACTTGGGATGAAAGCAAACCTCTGCCCCAGGCTCTGAGGATGGAGAACGAAGGGTAACGGGGCACGTGTCCCAGCAAAAATGGGGCACGTTCTTTACCAGTCCTGTTTAATTTTATCTAGGAAGAAATGTAGACACAAAGTGCTTTGCTGGGACCCTAATGTGTGGGCAAGACAGGAAGAGTAGATTTAGGGTAGTTTTGAACAGTGGCACGTGGCTCTCTTAAAATGTCACCATCCCCAGGTAGGTTGATTCCCGATGTCCAGTTTCCAGATGTGCCCTGTAGTGTTAGTTCAAGGGTCAAGTTACTTATTACATGTTCAGCAAATGGTAATACATTCCTGGTATCCATGCCTTGTGTTAGAGGTTATGGTTTTTGTCTTTGCTGCTGCTAAATGTAGAAGATAATTGGAGATGGATAAAAATTAATTCATTTGTATTTTTTTCTAATGACACGGGTTTCCAAAGAATCCTGTACTTGAAATTTCACACAAGCTCACATTTATATTTCTCCTATTTTCCCTTTCTTTCTTTTTCTTCTTGTTTCCCTACTTTTTTGTCACTTTAGCACTGAATGAAAAAAAAAATATGGGAGGGGGAAGGAACAAAGAAAGGTAAAAATCTGTGTTCAGTTTAAAAAGAAGGAAAGGGAAAGTCTGCAGGAACTCTTACGAAAAAGTTTCTTCAAAATTTTCAGCCAGTGGTACAGTGTATAGGCAAAATATTACAAAGTTGGATGTGCTTTATGTTATTGGCAAGCATGAGACACATCTTTGGGTGACTACAGAACAAATGTGACACAGACAGTGACAACAGGGCAAGTTCTGTCTTGGTTCACCGAGGTCTCCACCTACCCAAAAGGAGCTATTTCTAGCATTACTGAGAGACCTCAGTTTTCATAGTTATTACAGTTCTACTGCTTTGGTGTCTTTAGTATGAATGACACTAATCAGCATCGTGTCCTGTCCCTTTACAAACACTTGCACATGGTGTCAAATCAGCCAGGAGGGAACAGGAGGGGGCCTAATTCCCTGGTACAGGAGAAGCCATTCAGCCTTGCTGAGCTTTAACCATCTTCCATCAAAGGGGACCTGATCTGTCAGAGAGTCGAGAGCAGCGCTGAAAAATGCTGTGACCCAGCCTTCTGCTGCCTTTTAAAAGTTGAGTCTGTCGCTTAGTCCTTGGGAGAAGCAGGGAACAGAACTGGAAACATGTTGGAACTGCTCTCCTAATTCACTGCAAGGAATTCACTGCTCTGCCCTGGAGACAGCAGCAAGGAGGTGGCTGCCACCACACTCAGCTGACAGACCCCTGCAGTGGCTTTGAACTCACCCTTGCCTTTGCAATGTGCCTGCCAGTCTAAAATCTCAGTTTGCCCAGTGTGTTCAGGGGCACCTTTCCCTTCTGATGTCTGTATCTTTCATGCAGTACAAGAGGCTGTTTCTTAAATTTACCTTTAAGATGTTAAAATTCAGTCTGACTATTCAAGGTAGAAAGTTAGAGAGTCTTCACCCCTGGTTACATGTGAACTCTGACTTTTCTTCCTGGCAATGTTCCTAGTGGCCAAGGATATGAGGGAAATAGCACCTTGACATTAGCTTATGTGGTCACAGTGCTGCCAGAGTTTAAACCCATCACTGCGAAGTGCTCAGGGAGAGCTTCTGTCTGAGGGCTTGCTGGCACTTGAGAGTTCATTTGCATCTGAGGCAGGCTGTGAAAGTAGAGTGCAATAGAACATTTCTCCAGCAATTCTTATTCTGGAACAAGAGCATCTTATTCCCTCTTAGTTTAATATGCTTCAAAATAGATTCTGTAATAAGGCTGTCTCCAAACAGAATTCTTTAGGAAATAGTGGTTTGGTTTTTTTTCGTCTTCCTAAAACAGTAACAACAAAACCTCTCAATCCTTAGAGGACTCCTCAAATTTATATCCTTCTGACTTTCTCCCACATGCTCTTCAGATGGAAACACATGTACTTTTATACCCTCCTGGAGAATTTCACTTCTTCACAAGGAGAGACGTCAGTGGCTTGTGGTGGCCCTACTCACGTGAGGGAGTTTTGCTGTCTGAATGTTTCCTCTCCAGTGCTAATTACCATCACCTTTAAGATCTGCAGTGCAGCTTCATTTTCACAGCAAAATTTTCCCTGGAGCTGAGGTAGGGGCTTATGCCATATTCTGCTGCTTAACAGCCAGGAGCACATCTGTACTGACAGGGAGTGACCCTAATTTATTTCTGTGGAGCTTGTTCTTGCCTGGATGTCATGCAGTGTAAATAAAAGAACAGATCCGTCTCCGCTGATGAGGGGCAGAGCAGAGCTTTTGCAATTTTTTTCCTCATGGACAGACATGGTCATTTTTTTTTATTCTTCTATAAGACAAAAAAAAAAAAAGAAAAAAAACCCACAGGGAAAAAAAAAAACCTTTTCCTGCTGGAGCCTGGTGCAAACAGCTATCCAACAAGTCCCTTCCAGCACCTCTGGAAGCAACTTACAGATGCACAACTTTTATCTTTGATTCAAGGTGGGGGAAGTTCAGATGCAGACAGTATTTTCTTGGCCATCAGGCCTTCCCAGAGGGTTAGGGTTTTGTTTAATAAATCACTCCTTTTTTTCTTTTTTTTTTTCCTTTTCCCCCAGTCACCCAGTAGTAGTTCAGGTGTTGTGTATAGCCCCTGCTTCCATTGCCTGTCAAGACTGAAGCTACAGACTTTGCTGTGCAAATGGACTTCCATGTTTCCATTCTGACTATTCCTTGACACTGATTAGAACTGCTCAGCCTCTGCTACCTTGCTACCCCGTATAAAGAGGATAAATGGATAAAGATCTACTTGAGTGTCTCACATGCTTCTGGTTTTGGTTCTGTGCTACTTTTAGACATCTTTGAGGGGCAAACCCAGAGCAAGCAGGAAGCTCACACTACCTGCAGGGGACAGGGAGCCACCTCTCAGGAAGAGCGAGGCAACTGTGGTGCCACTCTTGCCCTTCTCATGACCAGAAGGTAACCACAGGAAAGCGTAAAGTAGATCCTATTAGTTAACAGGATTCTCTTCGTCTGATTCTGGATCTGATGGTTGTCCATTTTAGAAGTGCTGGCTTACTGGGTGCCTGCAGACTTTGTGCCCTGCTTTGCCACTGGAGTCTTGCAGGTGCCTTTGCCTGGCTGGGAGCAGGCGAGCTGCCTTGTACCTTTTCAGCTGATTTGAACAGAAGGTCAGGAAAATCCTGTAAAAGTGAAACGGTATAACCTGCAAACCTAGTAAAGTGGAAATCAATGAAGCAGCCAAAAGGTGCCATCACAGCTGGCTTACTGTAAGTTTTCATGTATCAGGAGTAACACAGCAATTACGTTGTTTGTCCCCACAGGGGAAGTGAGGGCAAATAGTTGTGCAGGTTCCTACCAGGACAAGCTGCTAGTCATCACTGTTAGGATCTGGGGAATGTATGGAGGTGCCATCTTCATGTACGGATGGCAAAGCCACATCTTCAGTACACGTGAACAGCTGGGGTTCAGTCCTGAGGAGAGGACACCTCAGGTCTTCTGAGTAGCCCACTTGTGATGTGGCCAATAGCAAAGGTCTACAGGTTGTTAAAGGTAAAGGCAAATTAGTAGAGATACTGCCAATATACTCTGGCAACACTCCACTGCTGAAGGAGACTGGAAAGGATAGTTGTGAATGAGTGACGTTCAGCAGGGCCCTTCTTGTCTCTGGGTGTGCCTGCCTGATTCAAAACTATTGCTTCTGGGTCTCTGCTTGACTGAGCAACATGTTTGCAGATGTTGGAAGCCTTTTTTAGAATGTGTTTAAAAATACATATTTTTCATTTCTTCCCTAGCATTATTTATATAATGCTCTTTTCCTTTTTCACTGTGTATTAGATTTTCATATGTAAATTTATTCTCCATCTCCCTCCAGAGAAATCCACCTTTTACCTTCCTGGCTTACAACACATTCTTTGCTTGGTCTAATCTATCCATCTTCAGACTTTTGTAGTTCTTATTGCTACCACAGTTAATGCTGTTAAGACTCAGAGCACAGTGTAGCTGCTGCTTGTGCTTACTGTACCTGCAGATCAGCACTCTGTGGCAAGCCCCAAGGGAGGTGTTAGGATAACCTAGTCCAGCCCTCCATTCCCAGTGCCCACCTTTGTTGAATCAAGCACACTGAAAGCCCAAAGGTTCCTGATGTCCAGAGAAAGGCACTGCTGCCAGATTGTGCAGAGGTGATTCTGGGCATATAGGGACTGCTCAGAGTTCTGGGGACATGATTCAGCAAAGTGCTTGAAGGGTCATCATCATGGGCTATTCCTTGCAAGTTTTAGTGCTTGCCCAAGTAGAACTAAGTCTGCTTAGTCCTCCCTGTGTCCATAGTTTATTTTTATCACTTTTATAGCTCTACTGGGAATCTTTTCCCTGGTGCAGGCAACTTTGGAAACTTTACACTTGTGGTGCAGTCTCCTTGCTGGCCCCAGAAAGGTTTCTGACCTCCACGTGTCCAGTTGTCATGATGGGAAAGAGAGCAGTCATCCTCGAGGCTCTGGGGAGCTCAGCCTGGTGTCCTGGGTGAAGCAACAACAGCATAATGATGTAGTTTCTTTTTTTCCCTTGCAAGACCCTTCCAGCTTTAAATAGAAAACTGGAGAATTAAGTGATTTTCTGTTTTTTACCTCTTTGCTAGTGCTGTGTGAGTTGTTGGTGTACAGCTGAAACTCCCCTTCAGGGCCATGGTGAAAAGTCTGCTGTTTTGTAAGCTGATGAGGATAGTAGGCAACATTGCAAGGATGCCTGAGTGAATTCTGCCAGGGTACATGCTGGCTTAACTCTGGGTCGTGCATTCCAGATTTTACTCCCTTTGTGTTTATTTGCTCACCTTTGCAATCAAGCCTCTTTTCTGTGTTGTGTTTTTACCTTGCACATCAGGAAAGGTGGAATCTCCTGCATATTTCTGTTCAATTCTAAGGCTTAAATCTTAGCTGTCTTTAATAGTAGTTAATGCTGTAAAAACTGAGGACCGTAACGCAGCAAATATTTTTTGAGCTGTCTAGAGGACTCACACTCATGGGAAGGACAGACTCTGAATAATAATGACCAAGCACATCATATTCTGAAGCAACATCTTGAGAATGATTCTGATAAATCCCAAGTAATTCATTAATAAAGCGAGATCATCTGATCCCTGCAGTGTTTCTCCAGGAACCCTTTTGTTTTTTCCCAAGAGGAAAAGAGGCATCATCCAGGGGATATTGGTAGGCTCATTTTGATGCAAAGAGAACTCCAAGCTCCTTACAGCATATTAAGAAAATTAAAGAAAACAAAGCCAACCAACAAAGCCACCCACTCAGTCTGTACTGCGCACTGAATTTAGGAACCCTTTGGGCAATCCTGCAGCAGCAGCTGTGTGCTCCTGCCAATACCTCCTCTCTTTGTCAACCTGGCAGGTTCTTTCAAGTAAATTCCACAGGTCTTTGCTGGTGCACCAGTTCTACTGGAGAACTGTACACCTGCCCTCTGGGCCTGGGGAAATTAGTTCGTAGCTAAGCAAGCTACATCAGCCATCAGAGTAATTAAGTGGCTGAGGTATGGGCTCATCACTACATGGGTCAGGAAGCAGTCCATTTCCCTCTATTCAGGTCTGCACTTTTTGCCAGACCAATCCAGCCTTGGCCTCATTCTGCTCCCCTACACTGATCTAGTTTTTTTGAAGCCAGTGGGTCTCCCATTGCTGCAATGAAAGGAGAGCTGGATACCATGAAATAATGGGATAGATTAACCCAAAGTACCACCTGGACTCACAGTGCTGCTAGAGAGAGCCTATGGCTCCCATGCACTTGATTTTGTTTGGAAGAAAAAAAAACACAACTAGCAGAGCTGAGAGTACCTAAGCCTGCATTTCTGAACTGACCAGCAGTACTGATTGTCTCTGTTACCAAAAGTCTCGCCATCTTGACCTCCACAGGGCTGATTTTTAGAAAGTGCTTATCTTAGGGCAGAGTGGGGTGGGAATGGACTATCAGTGGCACAGGTCTCCTCTAGTAACAGCTGTGTAGGAACAGAAAAGTTTCAGAGTTTTACTCAACACCTAGTAAACCCATTTTGTGGCCACTTGCCACATTTCCAAGTGCAGTCAACTCCAATGAGCTTTCATGAGTTTGTTTGGAAAACCCATCTGCTGGTTTTGGCCCCAGAGAAGCCAGTTTTGCTGCCCTGCAAATCTGGCCATTGCTATCTCAAGTTGAACATACTAAAATAGCAGACTCTGTCAGCAACTTGCCAAAAATCAGCAGTGCTAGAAACCAAGATCAGGCATTCTGGCTTCTGGTCCCACATCCTAGTCACTGGGATTGCCAACTTTAATTATGTTTACTGGCAATGTATATTTATATCTTTTCAGTGCTGAATTGGGATGTTGTGCTCCAGCCCAGCACCAGCAGTTGCATATCCTTCAAAGCAGATGTGAATCTTCTTGTGGGGAAAGAGCTACAGCTCATAAAAATACACAGGAAATCCCAAACACTCATCACTTAGCAACTTTCTGCTCTGAACTGATTGTACTTTTAGGCTGCTGATTTCTGGCTGACTCTATTCCTGTCACATCCATTTCGCTACAGTCTCCCTGCTTGAAATGCATCTGGAACATTATGGTCTGGAACTCTTTGGGGTTTTGAGGCATGGTTTGCATGGTCTTAAACATAGACTTCTGACAAAAAGAGTAGGATATTGCACACAAAGGGCAGTGGTATAAGTGTACCTCCTTGATGTGGAATATCCTTAATAAATTTGCGGGGCTTCCGTCCCACTCAGTCCTGTCCAATCAGCAGACGCATTAAAAGGCAAAAGGAAGTTTGCCTAGTTCTAGTCTGGAGGTTCTTGACGTCTGTTCCCACTGCTTGCTTCCTTCACGAGGATTTGTGTTTCAGCCACACCAAATGCCAGGTTAATTATTTGTGGAACCCTGTGTTAACTGGAGGGGGGAGGGAGGGGGAGGTCAGAAACAATAGTTTTTAAAATGTTCTTTAAATCGATTTACTGTCTGTGCTTACCATGCACATTAAAATTGGAGTTAAAATCCACCGTGCCTTGCTCTGACATTTGAAGTATTTGTTGCTAGTCATTATCAATTCCTCTGCTTGCAGCCCCTCTAGCCAGAAGCATGGTTTTCTCTGGAGCTGACATTAGCACTGTTCCACTGGGCTGGCAAAATGCAGTGAGCTAGTGTGTTCCCTGGGAGACTGGCTGTTTTCCATTTATTTCACTGCTCTGGAAACAGGCCTATCTGTAATGCCCTAACATATCTTAAACCAGGAAAATTACTAATTCAAGTCAGTGAGCATATTTTCATTTTAAAAGAGTAACAAATTAAATAAACTCCCTGCATTTTGCATTTGAGACCTCAGTGTTTCATCTGCTGTAATCTAATTCACCCATTCATTTCCTGCACATTCATTTTATCCCATTATTTGAGATTTCCTTTGCTTTTAATCCTGTGTTTTGAAGAGACCTAGAGTTACAGCAGAGAACAGATGAGAGACTAAACGGTAAATAAAAGAACAAACATGCCATGATACAGCTTGATGTGTTTCTAATCAATCTGCTTATTGCAGCTGGATCCTTAAGTTAGGTGTGCAACTTTTCTGTTTCAAGTTGATTAAAACTTCTTCAAAAATAGGTCAAATGGGGCCATGTGTATAATCCACCAGGAACTGTTGCTTTTTTTGTTGTTGTTAGTTTGTTTTTAACAATAACAGTGATGGTTGAGATTTAAAAGAAAAACCAACCAACCAACCAAAAAAACACCAAACAAAAACATCAAAACCACAACCGAAATGACCACAGGGACCGAAAGATTTTTTTTTTGGGTTCTTTTAACCAAACAAACACAAGCAAGGAGATCTTACTTAGCACTGAAATATTTATCTGTCTATATGGGGACAAATCGCTCTATGATCAAAAGGGCTGATTGACTTGAGGAGAATCAATCAGCCCTTCTCTTTCTGTGCACTTCAGAAGAAAGGTAACCAGGGATGTTTCTGGTTCACATACTGCATCCTTCCTAGTGCTGTCTCACCTGCCTTGGCTGGCTCTGTTGTATTTTGTCATGGGCAATTGTTTAGTTGTTGTCTCCCTTGAGAGCTTCCCACCCCTGGGAACCACTGGGGGAACTCTCAGCTTCTCTGCATCTTCGAAGAACTTGGTTGTTTTTCATCATGTGGCACCTGGAGGCCTGTGCAGGTCCCCTCTGAGCCTGTCCTGGGGGAAGTTTAGATGAAGTCTGACCATCAGCATAGAGGAAACAGGAGGAGTGGAGGCTGACCTGAAAAGTGGCATCTGAGGAATGCTCACAAAGGTTTTGTGCAAGGTGCTGCATCCCTCTGAGTGCAAACACCCTTTGCTCTTGAGTGTACTGGGGATGGCCAGAGAGGGGGTTCATGGAAAACAGACAGTGTTCTGGATCTTTCCACTCTCACTTAATTGCAGGAACTACTCAGAGAGAGGCATATGCATGGAAATATACATCAGGTTGGGCATCTGGAAAACAGTGACATAAGTCAGGCACCAAATTTTTTTTCATCTAACACTGTAAGTAGGTGCCTGCTTAGTTATGCAGTGCTTCTTCACCACCCATATTACTTTTTATAATCTTGATGAAATAAAACCTTGGTTTTGCCATGGATTCCAAAGGGACCTTTGAAAAGATAAAGTAACCAATTAGCAAAGCATTAAAAAACCCCTATAAATTCTTTTGTATTGATGTTAGCATCTATGTGTTCACCTTTGTGTGCCCCTTCCCCTGCCCAAGAAATGTGTTTCTAAAAAAGTGTAAAAAACCCCCAAAACTACAAACAAAACCGATTTTAGTTTGTCTGTTTTTACACATCAGGAGGAGGAGTAGCTCTTTAAGAAGGGGCAGAGTCAGCATCTGCAATGATCTTGTGCTGATGGATCCCTCTATGTGATGATCTTTCGTAGGGATGATTTTGGTGACAGCAAGATGTTAGATCATGTCAATAACCCCACTGTGAATCAGCTCTGTTCATTTATCACCATTCATATGCTTTCATTTTTTTCTTGCTATTTTGCTGAATATTGTAAGCACTTCAGGTTAAGACATTACTGGACCATTTCTGTCTGTTGGCCTCTGCTGGGGGCTGTGCTGAAGAAACAGATGCACATCCTCTGGAGACCACTCTGGCACAGCATTGGTGTGACCTGTGCTGAGCAGGGCTCAGCATGACTGTAACACCTTTCCCACCATTCTGGGATGGAGAAGAGTGTCCATCTGCCTTTCTCGTGTTTTGTTTTGTTGGTTTGAATACGTGGGTTTCTTTTTTAATGCAGTCCCACAAGAGAGGGCAAAGGCTGAACAGACAAGGGCCCCATTGCTGAAGGAGAGTTCCTTCACAGGAAAATGTGGCACAGCAATGTCTTTGTGATGCTTACTGTCTGTGCTTTACTTGTTCTTTGGAGACAGAATGTTGTAGCTTCTTGGCCCTAGCATCTGATGTTTTTCTCACCATCACATCAAGAAAACTGCTCCAAAAAGCCCAACCCCATATTTTTGCTCCTACTCGCCACAAAACATAAGTGTTGTGTCATTCACAATGAGTTCAGTTTTAACAGTATATTTCAATAGTTTTATATGAGCATAAGCATTCAGGACTCCCTCATACTTATTTTCCAATGAATATATCCTATTTCTCTTAGAATAATTGTCACATCCTCTTTAACCTGCAGGTTATGGTGAGCTGCCTGCAGGATACCAGCAGCTACTCAGTGTTAGGAAATGGGTCTGAAAATATAAATCACTTCTTTCTTGGCATGTACTAGATACAGTCCAGGATACGTTTGCATTAGCAGTTGCCATATTGCATTAGGATCTGTGCTGATTAGATTTTCAGTAATAGGAGCAGGGCAAATGTATTATATAGTTATACAATTAAATATATTGTCAGACTGAGGGTGAAAGGATGGAGTAATGAAGAAAACAGGGGATAAAACAGGCTTTTCTTTGGAAGGAGCAAATGTGGAGAGGTCATGTTAGAGCCAGCAGGAAGTTTAAACAGAATTTAAGGTGGCTGATTGAGGAAATATCTTGAAAGAGCAGTGGAAGTGACGTGTTATGGAAGAGCGAATGATTAGCTTGCCTGTGAATAACATTAGATAATTTGAACTGGGTTGGGGTGAGCAGAGGACATAGTGTTGGAGCAGATGAGAGGTGCCAAGCTGAAGAAGGCAAAAAAAAAATTGAAAAAGTGCATTTAGCCTTGAGAAAGAGTAATGGTAGAGAAGTGACTTGGAGTAGAAGAAATTTGGTCCAGATTTAGTGCGGTTGCAGTGAATCTGTGTTTACCAAGAAAGACAGTTAAAAAAACCTGCTACCATTTTTTAGGCTATTGTGGCTGTGTATCTAATACTTGCAGTTGACAGTATTCCTTGGTTTCACTTCTTTCCTTTTCCTCACAACTGTGAAAAGCTCCTTGAAGTTAATGAAAAGACTTTGGTTGATTTCTAGTGCACTATGAACAAGCCTCTTCTTGTGTCATGGCTGAATGCTGATTTCTGAGCTGTTCTGGTTCCAGGCAGCATCTATAATTGCATGTTATTATTCGAAAAATAAATATTTTAATTGCTTTTCAGAAAACTTGATAGAAAAATAATCTATATTGTTTTGCTTCTTTAATTGGAGAACTTTTCCACACCATAATATGCCTAAGTAGGTCCGTTCCATCATGTTCTCCATTTTATTTTGAAGTCACTTGAAGAGTTAATACTTCATTATTGAGCTATTTTCCTTGATCTCCAGGCACAGAGATTTGTTTTTTTAAATAATGCTTGTCTTATTTTTCATAGCTGATGTGACTGATTCAGATTGGATTATTTCCTTTGACCCAAACTGGGGCTGCAGTTCGAAGATCCATTCAATCAGTGGGCAGCCCTTTTTTTCTTTAATAGCAGACTAATTGGCAGACCAATTAATCTGCTCATCTGTGAAAGGAAAATTTATAGCAATAAGTAGTTCTATTTCCAGAAGTCATTCTCCAAAGTAACATTACAGTGGCCTTGTTTACTTCATGCCCTGCAACACGATCCAGTGCTTCAACAGTAGCACAGGTCAATTAGTGGACAAATTAAGCAATTATTAGCCACTAACAAGGGTGACTGGCATCATTACCCTTCCTGTTTACCAGCAAACTGTTATTTTAATACAAAGATCAACAAATAAATTAGGGCATCTGTTGTATTGCCATGTCTGCCTTGAAGTAAATGATATTAAATGGGCTTTGGTTGCTGCCAAATTCTTAACCCTGGCCTAATGAGATACACTGATATGTCTCTTGCTGATTACAGAAGCTGTAAAATTTAGTTTGTATTGATTTATTAACTGGAGGACCAAGTTCTCTGCAATGGTATTTTTTTTTAATAGTCTGCTATCCATCTTTTTATTTTAAATGTTATTGATCAAGCCTATTTCAGAGGGTCCAGAACTATTGGGTTCCTCTGGAAGACAAATTTATTTGCTAATTATATTGATTATTTGGATGCTTAAAATAATTTTCTGGTGAGGTTTGTATATGTAAACGTGTGCTTTCATCTGATGCTTCTCTCATGTCCCTTAGAACTGCCTTTACTTCCAGCTTAGAATTCCATAAGTCAGTTATTCTTAACTCTTTCTTTGTATTTTTATGATGGGGTAAGGTTTCTTCAGGCTTAATTAAATGTATCTTAAATAAGAAAATAAAGTAAATCTCTCTGGGCTGGATGAACTTGGCTGCAGTACCTCCAGTAGCCTGTGGAACATCGGGAAGTGCTGGGTCTTGTTTGGCCCAAGGTCAGCTTTTTCCCTTTAGTTGGGCCCAGCAGTGAATCACACAGAGCAGAGGCTCACCCTTTGTGTTTATATGTAGCCTTCCTCATCATATCGTGTTCTTGGTTAGGGGAGAATAATTCTCTGTGTGGAGCTGAAAGCTGTAGCTTCTGTTTGCCAAGTCGCTTTTGCCAAGCCCTGTGAGCGAGGCTGCATCAATAACAAGGGCAAAATGAGCAGGGCCTGGACAAGCCTCTTCCCTGGCACAGTTACAGCCAGAGCGAAGCTCTGGGAGTTTGGGCTCCCGTGTAAAAAGCAGTCACGTTGTTCCTGAGGTATTCACGGTCCTCCCTGCTTCATGAAGAACTGTACCCCAGATCACATGGCAAAACTGTTCTGCCAAAGGCCTTTGGTGAAGATTGTGTGCACAACGTGTTATTTACGCTGTTTTGTTTTGCAGTTGCCTTGGAAAGTCATACCTAACCTAGGATAAAGTTTTTTCTGGACATAATGATTGCTGAATGGTTAACTCTTCCAAGTGTTTTAGACAACATAAACTGATGTTTGAGTATAGTTGAGTTTAGTTGCAAGCTCTTTAAAACTGAAAACAGCATAGCATCTTGAGAAACCATGGATTAAGTGTGGGGCTATTTTCCTGCAAGTACTTTGGAGCTTTCCAGGTGTGCATACTGTGGATTATGTTTCAGACACTGCCAGAAAACAGTTAGAGCAGCAGTTTAACATAGCTAAGCTTTTCATGTTTGCATACAGATAGGAAATCTGGTTATACAGGATCCAACTGTGTCCCTGTCGTTTCTTCACGTTCTTGCTGTTGTATAATGAACAAAAGTCACAACACCAGCCAAAAAGCAGATCGATGTTCAGTTTCCTTCACTGGGAGGAGGTAATTGCAGAAACATTTCCTGAGCAATGTAATTATGTATATGCTAATTTGCCTCAGAAATTCAGGTTTAGTTTCTTCTGAAGTAGAAGACTTGGTTGCAGAAAGGGACTTTCCCTTCTTCATGATTAGTCAGTAATAGATGAAAAAATTGCTAAAGTTTAGAGTCAATTATACCTTGATCATCTTGGACGTTTCAGAAGCCTCATTTTTCTCCGTGTGCCTTAGCAAATTAGAATTCATTCCAACAGCAGCATAGGTTCAGATTTGTTAGTGTTTGAAACACAAAGTGGGCCTTAGGAAATAAGCTCAATGAGTGAGATGGACAGGATGTGAGATTTTGGCCCCGTCTTCAATGTACGTTCCAACCAAGCTATAAACAAGTGCATTTAATCCGGCATGTTTCCTGGGGTTTATTTTTATTTTTAAATATTTTGATTGAATGACAAAGATACAGGTCTAAAGTCAGGTTTTCTGAAGTCAGCTAGTTAGCCCATGCCATCTCTTCTATGCCGAATTGTCGCTTGTTATATCTATTCCCTAAGGCTTTACCCTGTCCAGCGTCAAATGCTTCTGATGACGGGATTCCACTCTTACCCTGGAGAGACAATTCCACCGTCTAATAGAGCTCACCATTAGTGAAATTTTACTGATGAGCAGCCTTAATTTTTCTCTGCTTAATTTTATCCTGTTACTAGACCGTAGTGATTGATTTATTCTGGGGAAATTCAGTAAATGGTTCCTGCTTCACAGGATGGACCTTACAATAAATAGCAAATTGTCATGACCTATCTGTGGGTGTCCTGAGATTACACAGGAACTCAATTTATCTCCACATTAATTCCCTGGAAGCTATTTCTGTCAGTACCAACTCAGTGGAGGAATAAGCAATGAATTTAACTGCCGGATTCCTGCCTCCTGCCCCAGCACCAGCCTTGGGGTGAGGCAATGTTTAGTCGCTCCCTGAGCACAAGGCCAAGAGGCAGGAGCTCCTGCAGCCTCTGGTGCTGTGATGTGCCCAAAGGAAGGGCATTTAGGATCTGCTTCCCCTGTCGCTTGCCCTGGTTCCACATTAAAGGAGCTGATGATGTGGAGTTAATCCAGTCTTTTATGAGTGTAAAATAAGTGAAGAATAGGACCTTATAAATTCCAGTCTACCAGTCCCACAGTATATGTGTGCCTAGTGCAGAGATTATGTAACTACCCCAGTTTTTGTGAAGCGTTTGTACTTCTTTATACACGCAGATGATCTGAAATCTGCGTTCATATGTCAAGGGCAGGTCTGGGCATATGCTCAAACGAATCTGAGGTGCCTCAGCTCAACAAGTGGCCACTCATGAGCTGAGCTGCAGTATGAGCTCATGTATGCAGGGCTGGGTAATCAAGGTATCTTTATTTTACCACTTAGGAGGAGAAATATTTTATTATCAAGGCTCAGCTGATGAGCAGTAA
>JAYRBT010000005.1:7523355-7535469 GCA_036023395.1 Myiotriccus ornatus
CAGAAAACTAGGCTTTGGACCAGGTGAAACATTTCAGATTTATCCTAAATAGGTTTTTGTGGACTTTATTTCTGTGACTGTAGAAACAGTCAAAAAGTTAACATTCGTGTACACATGTAATTTGTGAGGGTTTTTTAACAGTAAATGCACATGTGGACTTTATCCACATTGTTTTAACTATAAATCAGAGCTATAGGTTTTAACAGTGAGGAGTTTTGATTTTGATCTTTGATAATATCATCTAGGGGGATACACCTTTACCTACATACATATATGTGTGTGTGTATGTAAATTGACAGTGACCGGGTATGTTACATGGTTCTTACTGTCACTTGTTCAGTTGTGAGACACAGCTATTAGTGTGCATACTGTCATTTCCATAATGCCTCTTCATTATTTTTCACCTATTTTTCTGGAGGGGGAAGGTTTTTTTTTTTAAACTTCATTTAATACACGTGAAATTCATGCATTGCCTTGAATTGAAAAACAGAGTATCCATCTCAGATGACAAGATGAACCTCTCAATGGAGTTTATTTTTCCTAATTAGGTGTTTGTCATTGTGTATTCTATATAACAACGTATAAGTAAACAATCGCGGACCTTTTGAATACATTTATTGGTTTTATTTATGTTACTGGGCATAAAAAATCTATAATTACCAGGTACAGCCGCAATATAACTGGTATTTAATGACAATTACTTTTTGTTACCATAGAAATGAGTCCAAAGTAGTTACCTATAATTTCTCATTTCCAAACCTCACACATGTTGTATTGCGGTATTACCATAGTAATTGCCTATTAGTCATCATAAAATAAGCAGTTACCCAGAAGATATCAGGATAGTGTGAAATTTCTCATCTCATTCAAAACTTGCAGCACATGCCACTTCTCGTCTTCCTTTAGTGGGATTTTTGCCTGAATGACAAAGATGTCCGTTGTACATGAACCCAAGGGGAGCAGGGACGTGATTGAGAGAGAATTGTACTCTATAAATGCACCAAGTCAGGAAAAGTATGTTCCATCCCCTGAAAATACAGAACTATTCCTCATTATTGAAAAACAGGCATTTTTCAAGCCCACGAAATGGAGACTTGTTCCTTGCCATGAATTTCCTGTTCATTTGGGTTTTTACCCCCATTCAGCTGTGACCAAAGCAGAGGCGACACACCTTGGGGAGGGGGCGGGTCCTGTGAGACCACCTGTGCTGTGTCAGGCCTCACAAGCCCAGCACCCACTAATGCAGCAGCGGCGCAGGAAGCATCATCCACTCCAGCCTGCTGTGAACTTCATGGACTTCTCCTGCGTGGCCCCTCTCGCACCTTGCTTGACGTTTTAATTTAGATTATATGTTGTTGAGGCCAGTGAGTCTTTCTGTGACTGCCTAGATCACACTTAATATCAGCTGTGGGCTTGAGGTTCACATGGAGCCGGGACTACAGGAGTGGCAGGCTGTAGGTGCTGAGGGGGTAAAGTGGTGGCAGCTGAGTTCTTCTTCTTCCTCTGCAGTTTCAGAATTGGAAATCCAGGGTGGCTTTCCAGTGCTTCAGTGTCTTTTGACATCTTCTTGGATTAAAAACATGTGGCCAGGATCAGCCTCTTTGTTAAAGGGGGGGAAAACAAACGGGAAGAGAGCTGCTACAGTGAGGGAATGGCCATTTCTGTGCATTGCCTTCTCCCAGGAGGCTGGAGGCAGAGGCACGGCAGAAGACTGATCCTCCCCCAGCTCTTGCTTGGCACCGTGGACAGGTCAGGAATCTTCTCTTCTGTCTTTCTTTTGCATCTGTTGCGTGTTTGTGCCTGGTTTGAATCTCCCAGCTCTTGTGTTGTGCCGCGTTGGGGCTCTGGGAGGCAAAGTCTGGGGTGGATCTGCAGTTGTGGTGCAGGTGTGCTCTGGGCAGCAGCGATGGGAAAGGCCAGGGAGCAGCAGAGTTTTTCTCCAGCCCTTACATCCATCTTGCTCCTTTTCTACCTGGAAGTTTTCTGTCCGTTGTGGCTTTTATTGCCCAGAGAGTGCTGTTACCACAAGACAGTTACAGGGGTTGCTGCTTTGCTCACCATTACTTAAAAAAATCTTCCTTGTAAAAGAGTTGTCATCCTTTATCTTAAAACAAATACTAGGTTTGCAAAAGGGTTCCTATCTACTGCCACCGAAAATGCTCTTTATATTGATGTGGTAACTGCTCATTTAAACCATATTACAGCTCCTGAGTATTTTTCAGTTGCTATTGATGTGACAAATTCTCTTGCACAGAGGACTGCACCAATCAATAGAGTCAGTATATGTGCTTTAACAACAAAGCCACATGCCTTGGGGTTCCAGTTGAATCTGAACCTTTTAGCAGCATTAAATAAAGCTATATTTATTTTGCTTTTGGTGCAAGGAATAAAAAAAAAAAAAATCCGAACCCAACCTAATTTAATACAACTTGTTGGAAAGGTTTGAAGGCAGCATTATGGGGCCATTTTCACATGTGATGAATACATAACTAGTGTCAGAGCTGCTATTTTGTTTTTGTAAGTGAATTCTTCTCTTTTAGTTAGATTGATCTGGAACTACAGAGTAGCCTTTTATTTTTAGGCGAGCGGGGAGAGAAGTCATAACGAGAAATTCTGAAATCATAGCCTTTTTTATGGCTGCCACTATTCCACTGAGAATGAGATAAGATGTCCTTAAAGAGACAGGGCTATTTATTTTCCATTTAAATAGCTCCATTTGTGATTATTGCCTTTGAGCCGTTATGCAGAGAATGAGCACCCAACTCATTAATCCCAGCCAAGTCACTCAAAGTTTTGTGCCTAAGTGCCATTTGTGTCTCTGAGTTGCTGTAGGAGCCTATTCTTGACCTTCACTGACTTTATTTTTTTGTGTTCTTTTATCTCCTGGAATGCATTTGTAATTAACAGGGGTCTCAATGTCAGTTTGGTTGATGTATTTGTTACCTTTCCTGCCCTCCTAAATAGCTGATCTTAGGTCTGAATAATCCCATCTGTGTGTTTTAGCTTTACTTTCAGTTAAAGTAACTAAACACACTGGGCATTCTTCTCTTTTTTTTAATTTCTTCTATAAGTCTGACTTGTATCTCTGGTGATTTGAGTTCTTGTTCATAGCAGCAAACAAAGGACCAAATTCTCCAGTGGGGTTTGTTTGTTTGTTTGTTTACTTTGGTTTTGAGTTTTATTTGCATTTTTATTGTTATTATTGTTGTTATTATCATTTTAGTTCTGCAAATGGCTTAGTAAACTTCAGCCAACGTGCTCTAGATCTTTGTTTTGGTTTACCCACCTGCAATTTAGCAATAATTAGGTTCAGCTATCTAAAATTACCTGTGGGGCTACATTTATCAGCGTGTGTACAAAACCTGTGTTGCATTCCTGGGCTTTGAGGCACTCTGTAGGTACCAATCAGTATTGTTAAGAAAAAAAGACATCTTTAAATACACCCATGCAATCAAAACAGGGCTTTATTGTTAGTCTTGCAAGTGAGAAACAGGCTGAGCTGGGCTCTGTCTAATGACATAATGAGCTGAGCTCTGCTTCTCCAGCAGTAGTTGCCAGGGCACAATCCATGGCATTTAAGAGCTGATACAAAAGACTGGAGGGCTGTTCCCAAAAGGCTGTTTGCCAGACACAAGAAGTTATGGGGGTGACACAGCCCAAGAAATATGCTGTGTATTCTCAAGTGCCATCTGCTGGTGCTGTTAACTGAGCTCTTTCCAGCGGCAGGTGCAAGGCGTGCCTGCAACTGGCTTTTTTTATTGGTGGTCTTAAGGCAGCTGCCTCCTTGCACGGCACATATTGTTGGCTTCTGACACGGGTTTCACCAAGCTGCAAGTGCGCCAAAGCCATCCTCCCACCCCACCAGTTGCCGAAAGGATGCTGTGCCAAACTGCCTTGGAAGAGGGGAGGTGACAGTGCAGTGTCAATGGGCAGGAGGGATGTCCATTGGCTGCTTATCCCAAGAGGAGATGGTCTGTGATAAGGAAAGTGTTCGCTGTCAGCAGTGGGAACAGTCACCAGGCCAATTCCCAAGGCTTTGTCCCCTCCCTTCCCCCCCAAATGAAACTAGTGGTACTGTTGCTTTGCTGAAGGTCCAGTTCAGGAAAGTGCTCAGAAGCGGCACTTGCAGTGAAGGTTGTGCCTCAGGAGTGTGAGTTGATTGTCTGTGGGTTTTCTTCCTCTCCTGCCTTTGCCCTTGCTTATTTTTCCCTCCTTAACACAACTATTGGCCCAAACCAAAGGTGTGGTTTCTTGCAGAAACCAAGAGCAGATGAAATTCAGTGTGAATTGTGCTGACTTTGCGTTATATTTGCCTTGCCAGCAGGGTCATGGAGTTCTCAACCCATCTGGGAGCAAATCCCAGAACCTGAAGTGGTGACGAGGCTGAGCTCTGCTCCAGCCCTGTCTGTACTGTCCTGTCCTGGCATGCAAGAGCTGCATCCAGCCCTGAGGATGCCAACACAACTGAGGCTATAAAGGGCGGCTCAAGCAGTCCTTGTGCTCTTGGTTATTGAGTGGGGCTGTTCCCTAAGTAGACTCCTCTATTCTACCCAATCTTCAGGAGTTATTGTGGAAGAAATTTCTCTGTCCTGACTCCTGATGAGGAGTACAGAGTTACTGTAGTACTTGGCAGTACTCTCCTGAATTCCTGGAGAAGGCTCAGGGGAGACCTCATTGCAGCCTTTCAATACTTCAAGGGGGCTTATAAGAAAGATAGGGACAGACTTTTTAGTAGGGCCTGTAGCAGTAGGACAAGGGCTAATGGTTTTTAAATAGAGTAAGTAGTTTCAGACACAATATAATGCAGAAACTGTATAAGATGAGGGTGGTGAAAAGCCTCATCCCTGGAAACACTGAAGGCCAGGTTGGACTGGGCTCTGAGCAACCTGATCTAGTTGAAGATCTCCTTGCTCACTGCAGGGACTAGATAACCTTTAAAAGTCCCTTCCAACCCAAACTATTCCATCATTCTGTGTCTCTTGAAGAACTGAGACCCCTCTCTCTGCTACTGCAAGGGGCAGAGCCAGGCTACTTCTTCATCTTTGCAGGTTACACTCAAAGTGCTTGTTTGTGCCAGCAGGGCTTGTCTTCGCAACAATTAAGTGAAAAATGGAAACTGCAAGTCAAGAGGGGAAGTATTTTCCTTAACTGTAAAAATTACTAATTAGAGGTCAAATTCTGCCTTAATGAGAGCACCTATTGTTCATTCTAGGTGAACAGCCTACAGAGGAAGAGGTGTTTTGCCTGTTTTCTGTGAACGTAGGAAGGCTCAGCATGTGATTAGTAAGTCTATTGCAGTTTGAGACTGTTCCACCCCAAACAGCATCTCAGAATCTTTTCCAGTATAATTAACATCCCTTTCCTCACTTCCACTCCCCCATTTCAGCAACATCTGTTCACCTTAACAGATTCACCAGCTGTCAGGGAAGGCAGCTGAGGGACTAACTCTTCATGAAGACCTTTCTGGACAGGCATCCTATGATTTTTTGAAGCTGTACCCATTTATATGAGATCACCAACAACTAGTGATCACTCCCAAGATCTCTGCAGGAGCCTTTTTCCTTATAGTCAAGTTTTATCATATTATACAAGTGAGGGGTTCACTACTCACCTTCAGTTCTCTAGGGAAAGATTTATCACCTGTCAATAGAAAAAACCAGTCTTCCTGTTCCAACTGCTACTATGTGTGTGGGGAAGGGGAAATACCATCCAAATTATCAGGAAAACAATAGCAGCCTAAGGGAATGTTTGTTTAGGTTCCATTTTTGTTGTTTTCTTTTCCTGGGTGACAGCTGTTCTATTTTTTTATATATTTTTTATTATTTTTGAGATTGCAGTGCTTAAAATGATGGCAGCTTGCTGTTTAATTTATAATATTGGTCCTAAGGGCAGCGTCGTGTAACGTCAAAACAATCCTGAGACAAATCTAAATAATAAGCATTCATTATCTAAACCAATATGGTATTAATAAAACAAGACTAAATAATTTGAGGATGTGTATCGCTTCTGAGCAGTGTAAAGGCAGACACTTGCCCGAAGTTCCCACTCACATGTCTTGGTCAGCACTTTAACTCTCAGATACTGCGATCTCTTTGTGACTTGGAAGAGCCTTGTGAAGTATCTCTAACTGGATCAGAGTTCTGATGTTTCGACCTCTGTTTGGAGAAGAAACTTTTTTTTCTTGGCTTAATTCTTATAGGGGAAGCCTCCCAAAAGAAACATGGTTAAGTGTGGAGTTTCAGGAGCTGGCAAGTTGTTGAGCTCTTGGAAAACTAGTGCTGGTGTTCATTTGAAAATTTAGGTTGTCATTATAAAGGAAACTTTATTTAGCTACAGGTACACAACTCTTTTCTGCTGAAGCAGGGGGAGGTTGGAGACTGCTGTTTCACAGCTGCTTTAAGCTAAGGAAGATGTGTGCTGCTACCCAAAGGGGCAGTCCAGTTCTGTTTTCCCTCCTGGCTGTGGATCCCTGCCGCCTCCTTTTTGCCAGGACTGGTGCTTGTGTGGCAGTGCTGTGAGCTAGAAAAGGACCATTCCTGCAGAAATCCAACCTGACAAAACAGTTTTCACTTGGGTCCCTGTGCAGCCAGAAAAATGGGACCAAGGCAGGAGGGAGGAAATGAGCAGAGAGGGATCCCTTTTTTGTTGTAGCTCGGGTGTAGATGGACATAAAGCAATTTTGGAGGCAGAGCATAAATGTAGGTGGCTGTTATGCAGTTATTCTGGGAATCTTGGAAGTCAGAGACAATGGTAGATTTCTTGGATGCTTTTTGATGTGTTCAAATGTAACCATGCCCATATGATCTCTTTTTTAGGGTTGTTATTTGCTAAGAGCAGCAAATGATTATTTGCACTACTTGGTAACAAATTGGGTGACTTGGCATGTCCATTCAGGAAAACAGGGGCTTTATGGTGTCAGGAGCTGGAAACAACCCGTTTCCACGCAACTGCTATGCCCCATTATGTACACATGGTGAAAAACTGCCCACAAAACCCTTTTCTCTCCGCTCCCTATAAACACAGACGCCATCGTAGCTGTGCTGACATGGCAGAGGGAGCAATTAATCTCATAGCAGGTTACTTCTCTGCTGCCCCTGGCACCAGGCAGAGGGGGGATGTCAGGATGGGCTGGGAGGAGGTAGATGTGACAGCTGATTGACAGCTGATGGCTTTGCCTGGTTGGTGCCGAAGAGCTGGAGGAAGAGTGCTCTGCCAGCATGGAGGAGTTGGGATCAGAAAAGGGATGTGACACCTCAAGCCACAAAAACATCAGCCATCTGTGCCAGTGTGAGTGGGACAGGTATGCTGCCTCCTCGTCCCCTCCTAGACTGGAAAGGATGTATATCAGTAGAAGTATTTGTGACTTAACATGCAGCTCCTCAGTGTTAACCCGGCTCCCCAGGGAAGAGAAGTGCTTATTTCAGGTTGCGCAGATCATAAACCTGCTGCCTTGTGTGGTGTGTGTGCTCTGAATGCTAATGCTGCCTCTCCCCTTCCTTTAGTGCCGTGGCTGTTGGGCTGATGTATTGTATAGATTATACAATGATAATGGATGGGGAAGGGGAATTTCATCTGTCTCTTTAACCAAAATATGAGCAGTAAATCCTGCCAGTTTGCAGAGAACAGCTGGATTTCCAATAACACTGGAATACTGTTGTGGTGGTTGGGGGTGCTGGTGGGTTTAGCTGCCCCCTCCCCTTCATCTCTGCCATTCAGACATCCAAATGCTTGCAAAAGGACTGAAGCTTTCCAGTGCCCTGAGACTAATGCAGCATTTATCCTGGGAGTCTGCCAGCTCTGTTGGATCTTGGAAAAGCCTGACCCCTCTTTGGTGCCTCTCCACCATGCCCAGGGGAAGAAAGGGAGGCAGGGGCCTTGCATTTGATTTTCCAAGTAACAGCTGGGTGAGAGAATGGTTTTTTCTTGTTTGGAAGACCAGTCTTTACTCACAGAGTAGGCTGAGCTGCGATATGATACTCTGCAAAGCAAGGAGTGAGTTGCATCCCAAAAGGGTTTACAGTAAGGCTGTGTCTTTGAGACTCTCAACTGAAAGAAGGATGTCATAGAAACGGGCAGAGCCTCTCAGACTGGTCACATTTTGTGTTATTTATAATAAATTTTGTATCTTAATTTGAATTGAAATAGGTCAGCAAGGAAGCCTGAATGTTCGGATGATCAACAGTGCATTGACACTGCAGTGCTGACCAGAAACCCCAATCCTGTTCTGCTAGGTGCTATATAAGTATATCATAAATGATCCTCACTTTCCCAGAGTGCTTTCAGAGCTAAAAGAGTATGGCACAGCAGGGGGACAAGGCAATCAAGCAAGCTGTTATAGCAGGGGAAGACAGAGCACTAAATATAATAGGATGAATAGTGGTAGGTTTTCTTCTTTTTTATGTTTTTTTTTCCCCCTCTGGTTGGTGGCAGGGAACACAATAGCAAACTACACAATCGGGCTGAATAACCTTCATATATCAACTGAGAGTAGGACTACTCTAAATTTGGTGAACCCAGGGAAGGAGCTTTCAGTGACAAAATGCATTTGCTGAGGATGGTTGACCCAAAAGGTGGGTTTCTTCAGAACAGATTACTTTTAGATGATCTTCTGTTCTCCTATTCTTTACTCCTTGTACAAAACTGTGGAGCTCTACTCCGCTCCCCATTCAAGCAGCATTTACTTTCTAGCACTAGGATTTTTGTTATTCTGTTGCAGCTGAGCAGTATTATGGTTCTACCCATTGTTTCACATCTGGATTAAATTGTCACTTTGTGCATCTGGAGGTAGGTTTGTTCAGGAGGTTTTGGAAATCCACAGATGTTCAAAGCCCAGTCAATCTTTTGGCAATGCTTGCAAATGAGGAAGCTGCACAGTGCAAATATCTATTCCATGCAAGCAGTCCAAGCAAGTTTTGTACCCCAGCAATTGTCTTTGGATAGATCTTCTCCCTGCTCTTCCAAGACTGAAAAAAAATCAATTCACAAGCTGCCAGTCAACCCTGTTTACTTTTACTGTGCCTTTGCTAACCTTCTGTACATTTTCAGCTGCGAAAAACTTCTATGTTTTTAATTCTTCCATAAGGGTTTACTTTTACTCCTGCTCTTGATGTGCAAGGAGGAACTGATGCTGGCATAGGTTTGCTCTTGACATCTCCATCTTGCTGATGCTTTGCTAACTAGTGTGAAAGAAAGGCAGGCCACAAGGAGATATGCTGTTATCAGTATGGGTGAGAGGCAAGTGCAATCCTGGCAGACAGTTCTTTACCCTTACATTGGTCACCTTTTCAATTACAGGTCTGATCTGCTAAAGTTTTGTCATTCTCATTCTAGTTTCTGTTAATGAAATGCATTTAACTGTCAGCTCTTGTTAACAGTAACAACACAACCGAGGATTCATAAATTCCCGTGGAAGTCAAATGACTGCTACCTTAGAAAAACTGAGTCAAGTTCTTTTTCAGTTTCAAGTTGGAGGAGGAGAGAACCACAGCTTTCTTGATCCAGACATCCAGAATATTTTGAACAATGAATCTATTTCAGACTTTCATTTCTGGGGGGGAAAAAAAAAAAAGAAAAAAAAATTCTGTCCCTAAGAATACTGGGGTTTTGAGTCCATGTCATCACTCAGCTGTGCTCTTGAGTTTTTTTCAGATTAGCAAACAACAGGCAAAGGAATGAATGATGTGATTTGAAACCATATGTGGGGACCCACTAGTCTGTGATCTCAGTATGTACATGAAGAACATATGAGGATGGAGTAACAGGAAGGTTACTTTGCAGTACTATAGGGGGAAGGCATAAAAGAGCTGAATGTCTTGACACAGCTGTTAAAAAAAAAAAAAAAAGAAGATTCAAGTCCATGAGGGGGTGGTTAAAACCTGTGGTGTATTTTCCCTGATGGACTGTTTTTGTTTGAAAACAAAATGTTTTCTGTTTGGGATTTTGTTAGTTTTCTTTTAAGGGTTTTTTGGTTGTTTTTGGCGGGCAAGGATAGTTCATTTTTTTGTGAATGGGAAGGCCTTAAGAGGAGGCCTTTGTGTGTGAATGGTAGATCATCAAAGATGATCACAGTAGCCTCTTTCTGGATTGCAAATGTATGATTTTCAAACTCTTGTATAGCACCGATAACTTCCTTTGGCAATAAGCCCATATACCCAATGATTTCTTGGTCTCTCTTAGAATTAAAGGCTGGTTTGACTTGAAAAATTTGACGCAGCGCATGCAAACTAGGTCATTCAATCTAATTGGAGTATTCTATGAGTTCTGGAGAGAATTTCTTCCTTTCAAATGACAAAGTCCATTAGGTTCAGTGGAAGTTAAAGGCTTCTTCTTTCGACGTTGCAGTGCAGAGGGGTTTGCAGTTTGGTATCGATTAAGCTTAATAGGGTAAGGAAGAAACATCACAAAATAAAATGTCGTACTTCCTCAGAAAATCCAGTTAACTTCTGCTGATGCCTCCCTGAGCACTTGCCTTAAACAGAAGCTGTTGAGCTGAACCTGTGTAAGCCCTGCAGTTGTTCCAGGTCTGCAGGAGCAGGAGAAAAGTCAACTTTGACCATTTGATCATTGCTGGCATGAGCAGAAATGGTTTGTTACCTGCATGTTCCTCAGTGACAGTTAAGTTCATTATAGATATGGTTCTTTATTTAAGGTCAAGCATGAAAAAAAAATATCTTTTTTTATAGTAAAGATACAATCTCTAACCTCTAAAATAAAAGGCTGATACGTGGAGTTTGGAATAGCTATTTAAGTTGGAAGTAGGCCATGACTAAGTGCTGGCATGAACAAAGAAAAGAATGTGGCCACGTTCTTTATAAATGGATCTCTCAGATAGTCCACATCTCTTTTATCTACTCTTGGAAACAATACTCTATTTTCCTATATCCTGGGACATAAATTGTATTAAACTCTGAGCTCTGACATGCACTCAATGTGACTTTGACCACTGGTCAAGGTGAAAAGTGATACTGAGTTCTGTCAAGAAGAGAGTATTTTGTCTTTGGTCAACTTAGTTAAGGTGACCAGCCAAATTTCTCCCTGTATATGTGTTCACAATACTGTATAACTGAAGAAGTTATCCTGCAAATTAGAATTACTGCCAACAACAATGATAAACTGATAAAATACAGTTAAAATGCTAAGTGCTGATTTACATGATTGGAATTACTTTAACGTAACTGGTTGATAGTAAGAGCTTTGTTTTATACCAGCTTGTGTCTCTTAATTGATACTTCCAGAAAACTGCAATAGGGATGGAGTCTGAGCATTAGTTCTGTGCTCTTCATGTGCTCCTGGCCATCTTCACTCCATCCTGCTGGAGTCAGATGGTGCCCATGTACCTGTTTGGACAGTCCTGTTCCACTCTTGAGGAAAGCCTTTAGGTCTGCGCTGGATTTGGGGGCTTGCAGTTTTCAGGTAGCTCTCAGGTGCTGAAGTTTTTGTTGCTGACCCTGAGATATGTCAAAGGCTTCTGGAGTCCAGATGAAGAGTGTTTAGCAGTTTGTAATACTACAGGTCCTTTTACAGCACCTCTAAAATCAAACAGTGAAATAGTCTTGAAATTTTTGGCTTTAGAATTTAAAGGGTAGATCCCCACTGACGCCAAGCAAAGGCTCTACATTATTTGTGTTGCGAATTAAACAGAGGGGGAAGTGACTTTTTAGATGTATGAAGTTTTCTCTTCTGATTCCTCTCTTACTGCTTGTTTCCATTCAGATGAAGATGTATTGGTGACCTGTTTGACATTTCTCATCTCCCACAGCCACTGTCATGGGATTTTGTTCCTTTGCATGAATGAGCCTAAGAGGACAAGTGGGCCTAAACCAGCTGCAAGTGAAATTTCCCAAGGGGTTGCCTGCAGGCATAAATGCACTGATGTTGGGACCAGAGCAGCTGCCTCTGTCCTGTTAGCTAAGGATCTGATTGGGGCAGGATGGGGCATCTCAGGACACACAGCATAAGAGCAATGGAATTTGGAGGAGAGTGTTCAGCTGCAGGACACAGTTATGCCCTACTGTATTTTTTTTTATTTTATTTTTAGTTTCTCTTGAGACTGTTATAATTTTACCACAAACATCCCGAAATCTTGAGTTTCTAGATCTGTTCGTTTAAAAAAAA